>JAFFST010054309.1:388947-420549 GCA_022414735.1 Noturus placidus
GAAGGAAAATCATTGAAATAAACAAGGTTGCCCAAACTTTTGCAGACCACTGTATATATATATATACCGTGACCCGATTTCGGATGAGCGGTTGAGGATGGATGGATATATATATATATATATATATGGCAAACTTGAAAAGAAAAGTAAATTAACTAAAAGACTCATTAGAAGTGGGCACGTGATGGCTTCCCATTCCTGGTGCATTCCTGCTTCACACCCAGTGTTTCCGGGCTGAACTCCGGATTCATCACAGCCCTGACGAAGATAAAGATATTACAGGAGATGAATGGATAGACATAAGTAGCGAAGAATGATATTATTCTTTAGTGGAGCATTTAGAATAATACATGTTCATGTATGGCCTGTGTGCGTAAGTGTGTGTAGCTGTGCTCTGTGTGTGTGTGCGTGTGTAAGTGTAGCTGTGTATGTGTGTAGCTGTACTGTGTGTGTCTGTAGGTGTAGCTGTTCTTTGTGAGTGTGTGTGTGTGTAGCTGTACTGTGTGTGAGTGTTTATTTGTAGCTGTGTGTGTGTGTGTATTTGTAGCTGTGTGTGTGTAGGTGTAGTTGTAGGTGTTCTTTGTGAGTGTGTGTGTGTGTGTGTGTGTGTGAGTGTGTGTAGCTGTACTGTGTGTGTGTTTATTTGTAGCTGTGTGTGTGTGTGTAGCTGTAGGTGTTCTTTGTGAGTGTGTGTGTGTGAGTGTGTGTAGCTGTACTGTGTGTGAGTGTGTATTTGTAGCTGTGTGTGTGTGTGTGTAGCTGTAGGTGTTCTTTGTGAGTGTGTGTGTGTGTAGCTGTAGGTGTTCTTTGTGAGTGTGTGTGTGTGTGTGTGTGTGAGTGTGTGTAGCTGTACTGTGTGTGTGTGTGTGTGTGTGAGTGTGTGTAGCTGTACTGTGTGTGAGTGTTTATTTGTAGCTGTGTGTGTGTGTGTGTGTGTGTGTGTGTGTAGCTGTAGGTGTTCTTTGTGAGTGTGTGTGTGTGTGTGTGTGTGTGTAGCTGTACTGTGTGTGCGTGTGTATAGCTGTACTGTGTGTGCGTGTGTATAGCTGTACTGTGAGTGTTTATTTGTAGCTGTGTGTGTGTGTGTGTGTATTTGTAGCTGTGTGTGTGTAGGTGTAGTTGTAGGTGTTCTTTGTGAGTGTGTGTGTGTGTGTGTGTGTGTGTGAGTGTGTGTAGCTGTACTGTGTGTGTGAGTGTGTGTAGCTGTACTGTGTGTGTGTGTTTATTTGTAGCTGTGTGTGTGTGTGTAGCTGTAGGTGTTCTTTGTGAGTGTGTGTGTGTGAGTGTGTGTAGCTGTACTGTGTGTGAGTGTTTATTTGTAGCTGTGTGTGTGTGGTGTATTTGTAGCTGTGTGTGTGTGTGTGTGTGTGTGTAGCTGTAGGTGTTCTTTGTGAGTGTGTGTGTGTGTGTGTGTAGCTGTACTGTGTGTGCGTGTGTATAGCTGTACTGTGTGTGCGTGTGTATAGCTGTACTGTGTGTGAGTGTGTGTAGCTGTACTGTGTGTGAGTGTTTGTTTGTAGCTGTGTGTGTGTGTGTGTGTGTGTGTAGCTGTAGGTGTTCTTTGTGAGTGTGTGTGTGTGTGTGTGAGTGTGTGTAGCTGTACTGTGTGTGAGTGTGTATTTGTAGCTGTGTGTGTGTGTGTAGTTGTAGGTGTTCTTTGTGAGTGTGTGTGTGTGTGTGTGTGTGTAGCTGTACTGTGTGTGCGTGTGTATAGCTGTACTGTGTGTGCGTGTGTATAGCTGTACTGTGTGTGTGAGTGTGTGTAGCTGTACTGTGTGTGAGTGTTTATTTGTAGCTGTGTGTGTGTGTGTGTGTGTGTAGCTGTAGGTGTTCTTTGTGAGTGTGTGTGTGAGTAGCTGTACTGTGTGTGCGTGTGTATAGCTGTACTGTGTGTGTGTGTGTGTAGGTGTGTAAGTGTAGCTGTGTTCTGAGGTGGGTGGAGTCTGTCTTTTTCCTGTGATTGTGTCCACTCTGCGCGCTCGCGCTTTTCCTCTCAGCTGTACCTCAGTGAGAGTCGCGCGCGCCGCTGCGGAGGTTCGTGTTTGTCGAGAGCTGAACGGTAGAGACGCTCCACACCGACTCCTGCACCGTCTTCCGTTTTATTCACTCGGTTCCCTTCTTCTTTCAAAATGACAGAGGAAAAGAAAGGTCGACGTATAAAGCTGGTACGTTCACGCCTCTCTCTCTCACTCTCTCTCTCTCTCATGCTGCTGGGCTTTATAGGAGACGTGAAACTGCTCGCGCTGCTTTAACTGCTAGCCTAGCGCTCGCTTATTTCATCCTAATGTGCGCTTTAAGAAATTTGTGATAATTCGACGCTTTACTACCTAAAAGTTTTTCTGTAGTAGTAGTAGTTGTTGTTTTATATAAACGCCGCATATATAATGTAATGCCACACTTCTGTCCGGTACACGTGACCTCAGTAGTAAAGGTCTGGCTAAACTAGTTTTGATCGCAGTTACAGCCGTTAACCACAGCGCGTGAGAAACGCAGTGCCATGTGAATGTTTGATTATTTCTGAATGTAGAATGAATGTTATTTGTTTGATTTTTTTGGTGTGAGAAAGAAATCTATCGTATTGACGTGTGTCATCACGGGTGAACCCGGCATGCACCGCGTCGGCTCACCGTCTACAGTCTTAATCAACCGATTTGTTTGGATTAAAAAAAAAAAAAGGGTGAATTTAGGTTCAGAATCAGATCTCAAGATTAAGTGCTTAAAATAAAGTTGAGCACTTTTGAACACGAGTCCGACAGTGATGGAGACCTGTGCCGCTAAAACGCTCTGAAATAAAGAAATACATAAAGAAATAAAAGGCATGCAGCTCTGATCTAATCTAGAGATCCAATCTAGTGATGTTTTCCATCTGAATCATTTTCTGCCTCTCAGACAGACAGGGAAAGGTGTTGCTTGATTATTTTTCCTGTTTTCTTTTGACTAAAGGTTTACACTGTCCATTAAGCAGGCTTATGATCTACACCCATCCGCCATAACATTAAAACCACTGAGAGGTGAAGTGAAAAACATTGACCATCTCGTTACAGTGGCACATGTATAGGGGTGGGGTATATTAGGCAGTAAGTGAACAGTTCTTGAAGTTGTTGTGTTGGAAGCAGGAAAAATGGGCGAGTGTAAGGATCTGAGAGACTTTGACAAGGGTCAGATTGTGATAGTCAGGGCATCTCCGAAAATAGCAGGTCTTGTGGGGTGTTCCCAGTATGCAGTGGTCCAAGGAAGGACAAGTGGTGAAATGAGGACAGAGTCATGGGCGACCAAGGCTCATTGATGCGTGTGGGGAGCGAAGGCTGGCCCGTCTGATCCGATCCCGCAGAAGAGCTACTGTAGTACAAATTTCTGTAAAAGTTAATGCTCGCTATGACCGAAAGGTGTCAGAACACACAATGCATCTCAGCCTGCTATGTATGAGGTTGCTGCGTAGCATGGATGTTACTTTGACACGTACCACCTACCAAGACATTGTTGCAGAACAAGTACACCCCTTCATTTCAACAGTATTCCCTAATTACAGCGGCCTCTCAGCAGGATAATGCGCCCTGACACACTGCAAAAAATTGTTCAGGAATGGTTTGAGGAACGTGACCGAGTTCAAGGTGTTGACCTGTCCTCCAAATTCCCCAGATCTCAATCCGATCGAACATCTGTGGGATGTGCTGAACAAACCGATCCATGTAGGCCCTACCTTGCATCTTACAGGACTTAAAGGATCAATCGCTTACGTCTCGGTGCCAGATACCACAGCACACCTTCAGAGGTCTTGTGGAGTCCAAGACTCGACAGGGTCAGAGCTGTTTTAGTGGCACACTGGGGACTTGCACAATATTAGACAGGTGGTTTTAATGTTATGGCTGATCTGTGCAAGTTTACACACTACGAAATGATCCCACTCAAATTTTGACAGAATTCTATAACATGTTGTCTATGTTAAAGATATTCTATCCATGGACCCCTCCCCCGCCGTTTTGCAGATTTTAATGTAGTTAGTTAACTGCAGTTAGATTTATTTGGGGGGGTCTCCTCAACCACCACTAGTGTGTAGCGTCCACCTGGATGATGCGATGGCAGCCATAGTGCTCCAGAACGCCCACCACACACCAGCTATTAGTGGAGAGGAGAGAGTGATGTATCACAACATTTGTCTCACTGATACGCAATCACATTATACATTGTAAGACTGCTGTTCTCCACTCATGACCAAATAATTTGTTCCACCTCAGAAGATTTTTGTCTGTGAGCAAGATCAAACTGAAACTCGTACAGTGTTATGCCAAAGTAGGTGCAGCGGTCTCGTTTTTTGATGTCGTGTATCCATTAAGGACGCCTTTAAGTCTTTCATTATTACACAGATATTAATCTGAAAAACATGTCTGCTGGAGGCTGGTTCAATCTTGAAACAATTATTGATATTCTGATATATTTGGAGCCGTATGTTTTGTATCTCTGCATCCACTATGAAAGACTTTAAATATTGGTAAATCTTTTTTCTTTTTTTTTTTTTTTTTTTTGGGGGGGGTTTAGAAATTGATATTTGTTGATTTTGGCTGTTTTCTTGATAAATCCAGAGTACACATGCGCACAGTGGTTTAGCAGTGATTTAGCAGATGTCATTTTTAGAGGAGAATTGTTCACATTGATCTGATTCGTTTCCTGGCTACATCCGTATGACTCTCCCGTCAAAGAAGTAACCGCTCTAATCCATTTAATATTTATGGCTGGAAATGCAGGAAAGCTATTTACAGAAGCTTGAACACAATGGGCATACAATGTCCCTCTTCTATTGCCTCTCTGCATATTTATCTTTAATTCAGCTGTTCTCTCAGTTAGCTGTAGGATGGCACTCTTTGGGCACCTTGGGGTTTTTTTTTAATTATTATATATTTATTTATTTACACTACTACGCTTTCTGACTGACTGAAATAGAAGCAATAAGCAGTTCTTTCCAACGTAAAATGAAATGATTAGATACTGCATGATAAGGAGCCAATCAGACCAGCCTGACATATGCGCTTTTATTGGCTCCTTGTGCCAAGCTCACAAAGGCATGGTGAGTCTTTGTGACCAATGGGCACCAACTTTGGCATTGTTATTGTAATTTTGGTCTGTACTCGCCAGTTGTGCATGTTTGAGCATCAGGTTTGATCTTAAATGCAGTGGATTTGTTTATATGTTAAAACGTACAAAACAGGATTGTACTCCGATTCAAAAATATTTATATATTTTCTATATAGTCTTTCGTGCTCATGCACTGGTAGTCTAGTGTAAGTTTATTCCTCCTAATGGGGGTCTTTTACTCATGCTGGTGTTACATGATAGAGAGCGACCGAATAAATGCCCGTAATCAATAAGTCAGCTAGGACGTGAGCAGCCACTTTAATAGGAATTTAAATAGAGAACGTATCCATGCTCATTCAACCAAGTCATCACCCAATCATGTGGCAGCAGCACAATGTGTGAAATATTTGAGATGCCAGTCCAGAGCTTCAGTTAATGTTCACGTGAAACATGAGAATGGCGAAACGTTTAACCTATGTGACTTTTTGTTTTGAGCATTTTTTGGAAACTGCTGGTCTCCTGTGATTTTCATGAAAAAAAAAAATATTGGAAAGACGTTGCCTAGTCTTTTTCCGATCTTCAGCTGTCCAGTTTTGGTCTGTTCTCACTGTAGCCTCAGATTTGTGTTTCTGGCTGACAGGAGTGGAACCTAATGTGGTCTTCTCAGCCCATCTGTCAAAAGGTTTGATATGTTGTGCATACTGTGATCCTTTTCTGCTCACCACATTTGGTTATTATAATATCTATTTTTTTATATAAAATTATTTATTTATAACTAAGCACATTTTCTGTCTTTACATTTTAGTGGTTTTATTTTTATTTGTATATCAGTTTTGGATTGTTCCCCAGTACAGTGTTTCCATGTCAGCTGATAATATTGTGTTTTGGGAGGATTAAATCAAAACATGGAAACTGGAGTTGACTTTTCTAGTCATCTGGCAACCCTGAGTTTAAATGAAGTGAATTAGAGGTGGTGAAGGAGAGCAGCAGTGTACTGTATGTTTACAGACCAAACAGCTGCTACTCTTGATTATGATTGGTGAGGAATTTTTTTAATAAAGAAGTTTGAATGAAACCCACCTTATAGCGTTAGCATTATTATTAATTTACTTTGCACAAAGCCGCTGTGTCTACATGAGCAGGTGCAAGTTCAGGTCATTCTGCGTGATCAATAAAAGATGGCGGTTTGTGAGAGCGGGAAGTTGACAAGTAACACTGAAGATCAACTGCTTCATCATACTGGCTTCTCTGCAGTATTTCCACACTCGTTCGGTTGACTGAGGAGGTGTGAAAGTAACTGTTGTTGGTGTAGCTGCAATTGGACTTCCTGTAGTTTTTATTTCTATTGTATTATGCAACTCCGAACAGGTCACTCACACCGGTGCGAATAAATATTTATTCACAGTCGCACAAAGTACTTTCAGTCGCAAATGTGGTAAATGGTAAATGGCGCACTTATATAGCGCTTTTATCCAAGGCGCTTTACACTGTGTCTCATTCACCCATTCACTCACACACTCACATCAATGGTAGCAGAGCTGCCATGCAAGGCGCTATCTTGCCATCGGGAGCAACTTAGGGTTCAGTGTCTTGCCCAAGGACACTTTGGCATGTGGAGTCACGTGGGCCGAGAATCGAATTACCAACCCTACGATTAGTGGATACCACCTGAGCCACAGCCGCCACGTAAAGCCACATAAATGTGAATGAAACGGTGTCACTCTAGAGCCCTGAGTTTCTGTTTTTTTCCTGTTCGGTGTGATGACATTTAATGTCCCCGACAAACTCTGTAGTGCCATTTAGCATCATGTTAATGTGATGATTTCTCCTCGCGCAACGCGCTGGAGCTCGAAGCGAAGCTGGCCACTCGAGCGCTAAAATGCTTACTCCGTTTCGGGGTTTTGGCACTACAAAATGACGTCATCCCTTCGCTGCTCTATGGTGATCGGCTGTAAGTTTAGGAAGCGCTTGATTTGATCTTCAGCGGAGTTTTCTATTAGCGGAGGACGGACTTTAAAAGTTAATATCTCAGCCGATCAGTTCATTTAATCGTCGGCAGTCAAAACCGTAATCGCGATCGATATTCGATTAATTGTGCAGCCCTACTTTAAATGTATCTATGTGGGCTATGCTATACACTGTGCAAAGGAATTTTTTTTAAATTAGCATATATTATCATATTTTGAGAACAAACAAAACAACTGATTGTCCACAAGCTTTAAAGCAGAAGATAAATCACTGTTATAAATGCTAACAAAAAGAACAAGCACAAGTTAACAGGCTGTGGCTCAGTTGGTAGAGCGGGTTGTCCACTAATCCACTAACCGTGGGGTTGGTGGTTCGAATCCCGGCCCGGGTGACTCCACATGCCGAAGTGTCCTTGGGCAAGACACTGAACCCTAAGTTGTCCCCAATGGCAAGCTGGCAGCTCTGCTACCATTGGTGTGTGAGTGTGATCTCATTAGTAAGTTGCTTGTAAAATATAAAAATGATATTCCTGTAAAGCTGCTTTGAGACAATGTACCATTGTAAAAAAGCGCTATACAAATTGATAATTATATAAGAGGTTGAATGTTCTGTAGTAACACACACGTTCACTCATCTAACACAGTAACATGTTCCTTTACTCTGTAAATGTATGACACTTCTTACATTTATATACAATTACATGTTCTAACTCCATTAGTTACTGCTCTCATAAACACGATTACTTTTGTTTCTAAATATAGCATTAAACAATATTTGATCAAAATGTTTTTAGTCTGAGTTATTGCGCTTTCGTTCTATTGCACGCTGATTGATGTGTACGCGTTGACTTGCGCTCATTCAGTGAAGTTTTATGGAGACTCACTCGCTGTCAGGACGAGGCTTTCTGTAAAATGGAAATACTGGCGTGAGTTTTTAACATTTACAGATAAGGAGATAAAGGTAAGTGTTATTGTTATCCACAGTGATGTCCACAGTGACCCAACTAATCGATAATGAAATTCGTTGTCGATTATTTGTTGTAGTCCTAGACGGTTGTAAAGAGTGGTTATTTGAGTTACCATAGCATTACTGTCAGCTCAAAAGTGTCTCACCCTTCTCCTCTAACCTCTCTCATCAACAAGGTGTTTCTACCTGCAGAACTGCTGCTCACTGGAAGATATTCACAACATCCTGTGAACACTCTACAGATTGTTGTGCTTGAAAATCTCAGATAAGCAGTCTCTGAAATGTGTGTGCATTTAGAATATATATATATATATATATATACACACACACACACAATTGTATACACAGGATGTCCAAAAAGTCAGGAACCATTGAGAGTAGTGCTACATAATACTTAATTTTGTGTTTTCACCCTTAAGCTCTACGCATTTTCTCTGCTGCTGTATCATGTTTTTGCAGCTTTTGCTCAACATATTCAGACTGAAATATTTGCTCCCAATTATACATTGATTCCTGACTTTGAGGACACTCTGTATTGTTTGAATCCCACCATTTAAGGATATTTATGGGAGTTCTCTAGGTGGCATTGATTGATCGTTTGGCAAGTTATGTGAAACAAATGATAACATTACACAAATTAATGGCATTACGTCATAGATCGGTTTGGAAAATGTGCCAAATCTGCGTCGTTATCAGAGGAAAACTTGCGACAGGTGCATTTGTCTGTGCATATGGATGTTTTTATAAATCTTATTTAGGAACTTATAGGAAACATTTATACGTTCATAGGATCTTGTTACACACATCTTCGTAAATGAGGGGCCCGGGCTGTAAAATCATATAATCTACGAGGAGAGTATCTGAGAACGTGCATGTTTAAATCTATTCCTTCGTCTGAAGTGGTACTGTGTGTTTCAGAGCAGAGTGAAAAGCCTCCTGACATGACCTGATATGCAGCACTCACTCTCTTTGCAGGAATTGGGGCTTTTGTAATCCTGAATATGGGGAATTCATGAACATTACTGTCCTGGAGGGTATTTCTTTGCCAGATTGCATGCTAAGTGCCCAATTTGCCAGTGTTCGGTGCCAGGTGTGTGCACTGAATAGTAAGATCTGTGACACAATGGTGTTATGATTTCTTTACTCATCATCTTACTGTGCCAGGTCTATTTCAGGAATTGTCAGGACGTCCTGTACTGTAGGCTGGATAAAATCCATCACAAAAAAAATAGTGTCTCCTTCTTCCCTCACCCATTATAAAGGTGTGATCATGTCGTCTAATGTTCGTGCGTTATTGTCAGCTCTCTGTGATCATGTTACGGTACCTTCAAAATTAGTAAGGAACATTTCGTACAGTGCTTTTATAGATTTGGAGCGGTTGACCATGAATCAGCTCAGATGAAGACACACACAGAGTGTGTGGCAGTGGCAGTGTGTTCATTAAATACTGTTTATTTGTTGTTTGTTTTATGTCTCATTTGTTTAAGCTTTGTGTGTGGGTGGGGGGGGGGGCAATAATGCTTAATTGATTTTATTTTAATAGTGTTGACCTTGCCATATAATGACGGACACTGATATCCACTTATAACACCTGAGTGTGTGCTATCAATGCATCCATCTATTTTCTGCACCGCTTATAGTACACAGGGTCGTGGGGAGCCTGGGGCCAATCCCAGGGAACTCGGGGCACAAGGCGGGAACACTGTGGATGCACAGCCCATCACAGTCCCACACAAATTCACATGCTACGGCCAATTTAGAGATACTAATCAGCCTACAGTGCATGTCTTTGGACTGGGGGAGGAAATAAGAGTACCCGGAGGAAACCCCCAAAGAACAAGGGAGAACATGCAAACATGCATACACAGGGCAAAGGTGGGATTTGAGCTCCCAAACCTGGAGGTGCGACGCAAACTTACTAACCACCTAGTCACCATGCCCCCCCACTATCAGTACATCTAGAATGGAAATCCATGTACAGACTGTAAGGGAGGTATAACAGGGCATATAGTTGCAATATATTTAGTTCTCACAGGACCACACTGGCTCAGGATCAGTGTCAGTTGTGTTACCCACAGTGCACACTGCCCCAACAGGAAATGGGCCATGCTTTGCTGTTTGTCTTTCAGCCTTGTATCCATTGAGACTTAAAGAGGACTAGTTCCTCCAGCCCTGCAGGTGTAAAAGTGGCATCGTGGGAAACTTTCCACAAGTGTGCAAAAGTCCCTGGCATTTGGACATTGATACTTCCAGTATCAAGACAGATTTAACCCATATGTTAGTTGATTACCACTGAAGGTATAATTTTATGCAGCGTTATGTTTACATAGGAGTAGTCCAAGGTAAATTGAACAAGCTCTGTTTGTGTGTGTGTCTGGATTGGTTATAAGAAGACCCTGGAGATCACATTCAGCTCGAGCGCTTCACGATAGCGGACACAAATGTTTACAGGTTTTAAACTGTCACAGTGTCATTAGTAACACTACAGAAATGTCTGCTTACACATTTGTTCAGTTGTTTTTTCTTTCACAGATACAAAAAAGTAGATGTCTAGCTTTCTTCAAATAGTGCTGCAGGAGAAAAATAGTTATAAATTTTAAAAATACTTAATATATCATAGTAGTAGAAACAGAATTAACTATAGGATGGAGTTTAAAAACTATTGTTTATAAAATGTATTTGTATAATCTACTGTAAGTGAGGAGACTTAAATATAACACCCATACATTACACTGAGAGCTTCGTGTACATTGTCTGTGCACACTCGCATTTGATTCATGGCCAAACGCTCCAAGTCTATAAAGCACCCTAGTGTCTATCTAATTGATTACTTATAATTCTATCATATTAAGTTTTAAAGTGGTAAATGGCAGGAAATTGTAGTGTATTATGGTCATTTCAGCTTGAGTGGGATTGATTGATTGGAATATATAGAAAAAGGAAGATTGCAGAGATCATATGTCTCTGTGTTTGACTACATTAGTCAGTCCCGGCTTCTGCGTTGAGGCGCGAGGAAGTGTCATGCATTATGAATGAGTTTCCTCTCTACAGGCTGATAATTAATTTCAGGAACACAAACACAATAGAGCTCAGGAATATGTCCTGCTGAGTCAAACTCCTGACTTGTTTTCTCACTCTGCCCAAGCACTTAAAGCAGCATGGCAGTCTAAATAGTGCCACAGTAGCAACAGCTAGCGCATGCCGCTGAGACCGAAACCTTCTGCGCGCACTTGATATGTTCACTGTTTGGTCTGTGACATACGGAGCCTTTTAGATCTTCGTTCACTATTAATGTCTGATCCGCCATAATGTGCCCGAGAGGAAGCACTTGGTGAACAGTGGCAAGCGTTGGATAATGAAGTTATGAAGTCACCCGTGACCAGTGGCAACATGTCACGGATATACTTCCATAATAATGTGCTTATGCTCAGGACTAGATGAAGTGCCATAATGTGTCCCTGGGAAGTTTTCACACTGTTTTCAATTCCAGGACCAGTCTCCAGTAGCGCACCCTACCAAGTCGCTGAGGCAGTTTGCACGTTTGCTTTAAAAAAAAAAAGTAATTGGATTTTCTGCCAGTGCTGCTCTGAGAGATGGCACAAATAATTTTAGCTTTAACAGTCAAAAACAACAGAGAATTTAAGCAGATATCTTCTCTTATCTTATACGAAGATTAAATAAATAAGTGTTGAGGAAACTCTTGAACTTGTGCAAAAATTAAAATGAAACACCACACATGCGCATCTTATTGGCTGTTTGCTTGTCACTAGTTAGTCTGTTTAAGATCCAGGGACGGCGCACGCTTGAGGGTTGTTCATTCAACCAAACTTCTTATTTTTTAATTGTTACTGATAAAGGTGGGGCGGCTGTGGCTCAGGTGGTAGAGCGGGTTGTCCACTAATCGTAGGGTTGGCAGTTCGATTCCCGGCCCACATGACTCCACATACCAAAGTGTCCTTGGGCAAGACACTGAACCCCAAGTTTCTCCCGATGGCAAGTTAGTGCCTTGCTACCATTGGTGCGTGTGTGTGTGTGTGAATGGGTGAATGAGACAGTGTAAAGCGCTTTGGTTAAAAGTGCTATATAAGTGCGCCATTTACCGTCGATAAATACGATACAGTTTTATCACCTAGCCCTACCTCTATAGCGCATGCTGCCACTACAGGAAATTGAGCCTTGTCTGCTTTAGTGTATTTTTTTTTTTTGTCCTTGAATACATGAACCTAAACATCCTACAGGAGAGACAGTGGGCATTATGGGAATTAGTGATACACCCCATTCCCTCGCCCCCCCCCCCCCCCCCCCGTTTCCAGATATCAGTGCTCTGGGAATCAGCTGATGCCTGATCCAGGTCTCAAGGACATCTTCATATAACACACGTCAACATAACACACACTAATGGCGTTACATCATTACAGTTGTGATCAATCCAGTGAATAGCATTCCGTCCTTCAAAAAGGTGCCAAGTTCGGAAGGCAGTGCTTTTGTACAACCCCACAAATGTTTGTGGGTCCATCCAGTAGCTCTCTGCCTGAAATCCAGTTCATTTATCAACATCTGCTCCAAACAGAAGCTTCAGGCTGATGGAGGTGGAGGGGGAGCGTATGGGTCTAATTGGCTGTGCTGCTGTGGAAATGGAGGTAGGCGAGAGGTCATGAGTTTCCTGTAGGGAGGGAGGCTTCTGCTGTGGGTGTTAAGAGCCAGCTGCCTATGTTTCCCATGATCTCACCTGGCAGTAGGGCTCATCAGCAACCTCATCCACCCTAACCCCTGGGTCTCGTCCTCTCGGATTGATAAGCACTGGGGAGCAGGCAGGGAGGGGTGCAGCTGGATGTGATGTACCCTGACAGGCATGTAGCATACACACCTAGTTTTGAAAAAGGCATGCACATTCATGCAGTGTTTGTATTTTATTCCCCTCTCTCTCACACTCTCTCTGTTTGTCACTCCCTCACTCTCTCTCTTCCTCTCTATCTCTCTCATGTTCTCTCTCCCTTTCTCTCTCTCTCACTCTCTCACTCTGCATTTTAAAGGATTTTAAAAGCAGACATGGCAGACATACACTCAGATTGGTGTATGTGAATATTCACATTTCTTTCAAGCATGCTGTATACACAGGTATCTGTGTGAACAGGGTAGCATGGCTAGAGTAAAAGAAAGACACACCTTTTTCTTTTCATCATCGAGCAAAAGCTAGGTTTCTTCAACGTGATGAAATGCTTGTCAAACTTTAGCCACAGCACCTAAATACTCAGCATCCTTTGGCATACATAGTCAAGACATCAGCGGTGTCAGGATTTCTATATTTTAGTATGAACACACTTTCCCCTTGATTCATTTATGATAATCACGTCAGACTAAATTTATTGTACATTTATTATTGTACACTTATTATACATTTTTTTTCACTAGTTGGCTGAATTCATTCCAATTACAAATTCTAAATGAGCTGTTTGTACATGTCCTAAACTGGACACTTCTCATTAATATGGACACTACATTGTAATCTGAGCCAAAATTGTGTTCATGTGAATGGTGAGAGATTCACTAGCAATAGAGCCTCTTTTATCAAGCTGGATACGAATCATTCACGACCATTTACACAAGAAATTGGGTATTCATGAAAATCTTGTAAATATATATATTTTTTTAACACATTTGTATCCTGCTTGTGCTCCTGAACATTTGATTTGATATAATTAGCATGGATTACTGCACTTAGATTTACAGCATTCAGCAGATGCAATTATCCAGAGCGAGATACAGAAGTTCTTCAGCTATCAAAAGCACATCCTCATGATAGTTTACTCGGTCGGGGACTAAGAATTGTATCAAGATAATGGGAAATCCAGTTGTTTTATATTATTGGCACTTACTAAAGTATATTACAGAAATGAAGAGCGTGAGCCAGGAAAAATCCATAAAGGAAGATTAAAAAAAAAACGAATCGTTTAATTATGACAAAAGAAACAGCACCATGTAAAAGGACGGGCCGGTCTGTCTGCACATAGCTGCAAACTGGAAACAAATGCCTGATTGGAATGTTTTTCATTTGCTTATTATTATTATTATTATTATTATACATTGTTGTTATTATTGTATATTAGTAATGTTTTTATTGGCACAGAAGTGACTAACTAATTTCCCAGCTGTCTGTACACTTGAACTTTCATGGAGTTTTGTGGATGTCGCATTATGCAGAAGAGCTGTGTCAGCACTTTATGGATGATCAACATGTGTACGAAGAAAATCAGCGTTTACGAAACCTTTGTAAATCCCGGAGGAAATATTTTGTTTGGTTTGGCTTACACAAACATTTACACAGATCTTTAACTAAAGGAATATTTAATTTTAAATGATTTTTAGCTCAACAAAACATCCTCCAAGTGTGATCTTTAAATGGACATCGAGAAGTAGAGTTCATGACCACAGTACATTTCACAATATTTCCAGGATGCTTTAGTTGTTGAAAATAACATAAAATGCACATTTTATTCATCGGTAAAACAGATATTTGAGTATAACCTTTATATTTTCGTATAACTATAACTTTTACTCATACTGTTTACAGGTGTTGTTTGGGAATAACACACTAAATAAGTTTTAAATAGGTTTTTACCTTTAAGGTTTAAACTTTACTGAGGTCAGTTCACATCCTGCAGCTACCTCAAGGTTTGATTTCAGTCCAACCACATGGGTATTGTAAATAGATTCATATCTGTACCATGAATTGTTTCCTTGCACACCGTTTAACAAGGAGTTCATTGTGAGCTAAACTCCTGCTTAGATGCTGATTCTGATAGTGAAAACAATTGGACACAAAGGGTTGGATGGCTATTATTTTTCTATTCCAATGCATTCTTAAAAGGATCTCCCACCTCGTTCTGTTGGATAGAAATTTCCTTCACGTCGGACTCGATTGGTATATTCACATTAAGGTGTATACATGAACAGTGAGTTTTTCTAGTCTGATTATATGGTATACAGTAAACCCTTGTTTTTCATGGGGGTTACATTCCAAAAAGAACCCGTGATAGGCGAAATCCGTGAAGTAGTAACCTTTATTTTTTTTACAATGAAATACTCCGTAATACATTGAAACCAAAGAACAAACCCTTTTTACAGGCCCAAGCATTTGTTTAATAAATAAAAGTACTGTATAGATGTTTTTTTTTTTTTTTACAAATAACTACTGTACTGTAAAATAATAATTTTAATCATCAATATGAACTGAAGGCTTCAAATTGCGGAGATCAGCACCGCCCCACCGCGACCCGAGTCATTGGATTAGAACGGGAGAAAATGAAAAATGATTATGAAAAAAAATACAAGTACAGTAGGAAAAATAGTGACTCGTGTATTTCAATGCTCTTCTGACTGAGCCGCTGCATCCTGACTCCGCTCTGTGGCGTTTTTTTTCTTCTAAAGCCCGCGGTACAGGTGTGTTTTTTCGAGAGAAGAACATAGTTATTGGTAGTTGTTGTCGTCGCTCTTTTTTCTTCTGGGCATTATGGGTTTTAGAGAAACTTGAAATTGCAAGAGAATTTGCAAACTTAAATTTGGCAAGCTGTTTTACGTACGTGCATAAACCGCAACATTATTGACACACAGGTAGAGAAGAAGCGGAGAGACTGTTTAGCCAATCAGAATGCAGAACACAATGCGCGATGCAAATCCGTAAAGCAGCGAGACCGTGAAAGGTGAACCGTGGTATAGCGAGGGTTCACTGTATTCAGATTAAGGTGTATACGTGAACGGTGAGTTTTTCTAGTCTGATTATATGGTATATTCACATTAAGGTGTATACGTGAATAGGCCGAGCGAGCAGGTGAAGGAGAAAGAGGAGCATGGCTGAACAAAGAGAAAAGCCGTTTTTGGCTGTATGGTTAACACCTGACGGCCACGCTGTTCTCCTCAGACGAGTGCACTCCCACTCGCTCCAGTATCTCCAGCCCAGCTGGATTAGAGTGCTGCTGAAAAGCCCACTCGCCACACTGCCTAATCCATCACTGCAAACAAGCATGTGTTTCTCTACAGCTGATGGTGTGTGGTGTTTTAATCGAACACTTGTTACTAAACAATAGCATCTAATTTCATCTTGATTAAGTATGTGAGAACACAGACGGTGTTGTTTCTCGTATTTTTCGTAGCTTTCTTAAGCATTGAGGCTTGTAGGAGAAATTAATCCATGATGAATGTTGGTGAAGATGTTGGTCTTGGCCTGCACGATACTGGACACGTCCAGCTGTCCTACAGTAGCATTTCTTTTTAAACCCTGGCATGAGTGGGCTCTTCTGCAGACCTAACACAAAATAGACAAAAGTGAGCTTATCAAGCATACCCACACATGCACAAGATCCATGTTGTGCAGTTTAACCTGCATTCTCCTGACCTGCAAAGCTGAATGGAAATAGATATGTGGGTGTGTTGTGTGTGTGTGTGTGTGTGTGTGTGTGTGTGTGTGTGTGTGTGTGTGTGTGTGTGTGTGTAAAAACTAGTTTAATTCTTTCCTAGCATTCATGTTAAAACAAACAAGCCTTTATCAAAGCTCTACATTTTCCATATGGTACTATTCAAGCAGACTGCACAAAGCGTAAGACCATTTTTTTGGACAGGGGATTATCTGTGCATATCTGTTTTAAGGCATTTGTTACGTTAAGCATATACAACATCAACAACTGTAGCAATAATAAGAAAAATAATAATCTAATCTCTGTTTTGGCGTGATGATAGCTCGATGGTGCATCCGTTTGATTCAGTGTGCACAAGTTATGTACATAAACATAACAAAGCTCTCGCTCTCTAGAAATGAGTCACTTTGCACTGCAGATATTCTTTAAACGAATTAATCAAAGGCCTGCGACGTTAAGCACAAATCGAACGGCAGAAGCAAGACAAGCTAGGCGTTTTAGTGTACGGAGTCAATAATGCAGTGAGACGTTGCCAAAAACTACAATGCCTTCTCCACACCCTCACACCCTAAGGAAATACCAAACATTACAGATGCTTAAAATAGAAGCATCTTCCTTTCTGTAACCTAGTGCAGTATGGGAACTACGTCTGAAAGGGGTCTTGGAAATCTGCCATCCCTCTCTCTCTCTCTACCCTCATTCTCTTTCTTTCACCCTGCCCTCCTTGTGCATGGTTTCACAGTCGTGTAACACCTCAGAAACAGCTGTTCATTTATTAATATGAAATCGTTCTCTGGTGAAGGTGTTCATGACAGCTGTAAACATGGAGACGTGTGCAGCTCCATTACCACCGCATCAACAGAATCATTCCATAGCTTAGTTTTAGCCTTAAATGAAATACACGAAGTATTAAATGATCTAAAACCTAGGTGGCAACCTTATCTAGGGAATCTAGAGACGACACAACAGAATATCCAATCACTTGCTGTTAATAACATGTGCCTTATTATTTACTGGCCCATGTTTATTACTACAGGGTGTCCCATAAGTGTCCATACATGAGGAACTAGCACCACGTCGGTCTTGCCTTCGTCAGTAGATGTTCGTGGATGTCCACTTCTCGATTGGTCTGCAACACTTAGTCTTTTTGACTTTGTTAATAAGTTTGTCAGCAGTGTCGTGTGTGATGAGCTTAGTGGTTTCCTGTTAAAGCCATGAGATTGATTTCAATACGTTCTTCTTCTGTCAACAGCATTCTTATATCTATTTGAAAAAATAATTCTATGAAGTAAACTAAGTTTGAAAGATTTTGGGAGACATTTTGAGAGTTAATTTCGCTCATGTATGGAAACTTTTGGGACACTAGACAGCACAGGTTGTAGCGATGTAACGTTATATAGTAAAAAAAAAACTAATTGCTAGACTTTCTTGTTGACATTTGGTAGGCTTCACAACAGCATCATTTATCTCTCGTTCATCTATGACCGAGAACAGACTGTTCGAGAACAGACTGGCAATTAGTAATTGTTGATCCGTTTCTGCCCAGTATACTGGCCGTATTGTGTTCTCATGATTGGTTTCAGAGCTTTTGAGTATGAAACTTTTTGCACACATCTACTTGCTGGGAAGAAATTTAAACTGGTTTCTGGTTGATATCTCAGAAGAAATATCGCATTGTCCGTTTTCCGTGGAACACTCAGCATTCAGAATCCACATTACAGTACATTTATTTCTACAAAGACATTTATTTTTCAGTGTTCAGTCTTTGCCTATATGTGTACAATAGTATGTGCTGTTGAGATAATGCCAAAGCACCCAATAATGCCATGAAAGGATGGCTGGTGGATATATTAGTAACCTTATCTAGTAAATAAAACAGGGCTCTACAGTGGGACCGTTTCACTCACATTTGCGATTGAAAGTATTTTGTGCGACTGTGAATAAATATTTATTCGCACCGGTGCGAGTGACCTGTTTGGAGTTGTATAATACAATCGGAATAAAAACTACAGGAAGTCCAATTGCATCTACACCACGCAACAGTTACTTTCACACTGCATCTCCTCAGTCAACCGAACAAGTGTGAAAATACTGCAGAGAAGCCATTATGATGACAAGTAACACTGAACATCCACTGCTTCAACTTCCCGCTCTCACAAACCTCCATCTTTTATTAATCACACAGAATGACCTGAACCTGCTACTGTGACCTTCTCGTGCATTTTATTATTTATATTGTAATATTAATAATAACTATGCTATCGCTACATGTTGGAGTGTAATTATTAAATAATTCCTCACCAATCATAATCAAGAGTAAGACCTGCTCAGTCTGTAAACACGCACTACACTGGCGCATTCTCTCTTCACCGACTCTAATAGACAGCACATTCACTTCATTTAAACTCATGGTTGCCAGATTACTATAAAAGTAAAAGCTCCCCCCAAAGCACAATATTATCAGCAGACATGGCAACACTGTACTGGAAACTGATCTAAAAGGAACAGCTGGCATAGTTTATCAGAAGGTAAATTAATTTCTCATGGCTCACTCCATGTTCCTGAATTCTGTCATAATTGACAAGCTCAAGTTTTCTCATGCCTATTTGTGTGTTATGTTGTAGCACATTAACAATTCCATCTCTAAAAATTGTTACCGTAGAGCCCTGTAAAGTGATTGGTTTTTCCTCATCCTTTATAAAGCATTTTTGTTTGATCATTTGTGAGAGATTTCGTTATTTACTCTAAATGGCTTTTTCACAACTGACCAAAGAGAAATGCGTTATTAAGTATATCAGTGTTATCAAGTCATAGGTCGTGATCTGTGCAGATGACTTGTCTAGCAATGGCGAGGTGTCATGTAAAGTTCACACAATCACCTTCGTTATGTTTGATGTTTGCAGGTTTATAACTTCTGACAGTCTAAAACCAGAAGAAAATGTAATGTAATTAGTCCACTTTGGGATCTATGTTGCATTTGATAGTTGTTCAGAAAAGCTTCACTTTCATGTTTAATTTTTCTTTAAGATTCATTCAGACATCTGTGCTTCATCAGCATTATTTCCACTGATGCTTATAAGTTTGTAAACGGTCTGTCGATGGCTTTCATCAGCCATGCTCCATACTGAATGTTGAAGGAAGTGTTGAGGTCCATTGAAGCTGTTATGTGAACTTGTACTCCAGTATTAAACATCAAATCAAGCTTTCCATGCTTGTTTCCCTCTTCAGTGAGCAAATTTTAAAGGGTTAAGTTCAGGCCTGGTTTTTGAAGTGCGATGAGGGGCTGGAGGGAGATGCAGAGTGGGACATGAGATATCTAACATCTCTCATCAGTATGACGACTCTCATTAAACACATGTACTGTGCCAAGGCTGCTTGGCCGTCATCCAGCCGTGTAAAAGATAGGATCTGTGCATCAGGTCAGAAGCAGCTCAAAGAAAGCCTGCTGTGAAAAGACTGCTAAACAGATGTAGCAAGAGAGTCAGGCTTTCAGTGATGATGCTTCTGTTGTTTTTGATTGAAAGAAAGGAATGTGTAGTGTATAAGTAGATTTCCATTCTAACAGCTCTGCAAGTAAGGGTGCAAGTAGGGCGGCTGTGGCTCAGTCGGTAGAGCGGGTTGTCCACTAATCCACTAATTGTAGGGTTGGCGGTTCGAATCCCGGACCGGATGACTCCACATACCGAAGTGTCCTTGGGCAAGACACTGAACCCTAAGTTGCCACGATGGCAAGCTAGCACCTTGCATGGAAGCTCTGCGTGCGTGGGTGCGTGCGAGCGCTTTGGATAAAAGCGCTATAAAAGTGCACCATTTACCAAAGAGAAAATGAGTACAGCACAATTTCTGGATATATGGAGATGCAATAGAGACATGGAGATGCAATAGAGTCTAGCACTGTATAACAAAAAGTGCTGTTAAAGCACTGGTCATATTGGATCAGTTTATCCGACATCTGTAAAAACTGTAGTTGTGCTGTGGTTGCTGGAACTACGGTTGCTACCATGGACCTTAGGACTGCAATTAGCACATACAATTTTGCAGTCAAGTGTCCTTTAGTGAACAGTGGACTAGTTTAACAAAACAGACTTCATATAAAAAGCATATTGAACTTTCTTTTACTTTCACGCTATCCGTTGTTGCTCAGATGAGGTCTGGTTCCTCTCAAGGTTTCTTCCTCATATCGTCTTAGGGAGTTTTTCGTCACTGTCACTGTCGCCACTGGCAAATTCACCCACCTAATATCTGTATTTATAAACCTGTGTTTATATATTTCTGTAAAGCTTCTTCGATACAATGTCCATTGTTAAAAGTGCTATACAAATTAAATTGAATCTGTAATAGTGTTTTTACACATACACACACACACACACACACACACATATATATATATATATATATATATATATATATATATATATATATATACATACATACATACAGTGGTACCTCGACATACGAGTGCCCCAACATGCGAGTTTTTCGAGATACGAGCCGGCGAGCGAGTGATTTTTTGCTTTGAGTTACGAGCGAAATTCAAGATACGAGTTCAGTTTAGCAGGTCGGCCGGTAATAACACACCGAGTGTCGCGGCTTTTAGACACTTGGCGGTAATAACACACCGAGTGTCGCGGCTTTTACACACTTGGCGGTAATAACACACCGAGTGTCGCGGCTTTTACACACTTAGCGGTAATAACACACCGAGTGTCGCGGCTTTTACACGCTTAGCGGTAATAACACACCGAGTGTCGCGGCTTTTAGACACTTAGCGGTAATAACACACCGAGTGTCGCGGCTTTTACACACTTAGCGGTAATAACACACCGAGTGTCGCGGCTTTTACACACTTAGCGGTAACAACACACCGAGTGTCGCGGCTTTTACACACTTGGCGGTAATAACACACCGAGTGTCGCGGCTTTTACACACTTAACGGTCATTTTGGGGGTTGGAACGGATTAATGGTAGTTCAATTGTTTTGTATGGGGAAATTTGCTTCGAGATACGAGTAATTCAAGATACGAGCAAGGTTGCGGAACGAATTAAACTCGTATGTCGAGGTACCACTGTATATATAATATAATATATAAGTAGAGAGAGAGACATTTCATCTGTGATGAAAGTTTTGCATCCAGTCAGCAATAAAATGATCAGTATGAAGGTGACAACCGAATAGAAAATCGCAGACGGGACCAAAATGATCTGAGTGAAAAACAGTAGGTAATCCTGCTTGTAATTTTCTCAGGAGGCCGGAGAAAAAAGACAACATGGCCGATCCACACGCAAATATATTCACATTGAGGCTCCTGTAAAATAGGGAATTATCCTCTGTGAATTGAATCCTGTCCGATTAGGGTTTAAGTCTAAATGTTTTTTCAAGTATTGCCTGTTTTGATTACAGTATGCTGTTTCAGCAGACTAAAGCTTTCTATAGTTTTTAAAAGTTTTGTCACTTGTGGATGTGCAAGAAACACTTTCATGAAAGAAAAATGCAGATGGTTTACCGCAAGATAACAAACCACTGATAACACTCAAGAACAGAAAGGACTAGATTGTTTGGACTGATGAAACCAAGATTAACTTGTAGCAGAGTTATGGGAAAGGAAGGGTCCAAAGCATACCCCATAGAGATGTAACGGTATGAACATTTCGTATCACGATTATCATGATCAAAACTATCACGGTATTGTTAAGATGTGCTGATAATGTACAAAACGTACTGATACATACACTGAAATGATTGAAAACAGGTTTTATATTTGACTATAAAGAGATTGATGGTTGTCACTAGGCTTGTTGCGATCATTTAGTTCAGTTAGAGAACATGGCGGAAGGCATCATCTGTGCTCGGGAGATTTTCCAACTTTATAAGAGGACCAAATCCAAAGTGTTGTCATATTTTGGATTTTATAAAATGTTGAGGGGGAACTTAATGGAAGATGGCAACTCTGTCTGCAGAGCTTGCCAGAAGAAAGTTGCTGTGAAAGGGAGCTTTGGCGCTTGTTGTTGCGTTTCCCTCTTTTCTCCCTCGCTTTCAGATCACTTATGAGTGGCCATGCGCATTTCACCTTCACTTTCGAATTAGTGCCAATTCCGAGGCAGCCATTGCTTGAATGGTGGGTTTGTTATTATTCTTAATGAAAAACACAACTAAAAAACAGTACAATGATGCACTCTCTTATATTAAACCAAATCTTCCGCAATCTCGCCTCACTGACTCCTGTTGATTTGTGCTGCGACTCCGACTTATTCGGCTCATGCTGAATTGAGAAGACTAGTTCAGTTTTTAATCGTAGCGTCCATTTTCATGCTCAAAAGACAATGTTGCATGCTGCACCTGTGTCAGGCTCATACTGGGTGTGTGTGTGGACAACATTTATCGTGTGTTTTACGAATCATGAATATCACGCGCAGTTTTAATGATCATTAAATGTGACGGTAATACTAACTGTCTGAATTTTCTCGTGGTTTATCGTGAAACCGTGAACCGTTTCATCCCCAATACCACATCATCTGCTAAACGTGTGGAGGCAGTGTTATGGCATAGGTGTGTATGGTTGCCACTGGAACTGGGTCACTTGTGTTTTATTGATGAAGTGACTGCTGATCGAAGTAGCAAGATGAATTCTGAAGTGTATAGAGCTCTACTTTTTGCTCAGATTCAGTCAAATGATACAAAACTGATAGGACGATGCTTCACAGTACAGATGGATAATGTCCCAAAACATATCTTGAATGCAACCCAAGTGCTAGCCCTCAACCCAAGCTAGCATGTTTTTCACTTACTGAAGGCAGAAAGCAACTGAATGCGGCTGAAGTATCGTTTTGGCAAAGCTTCTCAAGGGATGAAACTCATCATTTGGTAATGTCCATGGGTTCCAGACTTCAGGCAGTTGACTGCAAAGGATTTGCATCCGAGTATTAAAAACAATCCTAATGTTTATAACTGTTTGTTTGTCCAATTACTTTTGAACCCGTGAAAATGGAGTGTAAAAAAATTAATAAATAAATTTAAAAGTCTGTAATTCTTAAAAGATTAATGCAGTATTTTTGTTAAACCCCTTGAATTAAAGCTTGAAGGTCTGCACTTCGATCACATCTTGACTGCTTCATTTCAAATCCACTGTAGTGGTTTATAGAGGCCAACATCTGAAAATTGTCACCGTCCAAATACGTATGAGCCCGACTGTGGGTTTGCTCAGCGTGTTCGTGTGATTTGGGGAGTGGTGGTGTCACTTAAAATCTCCACTTAAAACCACATGATCCTACATATCAATCTTAATGTTGCTTAAACCTTCAAACAGCAGCCATGTTTAAAGCGTTCACACATTTACTGTAGCCATAGCAACAGATTTGTTTACCGTGTCACTCGAGTTTATCATCGTGAATTATACTCAGTAAGAACGGACGAACATGGCAACACGTCAGAATCCAGAAACCCATCACCGGTGCACAGCCAACTGGAAATAAAACTGAAAATGAATTTGTGTCTGGACGTGTGTTTACAGCGAGATGTAACTAAAGGATTTACTGCAGCTCCTGCAAGTGTTTACACCCTTTATTGATCAAGTTATTGTCTGTCACCAGAGACTAGCACGGAAATACCGAAGCAGACCGTAGAAATGTTTCTGTTCAGTTAGTGGTGTTCTCCTAAAACACAGCATGTAATGGAAATCATTCTCCTCTAAATTGGCCGTTGGATTTTTTTGAGAAATGATTTTTTTTTTTTTTAAATCAAAGTGGAAATTGGCAAATCCAGCCACATAATCTTTTGTATTTGAGAATCGACTCTCATGCTCACAGAGAGACGAAAATCAAAGTCTATTTATTTTCTCTGAGAAATGGACCCATGGTGCCAAAGCTCATTCAGAAAAGAGTATGATATTCTTTCCTTGTATCACTCTTCTGAAGTACCCTAGTGATGAACCCGCTCTTCAGTGCACAAGCTGATCAGTGCACAAGAGGCGAGGAGGTCTGTGTCCCTTTCAGATTTCCTGTAACTTTTCTCACAGCCAGGAAAAGCCATGGAACCCAGTTGAGAGTCAACCTCAGAGCCACAGCCTCAATCGTTTTATTTTGTTTTGTTTTATTTTGTTTTCTGCTTGCAGTTTTTTAAACCGTTCTAAATATCTTATAAGCCTTTGCAGTGCATTTCATATCCCAGTTTTGTTCTTACCAGAGCAGAAGGGCATCAATAATGGAAGCGCTTTTGGGTGAGTAAGAGAGCGTGTAGAGGCGCTATACTGTGCTCAGGCACGATAAGACGCAGCTCAAGCCAAGAGCATTAGGGAAATGACAGGACGTTTGAAGGTCTTAACTTCATTGTGCTGGGGGAAATGTGCCGAAGAGTTCGACTCTGGCAGTGTAATTAAAATGATGCGCAGTATCTAGCTTTGTTGAATCAACCCAGGAAACGCTGGAGCCGTGTGATGTCATTGTCTTGAGTAGAAGATATCGTGCTGAATGCTGAGGAAAGGAACGAGGCTCTCACTTTGTTTTCGACACTTTCCTTGTTTGCTTACTTGCTTGTAGCGTTTTAAATTGGCGCATGCATAATTTCTACCTTTTTAAATGAAATACACGTATAATGTACAGTGATTCATAGGAATCAGTTGTGTAGGAGAGTTATGCACACTAATATTAAGACAGCTGCAGAATGATGCTTTAAGCTAAGGCTAGGTGATATGATGTATGATCTTGAAAACTTGCTGTATATCATGATATTTTAATCGCAGTATGTCCAAAAGTATGTGGACACCTGAGCATCACACCCATATGTGAGTCTTCCTGAAGTGTTGCCACATAGTTGAAAGCACAGGATTGTAAAGCTGTAGCATCACAATTTCCCTCCAGTGGAACCAAGAGGCCTAAACATGTTCTAGCATGACAATGCTCCTGAGCATAAAGCATGGTCTATGAAGTCATGGTTTGTCAAGGGTGGATTGGAAGAACTCAAGCCCTGACCTCAACCCCACTGAACAGCTTTAGGATGAACTGGAACACTGACTGCTCTCCAGGCCTCCTCGCCTGACCCTGGTGCCCAATTTCACTGTGCTCCTTCCCGGAAGAGTGGAGGTTATTATAACAGCAAACAGAGGGATTATTTATGTATGTATGTATTTATTTATTTATTTGTATATTTATTATTTCATTTTTTGCCTCCTAGGCTACCAAGCACGTATGGCTGTGGGATGATAGGGAGCACTTTTCTGTACTAATGTCACTGTTTGTGAGCAATTCTCCATATCATAATACATTTTGTGTATCATCAAAATTTAGCTCGCCCCTGCTTTCCGTTGTTTGCTGGGATTTTTTTCCCCCAAATCTGTATTTTTTTTGATCATTTGCTGATGCAATTTCATAGATTTATCACACACGTTGACATGCAAGGGGAATCTGCAAGTCAGTGTGGCATTTTGTAATATCTTTGTCTCCAGGATTACTCACATCCTACAGCAAGGCACCCATCAACCCCCTTGTTCACTGGCAGTGCAGCAGATGGCCTTCGACCTGGATCTGGCTGTGCTAAATGTGAAGGTTAGCCAGCCATGTTTGTGCAGGGCAAATACCAAAAGAGCTCGGTCTCTGACCAGGCTCAATTTACAGTGAAACACTGTATATTCTACATTGCTGTCTACAGTCTATGAATAGAAATGGCATGTTTCATTAGGCCAGGCTCGCATTAAAGAGAGGATGTGGAAAACCTGAACATCAGCCAGCAGCCACAATGACCCCTGACAGCAGGACAATAGACGCCCGGCCGCTTGCATGGAAAAGTACACAATCCATGTGATTTCCTAGATCATTGTGCCAAAATGTCTCACAGTGAACTAATGAGTTTTACAATTATAGACAAACAGAACATCCTTAACAAATCATAAAGTCTTAAATTGGCTGATGAGCATTAGGTACTCTCACTGGTTATGGCGAATTCCTTAGCTCAGCATTTCAGACTGTAGTGCTACTGTAGCAGCATGTGGTCTGAAGGTTCAAATGCAGACTTTGTAAAGTAACTGATAGTGTAGGAGGGAATTCTCACTGTATGAACAAATCCTCAGTGGCACTGTGTGCTTCTCATAATCTGACCGTTTCAAATAGACTTGCTTATGTGGGTTGTGACACCATCTGACATACTGTTATAAAAATGATGCTTTTTCTAGCTGAACACCATCAGTGCAGCTATTTTGTCGTGCACAGTCTGTCACAACACCTTAATGTTCCTTAACCTGTTAGTTATATCACCACTGTAGCTCCAGTATACAAAACTAAAGCCACGTCATATAGACTGGTTGACTATCTTAGAGGTAACTGGAAAACTTATGATCCATCTTCTGTACCACATATACTACACGGGGTCACTGGGAGCCTGGAGCCTATTCCTGGGAACTCTGGGCACAAGGTGGGGGACACCCTGGACAGAGTACCAACACATCACAGGTCACAATCACACCCACATTCATACACTATGGGCTGGATTTGGAAATGCCAGTCAGCCTTCAATGCATGTCTTTGGACTGATGGAGGAAACCCGAGTACCCAGAGGAAACCCCAAAGCACAGGGAGAACATGCACACAGGATGGAGGCGTGATTTGAACTCCCAACCCCAGGAATGCAAGGCAAACATGATAACCACTAAGGCACTGTAATTCCTAATTTACAGTGTATTCTACAACACTTTTTTTTTACACTTAAGATCATTCCGTCCTCCAGGCTCTAACATAGCCATTTATTTCAGTTTAAAGTGAAGTAGCCTGTGGATTAATCCCAGTTTTTTCAGCTGACGCTCAGACCTTTTTTAGTTTGTTTACTGCACCCCGAATCTTGCTGTTGTGTCCTGAACTCATATCTGACACCCGTCCTTTTAACAGGCTACATCAATGAGCTCAGCTCACATGCAGAGCTTCGGTGGTAGAAAGTGTACTTATCCAAACACACTGATGTTTAATGTCAGCGTTTGGAGATGCAAGTAGTTTTTTTTTTTTTCTTTTCTTTCTAACGGTGTGTATTAGGAGTGAGAGAGAGTGCATAGCGTGAGTGTGCCATGCATGAATGAGCTACAGATCCAGAGAGAGTCGGTTTGCCTCAGACACACCTGCTTGCTTTGTTAATCCACCGCTTTCTCCTGGGATTAGCTCCTGCTGTAAACACAACCCACACTCGAGGCTTGTTATGGTAATTGAGGTTTGTTTAGAAAAAAACAACAAGGCAGTTAGAGATGTCAGGAATTGCTTGTGAGGCTGCAGAGGTCTTTAATAGTAGGAGACTTTAACATTCATTTCCATTTCGTGTGCGCGTGTTTGCGTGTGTGTGCGCGCGTGTTTTCAGGGTGTTCAACTCAAATTTGTAAGGCTCCAGTGACTTGATTTTACAAAGATCCGGATAAGCAGCTAACATGAGTGTTGACTTCATTTATCTTTTAATGTGTAACCATTAGTGATGGGTTCATGGCTATAAGTAAAACACACGAGTTTGAAGTGGTTATGTTTTGTTTTGTAGTGGTGAGTCACGTTACCACATTTGAACAGATGCAACATCTGTTTTGAACTTCAAGCAGAGAATAACGCATACTTCTGAGAAGTAATATTAAAACACTGTTTTCATGCTCAGCTTTTTATTCTGAACAACCGTTTCTTCAGTTTATCACTCAGGGCAGAGAAATGAAATGAAAAATAAAAAATCTGTGAAAACTCTTAACTTTCTCACCAAACACAGCCTTCAGCTGAATAATTTACATAAATACACGATTGGACTTAACAAAGGATCTGCTACAGAAGCAAATTGGGTCAACTACTGGCACTATTTACTTTTTATACCGTGATTATTTTGCTGTAGTATTTTTCGAGTGCTCGGTTAGATCCACTGAAATACTCTTTCGAGTCTGTAACTGGATCGCAGTCCTCGAGTTAACCAAAAGGCCAAAGTGTTTTATACTATACTATACCATCTAATTTTATACTACCACAAACACAGAGAATAATAGCATTAGTGGTACACTATATGTATTTATTTCGTATACCGTGAAAGATGACTATTGTGAAGTAAGTCATGAGGAAGCAATATTTTGACATTGTTTCTGATATTTAGCTAGGTTTTATATTTACTCAGCAGCCTGGGGTCAATATAAAAAGCAGCAACCTCTTCTTTTACATCTTCTTCATGCCTGTTATTTATCACCTAACTATGAATACATCACTGCATAGGGTATAACAGTGCCTGTTTTTTTTAAGGTAGTTTCAATAGATTTACCTTAAACATTATGAAAATACAAATAGTACCTGAACATGGATATTTATTCTGACAGCTGTAATATAAACTATACAGTCAAAGGTATGTGGGCACCTGACCATCACACCTATTTTTGTTTCTTCCCCCAAACTGTTGCCCCGAAATTGGAAGTGTACAATTTTATAGAACGTCTTTGTATTAGCATTAAATTTCCATGTTCCAGCATGACCATGTCCCTGTGCAATCCATGAAGACATGGTTTGCCAAGGTTGGAGGGAAAGAACTCAATTGGCCTGCACAGAGCCCTGTCCTCAACCCCTCAGATCAACTTTAGGATGAAACATGCGACTACATGCTCCTAAGGCCTCCTCACCCAAAATCAGTGCCTGACCTCACTAATGCACTTGCGGCTGAATGAGCAAATCCCCACAGTCACGTTCCAAAATCTTGTGAAAAGCCTTCCCAGAAGATTGGTGGTTATTATAACAGCAAAGGGGACTAAATCAGGAATTTCAATTTCAGTTTATTGTTGGATAGCCCCTTGAGATGCAGCATCTCATTTTCTAGGGGGTCCAAAATGGATGGGATGTTCAACAGGCACATGTATGTGATGGTATGTGATGGTTAGGTGTGCACATACTTTTGGCCATATAGTGTATATTCCAGAGGTGGTAATAATATTGTATCCACCCTGTACTGTGCTACCTCCCTGTAGATCATGCACCCCAGATTCAGAATGATAAGTTAGGAATGGACTTGGCTTCTATCTGAATAACATGTCAGAAAGATCCCAGTAGGCTGCATGGCATGCTCTAAATGGATAGCTGCTCTAGTATAGGTGGCTTGAACTTCACTGCACTGCCTTAACATATCCAGTTCAGAGGCTCCACTTAAACATGTGGAACTGGTATCCAGCTGCTGGCTGACAAGATGAATTGCTCTATTAGAGAGTCTGGGCCAGCGGGTAAGATCTGACCCACAAGCTCAACCAGACCTGTGCCCACAAACTCCTATCTCTCTCTCTCACTCTCACACACACACACACACACGCACTCAGTGGCTCTTACACTGGCTAGAGGAGGCTAAAATTGTGTCACCAGGTATGTAGGTCAGCAATGGCTTTACAAAATATTAGATGTTTGTGTGGTTGAAGTATTAGACAAGTGGCACAGAAATGTCCTAATATTGACCTTTACTGACTCGTCATATGGTCACAGTGTCATGGAGAATTGTAAATACAGTGTTTATTTCCATGTCAGGAACCATGATTGATTGAAACAGCATAGCCGTGTGTCTCCTATATCCACACGACAAACACGATGAAGAGTGAGAACAGGATAGATTGGATAGATTGATTTTTATGGGCCTTTCAATACTATTTTTATGTTGTCGCCACACTGTAGCACCTTTTTCATCAGTCTACATTATAGTTAGAATAAACATTATACCGAAAGAAATCCACACATATAAAGAATTCACAACATTAAAGTCCATAAATAAAGTTATTTGTAATAAAGTGGAATGACACGGGGAGGGGTGTAGTATTGTACACGCTAACTGAAATTAATTTAATACTTAGTGGAGAAGCCTTTGTTTGTAACGACAGCTTCAGGACGCTTCCTGTATGAAGAAATCAATCGGCTGCAGTATTCAAGTGTGATGTTTGCCCCTTCTAAACATATTGTCTTTAAATCTCGTTCAATTGGATTCAAGTGAGTTGACTGACTGACCATTCTAACACCTTGATTTTTTTTTCGGAAACCAATTGAGACTTTCCTTTGCTGTATGCTTTGAATCGTTGTCCTGCTGGAATGTCCACCCACGTCTCATCGTCATCCTGGTGGATGGCAGCAGATTCTTCTGAAGAATCTCCTATTAAAGGGCTCCATTCATCGTTCCTTCAATTATATGAAGTCTGCCAGTACCATGTGATAAACATCCCCACACCATGATGCTTCTACCTCCAAACTTCACTGTTGGTATAATGTTTTTAGGGTGGTGTGCAGTGCCATTTCTTCTCCAAACATGGGGTGTAGTATGGCAGCGAAAAAGTTCAATTTTGCTCTCGTCTGACCAGACTACACTCTCCCAGTGTTTCATAGACTTGTCCAAATGAGTTGTAGCAAACTTTAAACAAGCTTCAGCATGCCATTTCTTTAGTAATGGCGTCTTGCTGGGTGAGCGTGAGCAGTGGAGTGCATTTCCTATTGTTTTCTCTGTGATAATGGTACCTTCTGCTTCCTAGTGTTTTTTGGAGCTCTTTCCGAGTGGTCCTTGGCTCTTGAGCCACTCTTCTGACTATTCTTCTGACTCCCTGGTCAGAAATCTTGCGAGGAGTACCTGTGTGTGGCCGGTTGATGATGGAGTGATGTTGCTTCTACTTGTGGATAACGACCCCAATGGTGCTTACTGGAGGATTCAGAAGTTTTGAAATACGTCTGTATCCGATTGCATCAATATGTTTTGCAACAATAATGTTATGAAAGTCTTGGGAGAGTTCTTTGCTTTTACCCATCATGAGATGTTTCTTGTGTGACACCTTGGTAACGAAAAGCCTGTTTATAGACAATTAATTTACTAACCCAGCTGATTTAAATGTACACAGATAAGGGGTATCAGCTGGTTCCTTGCCTTATCTTAGTGTGTTCAATACCCTTTCCTGTGTCATTCCACTTTATTACACAACTTTATTTATGGACTTTAAGGTTGTGAATGATTTTTTCTGGATTCTTTGAGTTAATACTGATGTCTGGTGAAAATGCCATGTGAATAACCTTATTGAAAATATATTTACAGAAAAAGTGTTGACGCGTCCAATACTTATCCACTATATATATATATATATATATATAAGTATGCGTGTGTGTGTACAGTGCCTTGCAAAAGTATTCGGCCCCCTTGAACTGTTCGATCTTTTGCCACGTTTCAGGCCTCAAACATAAAGATATAAAACTGTAATTT
>JAFFST010054309.1:433262-447139 GCA_022414735.1 Noturus placidus
TATATATATATATATATATATATATATATATATATAAATTTTTTAAAAAATGGGCATTTAAAAAAAAAAGTGTTCATTTTTAACACACCTCTGTGTCTAGTTAAGGACAACACATTTTCAGTGTGTTAGTACATTTAACACAATCAATTTGTATGCTAAAATCCTACTAAAATGCTCAAAAATAAACAAACATTTGCATGAAATCCAGGTGACATTTATTAAAATATTTAAAACATTTGACAAATGTAAGAATTGGAGTTGATTTATCTTCTTACAAATCTCTCTGCCATCTAGAAAGATAAGGGTACCACTCCCTTCCATTTGAAAAGCTGTAAAAGAGCAGTGAGAGTGTTGCTTAGTTGTTGGCTACAAAATATGGACAAATGCCTTTGGGGTTTAACTGAGAAATTGTGTTACAGAATCCCAAATTGTCATTTTGGAAACGTGACCTCCACTCTCCTAATGAACAGAATGGCACTTTAGCCTCACCGGGAAAATCTAGCTAACTTTGGGAATTTGTCCTGCCTTTAGCACCTCACTGCCATTTTTGCACAACCTGATTAAGTCAACCAACATTAGAGATAGTGCATTACAACTTAAACCCCATCCTCTCTTTTTGTCATGTTAACCTTGTGAGGAACTTTTGGCCTCAACATTACTGAGTTACTTCCATTAGCCACTGACTGTCTGCACCTGTTAACCAGCATTAACATTCACTGTGTACATGAAGAAACGTGGCCCTAACCCATCCTCCTAATGCTAATTACTACAGCTCGCCTTGTCCGAAACACTTGCTAAATGTAGTTAAAATTAACCCACTCTCTGTTTTGCCTCATTGTGAATAGCTGTAATGTTAGGTTATCGTTAACTTTCAGAAAGGTAATGGGAATGTCTAACATTACTGCTAGCTGTATGCTAAAGTAATGTTATTATCTCAGGTGAGCGTCTATATTAGCATGACTCATCCCTACTGTGATTGGTGACAACATCCATGTAACGAAAACTAACGAAGACCGAGACAGAGAATTATAGAATAACCCCAGTCCATATTTCACAGCCACCATAAACACACGACACTAGCAGTGTAACATTAGCACTGAGGGAGCAGTTCATGATATTCACTTTTGAAGCCGTTGCGATAGGTAAAGTTAATAATCACTCACAGAGTTACTGTTTTCCAATTAATACATTTTCGAGAGCATCCTGCCTAAATATCACAAACTCAACCAGGCCTTTTCAGCAGCATTAACACGTAATAGTGAGGAACGCTAACTTACCAGTAGTCATTTCACTTCCTTGCCTCAGGACTCCGACTCCACTGAAGCAATGAACATTCACTTTGAAGCGAGTTCAGAGGTAGATGATGACGCCGGCAGCGCAGTCCACAACGTGATTGGACAATAATTTATCACGTGTTGTTCACTCGTGTGAACTTTCTTTTCTTTATTGGATAATTTAACACAACGTGTGTTGAAATAGTAATAACACAGAAAGTGTAGTATATGAACACTTCCTTTCTGAGAATGTAAGTTTCAAATTTATTACAACATTTGAACAATTTTTCTAGTCTGATTAAATGATTACCTTTTACATGGAAAGATTTAATTATAATTTAATCATATTCTCTTTGAAAGTTGTAAGCAGATACTCTAATATAGATATATAGAAAACTGAATTTACAGTCTAGATGCTTCAGTAAATTTCCCAGTTATCACAGTGAACTACTTTATTTCCACCACTTTACCTGCATGAATGATTTCTACATTGAGCCTTACATTATGTTTTTCCGACTTTTTTGCTGACATTAGATGGTTCGTTGGCTCTGTTTCAGCTGAGTACAGCTGATCTCTATCATTGTCCTTTTCATAAAAGTGGAATTTCCCACTGGTTTCTCCCAAGGCTGTTTGAGAAAATGCCGTGTTCAGACATAAAATGCAAAAGCATTCATAGCGGCTGAACATGCTTCATATGAGCTCCATGGTTTTCTTTCAAGTTTTATCCTCTTCACTCATTTGGCCTCATCTTCTAAGCACATCGTCTAAGCATCCACCCTGCATTTACATCTTGTTTTGCAAGTGTGTTTACAGTAATCTATGTGATGTGTGAAAGAGATAGCAAGCCTGTCCAGCTGCTCTTTTCAGCTGGAGTTATTATCATAGTAGATGAGTCTGCACTCTGAGAAAGCCAACCTTTGATCAGTGCTCGACCGCCACAAAGCACAATACTGCTGAATCAGGACCAAAAGACTGAGGCACAGCCCAGAACTCAGCTGAAGCTGACACACACACACACACACATGCACGCATACACGCAGAGAGAGAGAGAGAGAGAGAGAGACTACTTTTACATGGACAATAATAAGCCGATATTAACCTGATTTAAGAAACTAGCATGTAAACTGCGATTATTGATCACCTTAATCCGACTTAAGTCATACTTGAAGTAAACACAAATCGAATTAAAACGTGGAGTATTCCTATTTTATTCTCATTATCGAAGTGCGTTATAGACATGTACACCCCTTAATCATACTATTAACGTTGTGTGGGAGTTTTCACCGCATTTTGCGACAGGACACATGAGGCTGCATCCAAAAACAGTACTTACTTACTATGTAGTAGACGAAATACATGTATCTCAGCTACTATATATGAGGTAAGTACGCGGTTTGGGACGCAGCCCACGGCTTCAAGCAGTCGTCGATTTGCACGTATAGCATAACAAATAATTAACTGCACTTGAACCTTTCATAAAGGTACAAATTAAACACTCAAAACTGTATACGGTACCTTAACAAAGACGAAAGGTATGTCGATACATGAAATTCTGGTGGGAACATCGGACGGCGTGACGTGGTGACGTGTGCCGTTAATCCATCTCTGTCCTATAACATGTAAAACAGGAACATGAAAGGAATATCCTGAAAGCAACTTGTGTAAACACCTCAATCACAATATTGTCTTATTCAGAATAAGGTCAATAATTAGATTACTGCTGTCCATGTAAACGTAGAGAGAGAGAGGGAGACGGGCGTGTACACATGCCAGGTCAGTCAAACTGAAAGCTGTAAATTATATTAGCAAAAATAACTAGACTCACTATTATAAAAATAATTTGCTATATAAATCCATTATTTAGACTGAACAGATCATGTGTTCTAAATAAATACAAATACAGATTTGAATAAAGGTGCACTATTCAGGAATTTAAAAAAAAAATTTTTTTATGTTTTTTTTAAGATAGCTTGCCAGAAAGCTTCAGAAGGCATCTAGATGAGAGTAGAGGTGTGTATCAGAACTGGGACCCCACGGGACATAACAAAAATGTCACACGAGAAGGAAGTTTTAACTTTTTTTTTTTTTTTTCCTTTTCCTTTTTTAGTTTGGGGGATGCGAGCGAGCACTCACATATGCACAATGCACCTCTGGGTTTTTTTTTGCAGTGTTTCTGATGATGTAATACTATAGACCAGGCCACACCCACTTCAAGTTTAACTCCGAATACTGGTATGACTATTTGGACATTTAACCGATACACATAGTGGCATTGTGTTAAACCCCTAGAGTGTACAGACGTCTGGGAATTACCAGAAAAGCAGAAACTGCTTTGGCGAAACAGAACTAGTTTTGTTACGTCAATATAGGCTTTGTTTTTCACAGAAGCCGTGTAAGTCTTGACTCTAAAAGGTTCATCAAATGTTCCTGCAGTATATATGTGGTCTGCCGCTCCTCACAGTCTGGCCGATGTGAAAACGAGACGTGCTGAAGGCCATAACCTGTGCTCACAAAGAGGCTGGCATTAAATGTGTGCATCATTATTATGGCTGCGAGCACAGAAAGCTTGTGTGATCTCCCTGTGATCACCTATTCATGCTGACCTCTTTGTTCACACACCCTCATATAAAGGAAATTCTGATCATTGATGTTTTCTCCCCTCCGGCCCTCAAGTATGTGAACATGACCATGCTGGGAAGGCCTTAATTGTTTGAAATGAGTGGCATTGTGTACTGCATGGAGGAAAGTCGATACCTGAGAAAGTTCCACCTCTTTTGTCTGGAGATTTTCTCACGTGGAAAAAAAAAAAGAAACTGGCACGACTCACCGGTACAAGATTTAATTTCTGAATGCTGTTTCCCAATGGCCTGAAAGACATCCTGTAATATACACGGTCTCACTGGTCTAATTATTTGCAGTATTTAAACACGTGTGTTTTCAGCTGCAGGACCAGCAGTTCAGTTCTGCCTCTGAAGACAGCTCATTTTAAATGCACTTTTATGTGTAGCCTTCTCATGCAGCATGTCGGGTGCTGACACAGTGTCTCTCTCGATTGCAGCAGCTAATTTAAATGTTTCCCCACTGCAACTTTGAACTTGCCTGACTTTGAACTCCCAATTTACAACCTAAGGAGGGAGAGAGAGAAAGAGGGAATGTAGCTGAGCTAAGTGCAGCAAACCTTTAGCCGTCTTATGTTTTGAGTTAAAGTTGAAGTTCTAGCTTCCAGCACTGTTGCAGAAGGGCTGTAGACTTGGAGAGAATTGGGACTGAGGCTCGATCTCCCAGATGTTTCCCACACGTTACATCTCACGCAGCCTGCTAGTGACTGACGGCAGACAGCTATGTGCACTGCTTGCATCATCTTGTTAATAAGCCAGTATCTTTGTTTTATGCAAGGATTAAAATGGGACGTTATAGGGAAAATATTCAGTGACGATACGGTGTTGCATCCACAGAGTTACAATAGCAGCATGTCCTTGAATTGCTCTTGTGTCACAGTTTAAAATTACAATACGTTTACACGGTCCAGGGTGTACCCCGCCTTGTGCTCGATGCTCCCTGGGATAGGCTCCAGGTTCCCCGTGACCCTGAAAAGGGGTAAGCGGTTGAAGATGGATGGATGGATGGTATACGTGGTGTTCTTTTATAGTTCCTGTTAATGTTGTGGAATGTCTATGAAGCAAGTTAGTTCCTGTTACCACTTGCATTATAAAAGCTATAAACACTCGTTCTCGCACTCTGTGCTGAAGTTAATAAGATTTTTAAAAAATGCAGATTGTCATGTTAATCACAAACGTGAAAGCCCTCTGGCCTGGAGACTTTCCAAAAGTTACAGCTTTACCGCTGCACTGACATTGGAGACGTCTTCCCAAAAAGTCCCCTGTGCGAGATGTGACCTGTAAAAATAAATAAATAAATAAATAACATATTCCACCGAGCGCAGTAACAAAGATAATCAACACCTGCTGACCAATCAGAATCAAGCGTTCAATGCATTATGGTATAAAGTTGTACAAATTAAACCCCCATCACACTTTATCAAGAGCACCAGGCGGGCTATTACAGTTAAGTTTTTACCCTCATTGACTCTCAGTAAGCGTCCACCAAACTCTGACTGACTTCCCCACTTTCACCACGTTCAACGTGACTTAAATATGGAAAAGGCACTAATGCTTTCAAAGCAAATGAGCCATGTTTTAATACATACCCAGGGATTAGGTAGTGTGTGTGTGTGTGTGTGTGTGTGTGTGTGTGTGTGCGTGCGCGTGCATGTGTGTGCGCGCGTGCTTTCAATGCAAAATACGACATATGATAAAAAGGTTATTAGTGGCTTAATTTCTATTTTGACAGTTGCAAGTCACAGCAGTCTTTCAGCTTGCGGTTGATTTCAGGTTCCAGCTCATTTGTCAGGGCCTCTTATGTTAAGCTCTTTAAAGAAGCTTTCTGTGACCTGCTGCCGATAAGAACCGAGCTGAGCAAACACCGTTCCTCTTACTTTCTCTAAATCCTCATCTCCAGCGTGATGCTCAGGTCACTGCCTAAATGCTGCTGTTATTGGCGTGTTCCGAGCCTGCGATTGCAAGGCAGTAGCGCTGGCTTCGTCATTATGCTAAGCTCTGTAGTGAGTGTAGCGGGTTCTCCTCTCTTACACTTCCAGGACAGATTTGACTTTTTTTTTTTTTTTTCTGCAACTGACCCAGTTCCACCCATTCTACAGCGAAAGGTGCTGGAGAGAGATATGGGCTGAGGAGTGTGCTGATCTATACATTAGTGTGTATTGTGCTCTAGTTCGTGAATAATAGAAGGGATCATACTGACCCTCTGACCTACAGGAATAATCCTTATATAAAGGTTGGTTTTTAAATATCACAGGCTTGTGGGTGGAATAAATCAGGGTTGAGGAAAGCATGTGTTTAGCAATTATTTCCTGTCTCTTTCTAGTCTTTTTGGAAACATGCTGTTCACATGCTGCTCACTCTTTGGAAAATATTGAACTTGTTGCTGGAACATGCACTTCTGACTTTTTGAAGTGTGTATGAGAGACATTGACCCAATCCATGCCTAGAAATAATTTTCTATGCTGGATTCCCATCCATACAAAAGCTGTTTCCTATACATCATTAATGCAAGGTTACCACAGTCACTAGAGATCGACCGATCCAGATTATTTGCATGTTTATGTGCCTGATATTCAGAACCGATATTTATTTATTTTTTTTACTTCTGTTTTTTTTACACATTGATAACACCATTGAACTGAACAAATCATTTTATTTATAATAATTGTCAGTTTCACTTCTTCCTTGCATTCAAAACAAAACAACTCTTATTTATACAGAAATAAGTAGTCTGAAAGAGTGCAGAAAATAAATAAAGTGCATTGTTACTAAAGTGTGTGTGTGTGTGCATTGATGAGGTACATTTTACATTTACATGGTATTTGGCAGATGCCCTTATCGAGGTTTTGATGAGGTAAACAGATTAGGGACTCCGTGAGTTTATCTCCATTTCTTGGCGCCAAGCTGCTTAAACAGCATATCAAGCATTTATGTAAAACATCTAATTTCTGCATCAATGGCTGTTAAAGTTTATTAATTGAAGCAAAGCAAGTATACTTTATTTGTGCACACCATTGTTGACTCATCTCTCCTCAGATGCCCACAAGATGGCCGTTTATCGGTGGAACTGATATTATAAAATATCAGATTATGAATAAATGCTTAAATATTGGGGAAAATATCAGTAAAATCGATTATTGGTCAATCTCTAATAGTCACAGAGTGAAGTTATCCCTGTGTGATGCAATGGTATTTTATCATGCTATAACCAGCTCCAGAGGTTTCTCATTCATTATTCATCGAGTGCACCGGCGTCACACTAAAGCCTGTGGACAAAAAAATGGCCCGCTGCCTCATTTGTCTTGCACAAACTTGCAAAAATTATATTGAAATAGCTTGTTCACTACTCAACATCACAAGATTCTCACCAAACCCATAGCATAGTGATCACACATGTTTCATACTCATCACTGTACAGCACACTGCTTCAAATCAACATCCTATCTAACCCTATCTGCTGTACATTAATATAAAAAATAAAGGTCTCGTGTTGACCTTTTACTGTGATTTAGTGAATGAATCTAAATCCTGAAATGTTTCACTTAGTGTAGAGACCTACAATTAATATATATGGCCAGAGGTTTGTGGACACCTGACCATCACAGCCATATATGCTTGTTGAACATCCCTTTCCAGATTAATCCCCCACTTTGCTGCTATTATAACCTCCACTCTTCTGAGAAGGCTTTCCACTAGGTTTTTGGAAGGTAGCTGTGGGGATTTGTGCTCATTCAGCTACTACAAGAGCATTGGTGGGTGTGATGGTCAGGTGTCCATGGCTGTGGCTCAGTCGGTAGAGTGGGTTGTCCACTAATCCACTAATCGTACGGTTGGCGGTTCAATTCCCGGCCCACGTGACTCCACATGCCAAAGTGTCCTTGGACAAGACACTGAACCCTAAGTTGCCCCCGATGGCAAGCTAGCGCCTTGCATGGCACCTCTGCTACCATTGGTGTGTGAATGGGTGAATGAGACACCGTGTAAAGCGCTTTGGATAAAAGCGCTATATAAGTGCGCCATTTGCATAATTTTGGCCATAAAGTGACATTTAAAAAGAGAAGAGTTGATATAGCATGAAAGACACTAGAGATAGGAGATTAAGGACATGTACAGAAAGTGTGAGTTGTTCTTAAATGTCTTTCTTAACATTAACGTTTTTCAATATCTGGGAAACCAATACATGGATTTTAAATGCTTTCATTAGCTGAATAAATGTAATCAGTGAACAGGTATACAAGGTATACTTGCATACAAGTGAACAGGTAGAGACTTCCTGTTCTTCTGTCAATGCCTAGGTTATTGATGTTAAATAAACAGTATAGATATGATGGAAAATGACACAATAGTCTTTTATTATAGCCTGTCATAGGCTCATAAAAATGCTCCTGTGGCCAGGGGAGAGCTGGTGTGTGCTGAAGTCCGCTTTGCCCAGGGAGGCATTAAAAGCTACAGTAACCTTGGTTTTAAGAGTTTATTTCACACAATCTAGCCGTCCTTTTGAAATTGGATTTGTATTTGTTATTCATGGGAAGTCTCAAGCATGCAGTCATAATCGGTCATCTCTCCTTTCTGGCCTTGTCAAAATACGGAATGCTGAGGATCTTCTGAAGTGAACTTTCATGACTTCTTTCCTCAGCTTTGGCCTAATCTGGTTGCACGTGGATGTGTATTTTAAAACGCAATGAAAGATTAACCCCAACAAAGAACAGTTTTAAACCACTCTGTTTCTGCTGTGAGCTATTTTCGATCCTTGCCTAGCCCCATGTCACCACCCCACTTCCAAAGATGCTTTGAGTTTTTCCATTCTGTGCTGGAATGTCAGAGGTCAAACCAGGGCAGGAATTTCCTGTGGCTTGTCTTCGTCTCAGGCTGCCGCTGACATCATAGTGTATTCTTCCTGCTGTTCAGTACAAGTCAGCAAGCGTGAGACAGGCCACAAATCTGCATTATCAAAGGTCTGAGACCCCAGCTTCTTTGACCTCACCGGAATCTCAAATATCCACTTCCTGTTCTCCAGGGACCAACACCACCGTGACACAGACTTCAGCTTAATCGCCTCTGCTGCTCTTATCTCTCACCCTTCCTATGAGCTGTGGTGGTTGACAGAGGGCCTGTATCTTATCTCCCTTCCACTGCGGTCAGTGTGAAGGCTGGCCATGTCAAAACAAGACATCCTCGAGGAATAAAGCGAGAACAAACAGGAAGTATACGCTCTAGGGATGGGCGATGTATTGAAATAATAATGTGATATCGTTATAAAATGATAACGCAATACGTTTCTCTGAGATATCATTGGTATGGTGATGTATTTTTTAACTTGACGTTCGTTGTCTTTGTAGGCGTTAAAGAAAATGATCATCAAACTTTTTTTTTTAACATCTTTATTTTACTTAAGTTATTAGACAGTTTATTAGCTAAATTATATAGCGTGATCTGCATCGTGGATCTTAGAAATGTCATCAAGTATCATATGATATTTTTATTCTATCGCCCAGCCCTAATACACTCACTGGCCACTTTATTCGGCCTTTAATAAAAATTATGTTTTGCTCTTCGAACAGACTCATGGATTGCACAAGGTGTTGGAAATATGCATTTGATATTCTGGTCCATATTAACTTACAGATTTGTCAGTCTTCTATTTGTGCCACAAATCTCCTGTTCTACCACATCCCAAAGGTGCTCTAATGGACTTGGATCTGCTCGATGGGGAGGCCCATTGTACACTGAGCTCATTGGCATGATCAAGGAACCATTTTGTGATGACTTGTGCAGTGTGATATGGTGCGTTATCATGCTGGTAGGAGTAAAGGGATGAACATGCGCAGCAACAATATTCAGATAAGCTAAAGCATTTAAATAAAGTTTGATTGGTCCTAAGGGACCCAGTGTGTGCTAAACATTCCCCACACCATTACACCAACACCAGCAGCCTGAATTGTTGACGCAAGTCAATGGATTCTTGCTGTTGAGGCCAAATTCTGACCTCCATGTCACAACAAAAATCGAGATTCACTAGATATTTTTGCAGTTGTCAACTGTTGTTCTCTTTCCATGAGTCTGTTCCTGTTCACTCATGTTCATGGCTGACCAGAGTGGAAACCAAAGTGGTCTTCTGTGGGGGTCGATCAATAATTAGAGCCCATATTCAGCTTTGTCCAATTATCGGCACTTGAACTTGTTTCCTTGCCAATAAAAGTGTTAAGTATGCACATATCTGATGCAACCATGATCGACAAAACACACTTTTGTAGTCTGGCCCAATGTCCCACCCACAGCATTATTGGATTGCTTGAAATACGGATGAGCATGTTCGAGTTATTCCTGCAGTTTCAAAGCACTTTGTATTTTTTAATAATGGTCTAATATTAAACATTATGTTAATTTAAAGTAAGTTGAGAGTAAGAGGTGCATTCTTGTAAATGTTCACATTACATACATCAAATTTAATGTAAATGAATATCAGCCCCAATTACAGGTTATCGTGTCCTGGAAAAGAAAACTATGGTTCTCCCCTAGTCTTCTACTGTTGTATGCCATCCACCTCATGACTCAGCGTGTTGTGTATTCTGAGATGCTTGTTTAGGTACCGTGGTTGTAGAGTGGTTATTTGAGTAGCCTTCCTTTCAGCTCAAACCTGTCTGCCTGTTCTCTGACCTCTCTGATCAACAAGGCCTTTCCACCCACAGAGCTGCTGCTCACTAGATATATTTTATTTATTTTTTTCGCACCACTCTGTGTAAACTCTAAAGGCTGTTGTGCATGAAAGTCCCAGGAGATAGTCAGTTACTCAAACCACCCTGTCTGACATCAATAACAATGTCACTCAGAAAGCATTTAATCCTCATTCTGATGTTTAAGGAGGACGTTAACTGAAGCTCTTGACGTGTATCTCTATGATTTTCAGCATTGTGCTGCTGCCACATTGGACAGTTGTACATTTCTTGAAAAGTCCTACATTACCCTCCCTAGGGGGTGATTTATTTATTTATTTTTGTGTGCTAGTCTGGTATGAAAATTGGACCAAGCAGTTTTGTTCCTCTTGGATAAGCAATACGAGAAATCTAATTTGTACCAAGAAAGGCTGACTTCAAGGAAAACCTTGTGAGACACATTCGTGACTATGTATAATTTAAAATACTGTCTACTACCATTTACACTCTTCTTCTGAAAACACATTACGAATGGCATAAAATGATGACATGTCTGATGGCTAGAAATCACAGGAAGCCATCAGAGTATTTGACCTGCAAGGAAGTGCCCAACCCCTTTTACTTTAGTCAAGGCTGTTTATTCAGACACGCTGTGCTGTTCATGCATGCTTTATAGCACGGAGCTCTCCTTTAATGGGCTGCTAAAAACAGCCACATCACCTCTCAGCTGTTTAGAAAGCCGGCGACAGAGAGCAACACACAAGTCTCACAAGAGCTGATCACAGTCTCAGCATGCAGCCTCACCACCATCCTACTGCCTGTTAATCTGATACGCTAACACGTAGCCCTCCACTATGCACACTAATATAATTACTGCAGGAGTTAAAAATAGTGTGTACTGTCAACATAATGAGACCTACTGCATTATAGTTTGCTTACACAAAAGTCTTTTTATTTGCAGGACACAGGTATGCAGGAGCAGGAAATCTAAGTCCATGAATCTTTAGTTCTTGTTTGTGTTAATGTGCTTTTAAGAATATTCATTTTCTTCACAACCATGAATTTAGATTGATTGGGAAAGAAGTAGGCTATAGGACAGAAAAGCAACGATGGCAAAGCAAATTCCTTGTGTAGTAATAATATCACCCCCGTATTCATGTCCCTGCTGTGTACTGCTAAATCAGCTATAGGTTTCACCTCCATACAAACCTCAGCCGTGTGAAGGGACGCCTGATTGATTTATGAACCTTCAATGCAAGCTGTTGAGGCATATCCAGGCTGTCTTCATTTTACATATCAGTATCTCCCCATCTGCAACATGCGCTCATCATCTCCCTACTGTCCACTTGTCATCTGTCCGTCACAGTCACTTTTCTCCCAAAGGGGAGTTGTTCTGTGCAAACCCTAGCTGTTGCTAATTATCTGTTTCTGACTGTGTGGATTAAATCACTAATCCTCTGGCTGTTGGCCCACATGCATTCACCGAGACCTATACGCTAATGCACAGATTTCTCACCCTATTGACTGTTAAACTGGAAGTGATAATGGAGTGTCTGTAGTTGCCAGTTCCTAAATATGTAACATTTATTGTCGATCTGTCCCACTGTTACAAGATGGGCCTGATAGAGCTTACTCTGGTCACAGCAGCTTTATTTCATGCCTCATTTGTGTCAGAATTTCTGACAGCTCAAAGTGTAGATCATCACTACGTTTTAGAAAATATTATCCAGATTGTGTGAAAGGGAAAACATTATTTTTTTAGCCAATTAGGAACCGAGATTCATTTTAGAGGCCCGCCTCACAACATTACACTCAGCCATGTTGTGCATCTTAAAAAAACAACTTTTGTGAGACGTCTCCTACGGCACAGGAACTAGGTCATGTCTTTGCTGTGAACCCCCAAAGAAAGCAGCCCTCATCACACTTGCTGACAATATTCCGTTTCATCCTCCATTCAAAACATGTTTTCACGGCATGCCAGCAAGGCAGTTTGTCTCTCGTGAAGACCGTGAAGCTTGTCTTAATGTCCAAAGAGCAGGCACTACCACTGTTTATACCACAGTGCTGTTGGAAGCTCCATTCTGATAGGTCAGAAGGTCATGGTTAATTTTCTATAACTGTTTTGACAGACAGCAGTTCCAACAGCTAGGTCTATATGAATGCACACTTAATAAAATGTTATCAATTCTCCAATTCTGTGGATGCTCCACATAAACAGATTGTTGGGAGATGATTTATATTTTTGGAAGGAGTCTCCAGTGTCAGAGATGATAATGTTCCAGCACTGGAAAGTCTTCAGAACTGGAAGTAATGTGTAATGCAGACATTCCACAATGTTCAACATACCTTTAAATGGATAAAAAGTACAATGTCGTTTTTTAAGGAATACAAAATTTGTTAGTGTTTGCAATTTGCTTTGGTATAAAGTGGTTACCGGGCCGCTGTGGTTTAGATGGTAGAGTGTAGGTTGTCCACTAATCGTAGGGTTGGCGGTTCAATTCCCGGCCCGGATGACTCCACATGCCGAAGTGTCCTTGGGCAAGACACTGAACCCTAAGTTTCTCCCGATGGCAAGCTAGCACCTTGCATGGCAGCTCTGCCACCATTGGAGTGTGTGTGAATGGGTGAATGAGACACAGTGTAAAGCTTTGGATAAAAGCGCTATATGTGTGCCATTTACCATCCCAAGTTATTGTAACTGTGACCTTAATTGCCTACCGCCTGTAAACTGTTAGTGTCTTAAGGACTGTTCTACAGGTGCATGTGCAATAATTGTTTTTAATAAATATTGTTAAACCATTTCCAAAAAGGTCTGCCAAAATCCAAATAAACTGTAAAGTTTATTTGGATTTTATAAAATCATCTTTAAAATAGTCTGCTGAAAAAGGGACGTTACTTTTTTTGTTGAGTATAGTTAGGAAATCGCCAAAATACAGTGCCTTGCGAAAGTATTCGGCCCCCTTGAACTGTTCGACCTTTTGCCACATTTCAGGCCTCAAACATAAAGATATAAAACTGTCATTTTTGTGAAGAATCAACAACAGGTGGGACACAATCATGAAGTGGAACGAAATTTATTGGATATTTCAAACTTTTTCAATAAATAAAAAACTGAAAAATTGGGCGAGCAAAATTATTCAGCCCCTTTACTTTCAGTGCAGCAAACTCTCTCAGGAAGTTCAGTGAGGATCTCTGAATGATCCAATGTTGACCTAAATGTCTAACGTTGATGAATAGAATCCACCTGTGTGTAATCAAGTCTCAGTATAAATGCACCTGCACTGTGATAGTCTCAGAGGTCCGTTTAAAGCACAGAGAGCATCATGAAGAAC
>JAFFST010054309.1:447722-471897 GCA_022414735.1 Noturus placidus
AACTGCTGTTCACAAACGCTCTCCATCCAACCTCACTGAGCTCGAGCTGTTTTGCAAGGAGGAATGGGCAAAAATTTCTGTCTCTCGATGTGCAAATCTGATAGAGACATACCCCAAGCGATTTACAGCTGTAATCGCAGCAAAAGGTGGCGCTACAAAGTATTAACTTAAGGGGGCTGAATAATTTTGCACGCCCAATTTTTCAGTTTTTTATTTTGTTGAAAAAGTTTGAAATATCCAATAAATTTCATTCCACTTCATGATTGTGTCCCACCTGTTGTTGATTCTTCACAAAAAAATTACAGTTTTATATCTTTGTTTGAGGCCTGAAACATGGCAAAAGGTCGAACAGTTCAAGGGGCCGAATACTTTCGCAAGGCACTGTATTACAATACTATGTGAAGAAGCTCCAGTTAACATGCACTGCAGTGAAGTCCTCCTCAGCAGTAAACCCCTCTTCTCCAGTTTTAAACTGTTGCGAAGATCGGGGAGGAGTTGGAAAAGGGTGCAGAAGGACCTTCTGATCCAGGAAGAGATTTACTGGTTATCCTCGATAAGGCTTCAAATAGCAAGTCCATTGCACATGCCAGGCCTCTCAGATTTCATCTACACTCCAGCTGAGATTTTTATTATTCTAGCAGGTTTCACAGCAGGTTTCACGATCTAAAATGTCTCTGTTTGAAGGATGCATTTTGCATTTTGTTAGGACACTTTTGTACATAAGGTAACATAAAGGGTATGCACACAGTAATTCCGATCTTCTTTTTATCGCAGCATGCTGAGACATTTTGCCCGAACGCTTTAATCAAGCCTTCGATAATCTTTCGTGATGAGAGCTCAACCAAGGAACGTTAATGCCCAGTGGATATGAAAAATAAAATAGTCTACACACCCCTCTTAAAATTGCAGGTTCTTGTGAATTTTAATTTTTTTAAGCAAACTGAGATAAATCATGTCAGATCTTTTTCCACCTTTTAATGTGATATACCAACCAACAAAGTGAAAACATATAGAACTATTTTAGGAAAGGAAAAAGAAAAAAACTTGCAATAACCTGTTTACGTAAGTGTGTGCATCCTTTTATAATGGGTCATGTGATCTCATGTCATCAATTAAGTGATGCTGATTAGCCCCATTATAAAGTTCAGTTGTTTGTGTAGGATCATCTTGGTTTTCTTTGCCTGGTCCTCAATGAGTTTGCAAAGCATATGCAGGATCTTACTCTTGAAAGTTATTGATCAATAGAGGGCTAAAAAAAGAATTCCCAAAACATTACATTTTCCATGGAACAACTGCAAGTGGAGTAAATGGGACATCAGTGACCTTACCAAGAGTAGGACATCTCTCCAAAATTGACAAAAGGACAATATGAACACTTAACAGAGAGGCTGTCAAGAGGCCTACAGTAACATTAAAGGAGATGCAGGAATGTCTGGCAAGTACTGGGCACTCCCTGCATGTCACAACAATCTCTCATGTTCTTCACGTGTCTGTCATCATGCTCTGGCGCTCTTTTCTTCAGTTAGGACTTGGGCTTTTGTCAATATAGAGGGAATAATAGATAGCTCCAAATACCAATCTATTTTGTCACAAAACCTGCAGGCCTCTGTTATATAGCTGGAGATGAAGACAAATTTCACCTTCTAGCAGCCCAAAGCACAAACCCAAGTCAGCAAAGAAATAGCTTCAGAAGAAGATGATCAATGTTTTCGTAATGGCCCAATCAGAGCACAGATCTCAATCCTATCAGAAACCTGTGGAATGAAGAGAGGGGGTGCACAAAAGATCCCCTCAAAATTTGATGGATTTGGAGCATTTTTGTGAGGAACAGTGTAATAAAAGTTGGTAGACTCAAAAAGCCTACCAGTTTGTCCAAGGAAAACCTGAGTGCTATATTATAAGCAAAAGATGCATTGAGGTTAGTCACCTTTTTATTAATTTTTTTTTTTTTCTTAAAACATTTCTATTGGATTTTCACTTAATTTTATTGATTGCTGGATCATATTAAAGGTGGAAAAACATCTGACATGATTTATCTTTGTTTCATTTTTACACCACATTTTTTTTCTATATCCACTGTATGTATACTTTACCTGGGAAGGTACAAGTGGTGTACCTTTTCATCCATTTATTTTTAAACGTAAACGATACATACTAAAGGTACAAAAGATGTACTCTTGTACCCAGCGACTAGGAAAAGTACAGTCTGGTACCTTTTTTTTCTGAGAGTGTACACGGATAGCAAGCAGGTTATAGCAGGACAAAATGGCCATAAATATTACTGACATTTAATTACCAAAAAAAAAAGAAGAAATACTGTTGTTGTTGCCTTCCCAGTAGCCTGGTTTCTAAGCTGATTTCCCAATGATTTCTAGCTTCCAATACCTCAATGATTCATGCCGATGTAATGACAAGTTGTGACAAATGATTTACTGCACCCTCCACAGTCTCGCTCAGCGTTAGTTCACATTGCTCGCTTAATGAGACTCTGGGAACAGCAAACTCGAGCATTCTTGGATGATTGCATAAGACAGGCACCTGTTTTGTTGCATGCAGCCTCCGTGTTTCTGCTGCAGTTTAATCTTTCCAAAAGATATCCCAACCTTGAGCAATTGAGAGCTTGTCTGTTCTAGGAGACGTAAATCACGATGCCACTCAAAACTTCCAGGGAAATTCATCAGCACCTAATGTTGCACAAAATTAAAGCCATTTCCCTGACAAGCCATGTGAGCCACTTTTTTACATGCTTCATGCTTGTTCAAATTGTTGACGCTTAACTCGTTGGCAGAAGTGCCAGGCTTATTTCTGCAAATTAATTTCCATTTGTTATGCTGCCTGTCAGAAGTTGGCCTGCAGCTTGTCTTGTGATGATTATTTTTGGAGGTTTCTGTTCAGTTGTTAGAGTGCAAGGGAGAAATCCGAGCTTTTTTACCCGTGCAGACTGTGCTTCATATAAAAGCCTGTCTTGTTTCTTTGCAAGACCAATTGTTTTCTCACACTCTTGTCTGTTCGCTCTAACCTGCTGGCTCTGGTTGCATATATTCTCTGCCAATGATATATCAATCCCAGCAGAGTTTCCTCCCACCTCCAAAAACATGCTGGTAGGTGGATTGACCAGGCTCAATTTCTCGTAGGTGTGAACGAGTGTATGCATGGTCTCCCATCCAGGGTGTATTCCAACATCACACCCATGTCTCTCAGGTTTGGTTCTGCATCATCCACCGCTCTCACCAGGATAATGCGATTACTGATGATGATTGTACTCGTACCTATTCATTCATCCCATGATGATCTCCAAAGAGACTCCTCCTACTTTTGTCCTGTGATTATTTTTAGATTCATGTGAGGTTTCTGTTCGGTTGTTAGTGTGCAAGGGAGAAATCCGAGCTTTTCCACCCGTGCAGACTGTTCTTCATATAAACGCCTGTCTAGTATCCCGTCTTGTTTCTTTCCTTGACCAATTGTTTGCTCACACTGTTGTCCGTTAGCTCTAACCTGCTGGATGTGGTTGCGTATATTCTCTGCCAAAGATGTATCAATCCCAGCAGAGGAGGTAGAGATTCCACAGCTAATGGTCTCATTAGAAGAGCATTCTGCCTGTCTGACTTACAATCATGGACATAAGATGTGATTTTATTTTCAAGAATTTCCAGTGCTCAAGGATAATAGCAGGATAGACTCACAAGCTCACCCGATGTTGAATGTGCTTTTTTTGATAGATACTGTAATGACCGGGGGAGCAATAATTTAGGCAAATCTGTTGAGCAGTTCCTTCCCCTTTAACGTCATGTGTGGGTATAATTAGCACGACTGGATATTTTTCTTTTCAGTCCCTTTTCAGGAGACACAGGCCCTCCTCCTCCTCCTTCAGAAGAAGAGATTAAAGAGGTCGTTGCTTGTCTCTTTGACCTTCATGCTGCTTGCACATGGCTGTATGATTGGATGTTCTGCATGTTGTTTCAAGACAGTGGCTGTTATGCACAAAACAAACTCCACATGAGCTGATTAATAGTGCACGTGCATACAGAAAATGTGCATTAGCAAACTGACTTATTGAAATGAAGTCCGACTTAAAGATAGCATTTGGCATATGGAGGTCATGGACAAAGGATAGGAGAAATGTCAGTTATGTTAAGAGCTTAATGGCACTACCTGTGCAAGAATTATAGCAGAGATATGCAGGGCCTCAGATTCAATTCTCAAGAATCAGTGAATATTTAGCAAAGTGTTGTCCCATAATATGACTCAATATGATCAATATGTAAATCGGAAGTATTGAACTAGAACCCTTAGTACAGAAATTAGCTACAATGTAAGGCCTGTAAATACATTACACCATGGGATCACTAGGACACACTTGTAAACAGTGGCCATGCTGGACTTTCCTAGTTTCTCCAATGCAGTCGACCCAGGCCATAATGTGCTGTCTGGTGTGATTTTGGAGGTAGTGGCTCAGCAAATGGATAACATTAGGCATCTAACTGCAAGCAACAAGTGACATTAACTGAAAATTGCTATCTATATGTGACTGCAATTAAAGTCCCCATGAAATGGCTTCTTAGCTGTGATTTCAGTCTGTTTGCTGACCTAGATCTTTCTGAAACGGTAAGTTAGAGTGACATGGTGTTGAACTCCATGACTGACTTACACAACATTTCAATATATGCCACACATCCACCAAATCTAAACATGCCTATCAGTAGCTTGGTGTTCTAGTTAAATAAGAAGAGCAGGGAAGAGAATTACGCTCTTACTGATTGAGAAGCCCTGATGGTGTATAAAGGTGGAATCATATTGTCTGTCAGTCGAAGTAGTGGCATATTCCAGCATTGTAGAGTTGGTAAAACAAATTCCTGTCACATAATCATGACCGTGTACAGAGTTTTTTCCTCTTCATAATAAATAAATTCCAATCATTTTTTCCTCAACCGAGCTGGATGGTTGGGAAAAGGAAAAAATGTGTGGGCCATGTCCATGTGGGTTTCCTCTGGGTTCTCTGGTTTCCTCCCACCTCCCAGGTGGATTGGCCAGGCTAAAGTTCTCCCAGATATCGGTGTGTGTGCATGGTGCCCTATGATGGACTGCCATCCCAGTCAAGGTGTGTTCCTGCATCACACCCATGTCTCCCATGTTTGGTTCTGGATCTGCCACCACTCACAACAGGATAACTCAATTATTGAAGTGGAAGATTATTCTCCTGTTTATTAATTCATCACATGATGACCTCCGAAGAAACTCCATTCTTTCTTTTTTTTTTTTTTTTACGGGTATTACAAAAGATGCCTTCAAACATCTCCTGTTTATGAGAATATATAGAGTGGTTGCTTTCTGTTGTCTTCTTGTAAAAGTTAATAATGTTTGTGGAAAATGCTCAGCCAAACATGCACTAACCAACCATATTTGCCGCTAATGAAATGCTTCTGTAGCGCAAAACCGCCACCGGAGGCCGGCCATACAGCACATGGTTCTAGAGAGCACCTAATTGAATGATCACACAAGTTAGGCCTATATATGAATCATCAAAATAAATTGTTTTCCTGGAAGTGATGAAAATTAAAATGAGAATCTCCCAAACTCCTTTACGTTTGTTTTTCAGGATATATGCCTAGTATTGTGCTGGGATTCGTAACACTAAGGGACAGGTGCAGAAAGCTCTGAAACACCCATTACTATTTCAGGGGCAGTTTAAGTGGCAGTTTTCCAGAAAGAAATACTGAATTTTGCAAATTCACAGTTTCACCCTGCTGAACTGAGCCCGAAGCTAAATTTGATATTCTCATACGTTGACTGTTTTTGCATGCAGTGAAATTTCTTGGACTATTCCAGCATGTTTCATGTATTAGAAGGCATATGGTCCGAGCTAATCTTAAGTAGTAGGCTGGTGTAATGTCTTTCAGAGTTTTTTATGGTGATATAAATATAGAAGTATGATTGGAAAATTGGAGGTAAAATGGTGGAAGAAAATGGAATTTATATAAACAAAACAAAGTGAATTTGTTATTGAAATTAAATGCCAAGACCGATTTTAAAACAGTCGAACCTTCTCCTTCGAGTAATAAAACCTTTCCACCAGACACTGCAACGTGCCGTGGCTCAGCAATTTAGCTATAATCCTTCACATTGTCACTATTTTCACAATCCATGCCATAGTTAAGTACTCATGCTGAATTTAGTTACTCTTCTTCTCCCTATGCCATGTGAGGCAAGGGTATAATCTTAAGTAGTAGGCTACTGTAATGTCTTTCAGAGTTTTTTATGGTAGATTTAAGAGGCCAGCAACTGATCTAGCATTGCTTCCTCGTGATCCGAGTGAAATCTTCTAGCTAGGGCAAATGAAAATAGCTTGTTATTCACATTGTGTTGAGTGTCCTCTACCTAGTGTAAACACTGTGATAACATACACGACTGACACTAAAGTTTAGTTCATGGCACATTTGGCTGTGTTTGGGCATGTGGGCAGCCATTAAGTTAATGTTTGCTCCTCTTTATTTTCATTCCAGTATTATATAACGTGTATGTGTTTGGGTGTGTGAGCTGCCAGTCACAAACTTGCTGTGTCTTGTGCTTATTAGTTTGATTGATGGCATAGAAACACCGCCCCATTGTGCATTTTCACGTCAACTGATCTGTTCCTGCTTTCATTTCAAAATAGTTCATTTGAAATTTGATTAGCATTTGACACATACTGGTAGTATTGCCTCCTCACAGCTCCAGGGTCTGCAGTTTTAAAAGAAGCCTTTATTTGTCACATGTACATTACAGCACAGTGAAGTTCTTTTTTCCCCCGCATACCCCAGCTTGGGAAGCTGGGTTAAGAGTGCAGGGTCAGCCATGATGCAGCATGTCCCTGTGGGTTTCCTCCCTCCTCCCAAAAATGTTGGTAGATGGAATTGGCCAGGCAAAAGTTCCCCTAGGTGTGAATGAGTGTGTGCAAGGTGCTCTATGATGAACTTGCGACCCATCCAGTGTGTATCCCACATCACACCCATGTCTCTCAGGATTGGCTCTGGATTTACCTTCACTCTCAACGGATAACGTACTTGATGAAGATTGTACTGGATAACCTGCAGAGACTCCCACTGTTTGGTGGAGAAGCACTATAACAGAGTGTGTCTCCAGAGAGTCAGTGCTGTAAGCAGTCTTTGTGCATTCAAATTCTCTTTACGAGGTTATGTAGAGTGGTTTTTTTCTGGCCTTTTTCTTTTTTCTTTCGTTTTTTTGCTCAGTTCTATTTCTGAAATAATTAAAAGCACTCCAAATTTTCTTAGTGCTTTGTTCTTTCTATGATGCGGCTAACCGCTACATCTAAAAGCACACACATGCTTATTAATGTGTATTCGGAACGCTGTTGACAGTTAACACGGAGTCCATAGAGCAGCTGTGATTAAAAGGCTAGAGGACATCTGGAGGGCCGAGGTTGACTGAGTGCTTGGAGTGTATCTATGTTAGGAGATCAGTGGCGTGTCCTCTTTTACATGAGAACAACATCAGAGTGATGAACAGCTGATGGGCTGTTACAACAGGAATTACAACACCTTTTCATTCACTGTCGTGCTCTCTCTCTCTTTACCCCTTACTCTTTCTCTGTCAACCTTTGTCCTTCACGTCCTCTCAGCCATTCCTCTCTTGCTCATCGTCATAGTCTCTCAAGCTAAAACAATGTCACTGCTCTTGCAAATGCAGACATTCCAAAACTTTTTCATTTTTTCCCTCATCCCATTTCCCTCCTCCTTTTTTGTTCATTTCTCTGCTTTTTGTCCTGTCTGCCACAGTATTTCTTTCCATTCTCTCCCTCTGTGTGCTGCTTGCTCTCGCATGGCTCAGGCTGAGGCTTTGAAGTCTGCTGTCTGCTTTAATGAGTGCATTTCTGAATGGCTCTGTGCGAGCTGCTGCAGATTTGGAGGACTGAGGGCACTGCAGTGCTACCTTGCTCCAGGGAGCGGTTTCTCTCTCACTTTCTTTCTTCCCCCCCTCTATAAATTTCTGCTTTTATCTCCATTTAATTCTCTCTTTCGGTCTCAATTTCTCACTTACTCCTTCAGCATCTCTCTGACTTTGTTTTTCGCTCCCTCTTTCTCTCTTCTTCCCTTCACTTTTTCTTTGCCTACACAATGCCGCTTGAACAAGACTTCTGCCTTTCCTGCACTCCAGGGAAATGCTGCCCGGGTTTGATATATAAATCATCCCCTTCTCGTTTGCTCTTTAATTTATGACCCCCATCTGTTCTCGCCTAGCCGCTCAGAATTTGAAAATGCTGACAAGCCATGTGAATGCCTCCACTTGTTCGTCTGATGCAACCATCCAACACCAGCTGAGTACAGGAAGCGTACCTGCTCCCAGGTGGCTCACACAGCAGAGAAAGTGAGGGAGAGGGAGAGAGGAAGGAAGGCAGGAAGGATGACTAGCTACCACCAGTTCAAGGGAGCCAGCTATCCCAGTAAGGCTGTATGTGTGTGTGTGTGTTTGTAGGGTTTTCACCCGAGCCCCGGCAGAGTATCTGAAGCGGTTATGGAGGCATCAAAGACAAGCGCTGCGGTGAGTCACAGGCTACCTTGGCCCTTCTCCGTGTCGGAGGTGTGCGGGTGACCATGATGCCCACATTGCTGACAGCAAGGGGACGGGTCGAGAGAGCTATTCTGCATCCCACATGCATGACTAGCCATCAGTCATGCTATGAATGGCCGGGCTCCATCCTCTTTTCCGTGTGCCTATTTTATTATTGTGTTTGTTTCGATCATGGCTGCTCTCATCACGCCATGCTTTTTTGGAAACTTGTTTTATTTTATCCACCCATGTCATTATCACTAGCTGCCTCACCAGGCACCATCTGTGTGCTTCTCTTTAAAGCTCTCATTCTGATTCAGGTAGATTCACCAGTAGCTACCCAGAGAGACTGGGTTCAGTCAGACTGGCGCATCTTTTGTGTGTTGTGTTTTTGTCAAGCATGCACAGTAATCTCAATTACAGCCTACCATTTCATCAAGCATATAGGTCTTCGGTAGAGATTCGTCATGGTTAACAAACAGAGCGTGGGTTTTCTATGTTCATGCTTTACAGTCTGTCACTTGGCAGAAAGAAAAACAAACGACCAGTCTCGTATGTGGCTAACCTTTTATTTTATTGAGAATTACTAAGCAGCATGTTCTTCACAGTGGACACCAGGGCAAATGGATTTCACCCACAGGATGTCTGCTCCTTGCTGTGTGAATCTAATTTAGCATTAACGTTTGGTTTTGAACTCGTACTGTCTAAGTCTCTCTCTTGAGTTTGTGATCATTGCTCTGTATGAGTCATTCATAGAGGTAAAACTTTTTTTTTTTGTCTAAGGTGTGATTGAGGCATCTGGGACATTTAGGATCTTCATTTAAATATGCTAATTTGCATATTTTCCTGTTTATGATCTACACACTTGAAGATTAAATTTCAATTTGTATCTATACCCTACAAACCCCACAGACAGCATAAAGGATCGGGCCAAAACAGAAACTAATGTACAACACTTATTGAGTTGAAGGCTTGATTACCTTCCCAGCTCAAATCACCATCTGTTTCTTTCCAACAGCAAACGCTGGAGAATAACCTGACCAATCTGGTAAAAAGGAACAGTGAGTTGGAAAACCAGATGGCCAAACTCATCCAGATCTGCCAGCAGGTGGAGGTAAGTCCAGCCAAGCTTACAGTCCAGTATTACTCATCATCATCAGACCCCCTGCATGCCATTCTCTCCTTATAAGCTTTACGTAACAAACTTGTTTAGTTTGGACGTTTTGGGCCACCTTTTATATTAGCAGTTACACTCCTGTATTAGACATAAATCAACTTATTTCTTCTTCCCAACAAAACTAAAACAGATTAGGATTCTATTGTATATGAATATTCTCTCAGTGGTCTCAATTTTAAATGCATTTTGATGACCGTAACATTGAGTTGATGGTCCAGTCTGTGCAGAAATCTATATTTCTACTAAAGCAGAGAGCAGTAAAAGGCAAATGATGAATACCACTTACATTAAATGTAGCAATGTTTGGGCAGTCACTGTCAACATCATTTGTTCAGTAACTTTTCTGTCCTTTTTTTTCCCCCCTCTCTGTTTATATAATCATTCCTTCTAATGGAGGAAAGAACCATGAAAATGGCTATAGACAGCCTATGAGTCATAGAAAATACGCTGCTCCTGTGTGATTTTTAATAAAGGTCTACGACCAGGAGACAAAATGAGAGATGTTATAAAAAGGTTGAAATGATGATAACATATATTTTTTACTGTTCTATTTCTGTGGCGTATTGCTGTCCAGATGAGGCTTATTACTCACAGATACTGACGTGTCTCCATGAAATCCTATTGTACCTAAACAGTTTGTTGATTTCTAGTCAGATATTGTTTGTAATTGCACATTGCACCAGAATAGATATTAGCATTGAATGTTTAACAAATGTATTATATCAGCCTGAATGAACTCAATCTAGAATTATCTAAGCTCCTTTAGTTATGTTGTCTGTGGCGCATGTCACATATGCACTGAGGAAAGCATGTATTTATGCCTATTTATATGAATAGAGAAGCTTGCTGTAGGGATAAGTAATGTTATGCTTTTATATTAATTATTCATTACAATTATTAATTATATTAAAGGCTACATGACTTACAAGGTCAGAGACAATATGATGTGTTAAGAGTTTGTAAGACCTGACTTTGAGAGTACTGCCCTAAAAAGGCAGAGAATAATAACCCCCAGGTGTCCTCCCAAATGTGTTTGAAGGTAGATATTTACTCGATAAATTTCACATCAGAACCTGTTCACGTTCTCACAAGATCAGGGTTTCCGCAGATCCTTAAAAAATCTTAAAATGTCTTCCATTCCTTAATGTAAACATAACGCATTAATTAGAATGAAAATGTCTTAAATTCATGTTTCAAAGATGTTAAAAATGCAGATGAGCCGACACCGTGAAGCATATTTAGATTGTATTTTGCCTTTTTGCTGTTTGAGATGGTAAAGCCGTGTGACTGTGCTGCACTCAGTGTGTGTGCGGCTCATCAGTGTTTTAGAGCAGCTGGGTTCACAGTAAACGCCGCTCCACACCAAATTCATCGGTGTCTGTGATGTGAAATTGAGTCGCTTATAACCTGCATTTAGACACATCGCGTGCCAACACACGCCATCGTTTCACCTGATTGGTAATGAGATGTGGTTTTATATTTATATATGTATGTATGTATGTATGTATGTATGTATGTATGTATGTATGTGTATATATATATATATACACATATATACATACATACATACATATATATATATACACACATACAGTATCTCACAAAAGTGAGTACACCCCTCACATTTTTGTAAATATTTGATGATATCTTTTCATGTGACAACAGTGAAGAAATGACACTTTACTACAATGTAAAGTAGTGAGTGTACAGCTTGTGTAACAGTGTAAATTTACTGTCCCCTCAAAATAACTCAACATACAGTCATTAATGTTTAAACCGCTGGCCCAGAGTGTCAATATTTTGTGTGGCCACCATTATTTTCCAGCACTGCCATAACCCTATTGGGCATGGAGTTCACCAGAGCTTTACAGGTTGCCACTGGAGTCCTCTTCCGCTCCTAAAACGAATGGTTGTGGCACCATCAGGATTCTCTCTCTCGATCTCCCAGTGATGGGGCAATCGCCTTTCTGTTATGCCACTCAGGAGTTTATTGCTTTTAGCATGCATGTCTAGGCAAAGTTTGTGCAGTAGCCCTGCCATTCAAATGAGCTCCGTTAGAGGGTTGCTCCATCTGAGAAAGTATGAAATGGGGTCATAGAAAGAGCTCTTATCTATTCATCTATAAATGATGATGGATGATTTGGAGAGGTAGGAAGTTTTTATAGCGTATGGGCACCAGTGATCATGTTAATGGCCTCTAAGCAGGGCTGTCGGCAGGCATTACCTGGTAAAATAAAGATTAAAAATGAAAAGCAAATAATTAAAGGTCAATTCTGGTGAACTCCACTTCATTAGTTTTACGTGACCAGAATATCCCAAGGATTTTCTGGATTCGTCCAGATTCTTGGACTCAAGTAAAATTCCGCACCTTTTCCTCCCCATGGTAATTCTAAGCCATAGCAGCTTACTCTTCCACTTTGACAAAGTGGCTTTATGTGAATTGCAATATAGCACTGGCCACCACACCACAGTCTTTTTCTGTCTCATTCATTTTTAATAAAGCGGTTCAGTATCTCCTTCTCGGTGAGAACACAGCCACAGGCCTCACAGGACTTTTTCCTGGCCTTGCACTGAGAACTTCCTGTCCCATTCTGTCCTGAGCTGTCAGCACACAAAAAAGCCATGCTGTAATCAGCAGAAGCACAAAACGGAGCTCTCACTCTCACTGGCCATGTGCTCTGTGCTGTTAAGATTGTATGTTTTTCCCAGAGATGTCCCTCACCAGTGACAGGCTTCAGGGATCCCCATGTCTGCAGATTAAACGTACCGCAGGGTCTCATTGAAACCAGGAGACATGTGTTGATGAGAGGAACCATTAGCCAAACCCACTGTTGTCAGCTCATGATGCAACAGCTTCTTCTCACGGACTAAAATCAAGACTTGCACAGTCAAAGGCGATTGCTAAATCGGCCTCTGGTTAGATCTGTTAAAAACAATGGGTGTGGAATGTATATCAAAGAAGCACTCTGCAGGCTTTGATGCTGCTTTTTTTTTCCCCCTTCTTTTTTTGGGGTTAATACACAGAGACAACAGCAGCGTCTTCAAAGTGTTTAGTAAGTGGAGTACTGTGAGGTTGTGGAGCAAGGCAGCTGCACTGTACCACATGTTGAAGTGGTCTGTGTGAATGAAATCCCTTGAGACTCCACCATTAGGCTCCTATAATATATCCAAGGAACATATGACTACATAGGGATTCAGTTGGAAACAGAGGGTTAACAGTTTCTGTATGACTTGGAGATGATGGGTTATTAACCACCCCCCCCCCCCCTTCCATTACTCCATTATCTTTTGACTTGGCATCTTTCATTTGTTTGCCTTTGGATTGTTACCCTTTTGAAATGCTTAGGGGATCCCTAATGGGATCAAGGCCAGATGGAATGCATTGTATCATGGTTTGTGTGTGTAAATATGTGTGATTAAAGAAGCTTCAGCAGCTCTAATGTGCATAGTGAGCTTTGGGTAAAGATTGTCATACGGTGTGACTAAAGGTCAGGCATGTGCAACAGAGTCACAACTTTTTGTCATATTGAGGCTGTGTTGCTTGAAAATGGAATTTCACAGTGAAGGTTTATACAGTGCTACAACCTCCCAAAATTCCCTGTGTAATGACGCAGCCCTCTTCACACACAGTTAAATGTGCTTACTGATGCACCTTGAACAGGAAGAAGTCAGTGGGGCAAACAGAAAGCAGGATTATCATGCAGCACACCACACGAGGGCAAGTTTCGTGACTGCATCTCTGTGCTTTCCTTTCTTGCAGGTAAATACGGCCATGCACGAGGCCAAGCTGGTGGAGGAGTGCGATGAGCTGGTGGAAATCATTCGTCAAAGGAAACAGGTCATTGCTGTCAAGATCAAAGAGTCAAAGGTACGCTTGCCCATACTCCTGCTCTTCCATGACGGCACACAAGGCAAATTAATTGCAAATTTGAGTCGTCCCCACAGGTGCTGCTTCTGGCTGCGCTTGTGCGTTGCATGCCAATCAATTACACCTAAAACAGGCTATTATGTATTCAGACCAAGTGACATGATGGAGCCAGAAGTTATTTCAACCGTAGAAAAGGAATGAGCTGTAGGAAGAGATTTTTAACCAGCTTAGGCTCCTCACAAGCTTCAGTTTCTTCTTTGTCTGTGCTCGCTCCTCAGCAACCTGTCAAATAGCGAGACCCATATGGAGACGACAGCTCTGAGCTTACTCTCAAAACTCATCACTAGATCTGTGTCAGTGGAGGTGATGCTGCCGGACCCGTCACTTGACTTCTGTCTATGATGCTTGAAAAAAGGGGAGGGATCGCTCATGGGCCTTCTGATCGCAAAACCTAAGAAAGTGGGGTTTTTTTTGTTTGTTTGTTTTTGTAAGTGTGACACATGTCCTTCCTTGGGAAGCTCTCAAAGGGCTTTTGTTGCATGCATTGAGATAAACCTGGAGAGATTGGTGATATTGTATTAGTGGAGGAAACTAAGGCACAAATGTTCACAAGTAGAGTGCTGAGAGGTGCTAGGCTTGAAGGAGAAAAGAGGCTGAGAGAGGAAGTGAAAGGGAGAAACAATGCTCATGCGAGACCAATGAGATTAGACAGAGAGGCAGGCTCAGGTTCATTCCAGCCAGGCATGGCGTGTTGGTTCCAGCCATGTGAGATCACTTAACAAGCACCCTCTGGCGAGCAGAAGCAGCGCTTCACTAATGCCAACCAGCACAAACACAAACAGAAAGGCCAGTCCAATGCACTGTTCTTTTCTAGGTTAACTTAACTGTTGGTGCACCGAAGGACCAGATTCAGTGCTTTGTTGTTGTTGCTTTAAATAAACTTGGCAGGAGAAATCCTTTAGCCACTCCAGCATTATACGACATGATTCGTTCATTAATGCTAGTATTTTGTGAACTTTTCTCTAAATAGTGACTGAGTGGATTCTTGATCTTGACATAGTTTCTTGTGGCAGGACCTGTTCTTTCTTCGCGATGCTTCTGTTAGCTTGTTGTTAAGTTCATTTGGTAAAATATATTTTTTTAATATTTTTTTTTATCTAGTCAGGTTTTAAGGTTTTTTCACCTTTTTATTTTACCCTATTTTTGCTTTTAACAAACCTTTGCTTTTTTTTTTTAATTGTGTTTAATTCCTCTTCAGTGGACCATTTCTTAATATCGAATCATAACATACACTAAAGATTCACAAGCGATTCTCTGAACTTTATCACTAACAATTCCTTAACAATTCCATGCTTGAGCATCTGCAGTCTCTTTTCCCGAGTGGAGAGCAGGATAGCTGGATTGGCCAGTGTCCACTGTTTTGAAAATGGGATGCAGGAATCACAGGCAGATGTACGTACCAATCCCCAGTGCTGGCTGGTTATCATGCCTAGTGAGATTGATTTGATATGACAGGTCTCTGGAAGCATGAAAATTCTGTTGAAATTATGCAACTGACCATTCAAAATTGCCCTAAGAACAAGTCAGGTTGAGTCAAGAGGAGACTCCAGTGGCAGTATGCCGTACCTCTCCTTTACTGCACTATAGATAATTTACCTGTTTGAAGGCATTAGCTGTCGATCATCCTTTTGGCCAAGAGGAAGTAATTATATTACCAATGCCACAATGTATTGACTAGTTTTGCAAGAACGTATTCAGTCTCTGTGTCAACAAGCTTGTTTAAGCAGGTCTGGGGTGTGTGCATAGCAATGTGGTCAGGCTTGCCAATTTTGCTCCCGTTTCCCCACAGGTTTTAAAAGCGTTGGATGTAGGCAGAAAGAGAAAACAATAGTTCCCTAAGACGCTCTAATATGAACTTGGACGAGGCATATGTTTTTCTGCAAGAGAACAATGCATACCTCTGTTTGTCTAGACTCGGACATGCAGCGGGAGAATATTATCTGCATGTTTAAAGCTTCATCTGGACAGCAACAGAGAGAAAAATTTCCAGCTGCGGCCAGCTTTAGCACATTTACATTTCTAATAGACAGACAGTGCTAACACACATCGTGAGATTTTGTCAGGACAACTGTTGCACAGTCACTGTATTATATCACAGTCATATATCAGGGTGCGCAAAACAGCAGGAAGGAGGGAAAGTGTTTACGAATCAGGATTGATCAGGTATGTGATGAGGGCAGCATTTTGCATAGGTTCAGGGTGTTCTGTGATATATTTTGAACATTAATAACCTAGCCAAAGGACATTGTCATCAGTCAAGTGGAAACCAGCATTTTTAATCAATTTACTTATCCGCCTGCAGTTTACATAGCAATCATGTCCTTTCTGTGGCTGGATGAGCACATTGGATTTCTGTGCAGCGTCTCATGTGAATACTGAGGGGAGACACACGTCCTTCCACGTTATATTTAACTGTTTACATTGTTTATTATTGTTGCTCATTGTCTGCGTGTTTCCTGCCTCACAACAACCAACTACCATTGCCAGTTTTTCACGGTCTTTTCTGGTTATACATTTTGTTTTCATTGGTTGTTACTTTTGGTATGGTAACCTCTTAAATGATTATCATTAAAGAAAGAAAGGACGTCACACTGCTAAAATGCTCTCAAAAGCATTTAATAATAAACGGAGCAGACAACGTTTCGACCCTGACAGACTTTGTCAGACAGTAAAAACATTGAGTCCTGAAAGTCTGTAAGTAGTCACATGACAATTATTGACGACAAAAAACCACCATCAAAAACCACCAGTAAATCATCTTCAAGAAAAACTCTTAAATGAACTAAATATAATACATAATCCATTTTTTTTTAAAAGTAAGGATTAAGCAACAGCCTGACTGTGCTGAAAATATTTAATTATTATTGTAGCAATAATAATAATAGAAATGCTATTATAAAATGCACACATTCTATTGTGCATTTTATGTAAAATTAGTATGAATTTTTTTATTATTATTCATATTAAAAAAGTTATTACTTGAATAATATTAGAATATTCAAACTGCCACCCACACACAAACACGCAAAAGAGTACATTGTATTGTGTGTATGGATGCACAGAGTGGCATTTTAAACTTTCCACAAGGTAGTGAGTTACTTTCAGGACGTAACTGTGTCCTTACACTAATGCCATGAAATCACTTCAGCTCAGCTAAACCATCATTTTTCTGTGAAGAGAGCCGTCTCGTGTCGGAGTTTACACCTTGCAGCTCGATTAAATTTCAACCAAATTCAAATTTGACCCATTTGCTGCTTGCTTTTCACCACTCAACCATCGAGACAAGCCGCTGTAGGAGAGCAAGACTCCGCTTGTTTCAGACACATGGAGTAAAGTCTCTTCATTTTGCAGCATTGAATCATTGACACTGGGCTACTGCACTGAAGTATCAATGAGAAAGTCAGTACTGAGAAATGCACAAGAAGACAAGAGTGGTCTTATTCCTTTTTTTTATCTTAAATTGAAATATGTTTTCACAAAATTGCATTCAGATTTATAGACTAGAACCTGCTTTGAGCACTTCCTGATGATGCAGCACTCACACCGCTCATGACCTGCCAGCAGCCATACACCTCCTCACTGATGACACACTTTCCTGCAACTGTGATGCATAATCTCACTACTTCATAAGTGATTACATTATAGTCATAAACTTCAAATCCAATGTCCGAAAATATGGACTCGTGCCTATTAGAAAACTTTAGCTATATGTTACAACAGCGCATGCAAGATGAAGAATTATGAGATGCACTTACGGCAAAATAAAATCCACTTTGAATGGCTCATACGCAAAGCAAACTTTGTGAAATGTCACTGCACATGAAAAGTGTAAATTGAGCTCCTATGCTCATTAAATTCTGTTGACAAGTTTGAAGGTCAACCAAGGTAGGTGTAATATTATAGGCTACACGTTGTGGAGTGTCTACCCTTGTATTAACAACAGTGCGATTTATTGGAATTCAGTGAAAAGAGAATCCATAGGGGGTTAAACCCCATCTATCACTTCCATCATAGTGCAAATAAAGGACATCTGATACACCTTGTGGGAGCCTTGGATTGATTCATTTTGTACAGTGATGGATGGAAAGAAAATGTGTGTGTGTGTCTCTCTATCTTTGTAGGTGATGAAGCTCCGTAAGCTGGCTCAGCAGATCGCTAACTGTAGACAGTGTCTGGAACGCTCCAGTGCTCTTATCACACAAGCTGAGCAGAGTCTAAAAGAGAACGACCATGCTCGCTTCCTCCAGACTGCCAGAAATGTGGCAGAGAGGTGAGATATATGCATAAACACATATGGTATCTCTCTACACCATTCAGCATTTCCAAGCATGAAGTCAGCTTTTAGCACGTCTGTGCATTTAATATGCGCCAAGCGCTGCAGATCATGGTCTGCATTCAGCTCTGTCGATATTCTGAGCATATGGTCACACTGGATTTCGAAGAGCACTAAAGGGAGTTGTGGCTTCTACAAAGTCTCTTATGTGTGCACAAGTGCAGCAATTCTGCACTTTCTCCCCATCAGGCTCAGCTTGCAGTGTCAAACCTCATAATCTACACTGGATAAATAATAGTCTTTCCCTGAGATACATGGGCTTAAGCTTCGGCATCTCAACGCCAGGAGATCAGCAAACTGCTTTTCACACTTTTGTCAAATTTTCTCTAGATAATAGCGATTGCAGGATTCATCTTCTGAAGGGTCCTGCATAAAAAATGCCTACAATGCTGCAGTGAGGATTTATATGAGCATGTACCAGATGTAGTTTAATTAAAGTCTTCATGAAATGGCTGTGACTTGAATTTGTATGTTGACAGATATTTTTGTTGAAACAGGAGGTCAGAGTAATTGTGTTGAAGTGCTTGACTGATTTACAGAACAGCCAATAGTGTTCAACATACACTACGCTTGTGCCAAATTTAAACATGGTTCACAGTAGCTTAGCGAACGAGCTAAATATGCAGAAAAGCGACGGGTTTAACAAAAAAAAGAAAACATTTATCCTTTATCGATGCCTGTCAACTTCACCAAAAACGATATCCTAGACATCAAGATGCGTTGTGTTTATAGAGTTATGCGATACATATGTGAGCCAAGGTCGACCGGCAGTGGTGCCGATGATGACGGAGAATCCCGAGGTCATCACTTTGAGGCATCTAATATGTCTAAGTGGATTAAAGTATGTGTCTAAGTAGATTAAGTAATATTATACCATGGTCTGTCTGAATACTTGATTCTGATTGGCTGGAAGCTGTGCGTATAAACTGCCTATAAACAACTGAAGCCATAGTAACATACACTTACAGTTGCATGGTGAAGTTAAACTCACAGCTTCATTATTAGTAAAGATGCAGCAGAGATATAGGTAATTCACACTCTGTATTATAATTCATTCCAATAAATGTAATCTTATCACCCTACTTTATCTCTTTATATGATTTAGAGACAGCAGAATTCTAGAGCTACAGACGATCCATGTTTGCTGCTGACAAAGCCCTGCCCCTGGAGGCAGGAGCTGTACATTGTAGACAGGAAAACAAGAGCAGTACAAGAGGACTCATCAAAAAATTTTCCAAACATGACCAATTATAAAATTTATATTTGTACATTTCCAAAATTATTTTTGTATTTAACCTAGATATATTATTGTATTGGTGTTCATGCAGATACAAAAAGCTCTGAACACTGTTTTTGATTTCAGGGGCACTTCAAGTCCGCATGAATCTCACAGGAATAATAGACCTCTCACAGATATGATTTAAGGTCAGGGGTCCAGTAGCGAGACATATTTCAAGCAGAGGACCTGCCCCCTGTGCCACCACTGTAGCCTATGAGCCAGGGAACTCATAATTGCCCCATGCAGTACCATTTCCATCAGTATTACAAGCCTCTGTAATTGTGCTCTCAGATGAGCTTGTAACTCGGCTGTCACTATGAAATAGTGTGCTAAATAAAGTTTAACATCGAGTGGAGCTTTCTCTCACTGCGCATCTCTCCACCTCTCGCTGACATGCAGGGTTGCCATGGCCACAGCCTCCTCACAGGTCCTTATCCCAGATGTCAATCTGAATGAGGCCTTTGACAATTTTGCCCTCGACTTCTCCCGAGAAAAGAAAATCCTGGAGGGGCTGGATTATCTGACAGGTGAGGCAGATGCACGGCAATCCTACAAACCCTGTTTTTTTTATTTAATCCAAAAAAAAAAAAAAAAAAACGTTGCTTATAATAAGCTGTATATTCTTCCAGCCCCTAATCCGCCATCTATACGAGATGAGCTCTGCACAGCCTCCCACGACACGATCACCGTACACTGGACCTCTGAGGACGAGTTTAGTGTCACGTCTTATGAACTGCAGTACACTATCTACACGGGCCAGACCAACTTCATCAGTGAGTATTACATTAAAATACAGTGTATTGTACGGTGTGCCTTTTACATGTTGTTTTCTTTTGCTTAGTTTTCAGCATTGTGTGATATTTTGGAGAATAGGTATTGAATTTGCTGTCCAAAATTAGAAATATGAGCTACTAAAGCCAAGAATGTGCTTCTGCAGTGCGGGATGAGATCAAGCTTTACGTAAGTTAGAACCCAGCGGAGCAGTTTTTCTGCATGCTCTCCATTATGTAACAAAGCTTCTTGTGAGGTCTGCTTTCCCGAGGATTCGTTGCCGACACATTAAACTGTCCTGCATCAAAAACATACTTGACTCTCCTTATACAATTTATGATTACCTACTAGATTTATCACCACCTACTACCTTTCATTAACATACAAAAAGTCATTTTTTGGAGTAGATAAATGCAGTGGCATCACAACACTTGACGTGATCTTGGCAGAGGAAGCCGTGTAAGAGGAAGAGAAACTGAGAATTGCAATCCAGAGGCCCAGTTCTGAAGTGACACTCAAACAACACCACTTCTTTCACACTCATGTACACTCCTACACATATACACCTTATCATTTACAGCTTATCTTTCCTTAACTCTGTGTTACTTTTTCTTTCTCCCACATTTCCCTCTGCCCTTTTCCCTCTTTTCCGTCTGTCTCTGTTCTTCACGCTCACTCTGCTGGAGTGAGTTGTATTCATCCAGTTACAGCAGCATAGAAAGCACTTTATTTTCCATCTTTAATAGCCCAGAGACTTGGGAGCTCTGGTCTGGCCACTGTTACTGCTGCCTCCTCAGAGAATTCAAGTCAAGAGGCTGCGAAACGGAGAGGAATGCTTTCTTAACAGATTGACGACTTTTTCCATCCCTCTATGGATGCAAGTGCTTAAGTGAAGCCACTAGCTGGTTATTGGTAGCATTTGCTTCAGTCCCATGAGGAGAAATTTGAGCTTTTCCCCATTGCTTTTATTTTGCTTGCTTTCTATACATGTACAACTCCTTTGGAAGATATCTACATAGTTTTATTCCAGGGTTTCCCCAGATCCTTAATAAGCCTTAAAATGTCTTAAATTCCTAATTAAGGCCTTAATTAGAATGAAAATGTCTTGAATTTATGTTTCAAAGGTGTTAAAAATGCAGCCGAAAATCACGTAAAGCAGATTTAGATTGTATTTTGGCTCGTTGCTGTTTGAGATGGTAATGCCGTGTGACTAGAGTGGCTCAGTTCAGTCAACGCCGCTCCACACTAACTTCATCTCTATCTGTGCTGTGAGTTTGAGTCGCTTATAACCTGCATTTAGACACGACGCGCGCCGGTTTTATGTTACAGTAATCTCAAGCATTTTGTGGGCAGAGGTGTACAGCATTTCACCTGATCGTAATGAGAAGTGAATTTAAAAAAAAGTTTCTAACAAAGCAGAGGTCTTCCTGAGGTTTTCTGCCAAGATTAAAGCCACAAGGTCAAACGCATAAGAGTGAATTGAGTCTGTCAATAAGTGTTATTCAGTGCAAAAGCAATATTACAAAATAGCAAAGTTTTTCTTTTCTTCTTTACAAAATTTTTATGTACATTTTATAACACTACTTGTTACATTACCCTGGCATTAAATGACAAAAAAAAATTGTAAATACTGCTGTGTGGGGGTTTCAAAACAAGCAAACACTGCAGATTGCAAATTTGATGTCCTTATCAGAAACCTTTAAGTATTTGGAAAATAACTGCTGACATGATCACCCTTTGCTGGTAGCGCAGTGATAACCATTGACTAGATCGAAAGTAAATCTGAGCGCTGAGGGGTGGGGCGGCATATATTTTCACTTAATATTTTCAGCCTTTTTTGTCTTTAGTTCAAAAACCAAAAATACCATTTTCAGTGGAAATTTCGATGCATCCATAAAATGTATGTATATTTATGACACTACTTGTTGCATTAACCTGGCATTGAATTACAAACAATTTAGTAAACCCTGCTGTGAGTTGGTTTCTAATACAGCTGCTGAGGGAGTGCTGATAAATTTGACATCTTTTTCTCTTCTGATTGCCGTAATCCTTCTCTCTATATATTTGTTTCACTCTTGGAAAGTCATGAAAAGAAAAAAACTGGATTTTGATTTTCTTTCACTTTTGGAGCAAATAACAATGCAAGGATATTTCTCTGTTCTCCCATATCCCATATCTATAGACGTTTACCCTGCTATAGATTACTTAAACCCAGAAATGGATGTATCTGCATGAACACAATCCATTATAGCTGATATATATCGTGTAGCATGATTGAAGTGACGTCTTAAATTTTGGGGGGAATTTTTTTTCTTAAATATGGCATTAAAAAGTGCTGATACCTGCGGATACCCTGTATTCCTATCCAAATCAGATTTGAGGTCTGGTATGTTGCATTTTTGCATAAGCTGTAGATATTTTCTCTGATTATAATAAAAAAAATCTGTCTTTGAAATTATTTGCTTGAAATAGGTTTCCGAGAAATTTGAAAATTGGATTGCATAAGCTTTTTTTGACAGAGTAAAAATTTGACAGCTTTGTCCAGTTACCGGTTTTCAACTTAATATTGTTTTTCTTTACTCCAGTTTTCTGTTCCAGTTTAAAACATGCAAAATTGTTAGAGATTTACCTCACCCTTCTCTACAGGTCAGATATCAGCAATTACACGTTTGGCACACACACAAAGGCACCCCTCGGTGGCTTATTAAAAACAGATCCAAAGGCAGCTATCTCAGCCAGATCTCACACTAATGGGCTGGAAGTGGAGAAGTGAAACGCTTCCTCCCTCTCTTGCTCAGGGACTGCACTCTTCCAGGCCAGCCATTAGCCCAAGCATGAAGGCTGAGTTAGCCTACTGATTTTTCCATTCACGTGAGTGAAGGTGCTGTCCTGGCATCAGGCATGATTACATCTGACCTGAGCTAATGCTCTTTAGTCCACTTTTATTGTGATTGTGATTGATTGTAATGAGACTTGCTAGAGCTGCATGCTAATCCAGCAGCAAATGGCACTCCAAGCCTCGCAGCAGGACACACACAAGCTGCATTGCACAAATTTACCTGTTTGTCCTTACCTTGCATCTTCCAAAGTGGAGAGTGGCGTGCTGATCTGTTATCAGGGTAAAATATGTAACATGATGTGATGTTATAGTAAGCAGTTACAGTGAAACTGGCAGTGGGAAGAGTGATCTGATTTATATCTCAAGCTCATTCATGAGTAATAGGTTTATTTGTCTTTTGCCATTTGATCATCTTGCCAGGTGACTTATTTTACTTCAAAGCAGAGTTGAAGTGAATGCTGCTATTGACTTGAACCTTTCCAACAACATGGTGTACTATCAAAAGATAAACATGGGTACTGCTATGTAAAGCGAGTGAAAGGACACATGACAGTCCTTCATGATCAAATGAATCAGTCTCACATGAATGCTTGAATGCTTTACACTGTATACACGGTGAAAGAGTTCCTTTCGTCACACTAAAGGAATACAAGGGTTTTTTTTAGGCTAATTTCTGTGCATTTTAGCTGTTGTGCATGAGCATTTGCCGCTGAGGAACATTTATTCAAAATGTACTTATAATGGAAATCTAAGGGCACTTGTTGGTGCACCAGTAAACATTGATGTGCAAATGTATGTAGAATGCTTTTGTGAAGTGTTTAGTCAGCTGTACTTTAATAGTAGTGATACATTGGTGTTATATAGATGGATATTGTGAATAGTTATTGGTGGAGTTTAGCAAATGCCCAGTAATAAGTGAGTTTTGAGGGAACAGGCTTTCTGTACTTTTTACAAAATTTTAAATAATCAAAATTATTGTCTGCCGTAATCATACATGATACAGAAGCAGTGGATAGAGATTAGGTTAAATTATGGAGTATTCTTTTAATATCCTTAGTCATGCTAAGCATCTCACCAGCCTTTTTCCCCTTTCTCTTGAAGTTAATAAGCTAATAATAAAAATTATTAGTATATTTTATATTTATATAATATACAGTGCCTTGCGAAAGTATTCGGCCCCCTTGAACTGTTCGACCTTTTGCCACATTTCAGGCCTCAAACATAAAGATATAAAACTGTAATTTTTTGTGAAGAATCAACAACAGGTGGGACACAATCATGAAGTGGAATGAAATTTATTGGAT
>JAFFST010054309.1:479244-497119 GCA_022414735.1 Noturus placidus
TTGTTCCACTTCATGATTGTGTCCCACCTGTTGTTGATTCTTCACAAAAAATTACAGTTTTATATCTTTATGTTTGAGGCCTGAAATGTGGCAAAAGGTCGAACAGTTCAAGGGGGCCGAATACTTTCGCAAGGCACTGTATGTGTGTGTGTATATATGTATGTATGTGTGTGTGTATATATGTATGTGTAAGTACAACATTTTAGACGCTGATCAGCCATCAAATTAAAACCACTGATGCGTTAAGTGAATAACAGCTTACAATGGCACCTATTGTACACAATGGCACCTCGTTACAATTGCACCTATCAAGGGGTGGGATGTATTAGGCAGCAAGTGAACACTCATTTCTAAAAGTTGTGCTGAAAGCAGGAAAATGGGTCAAGTGTAAGGATCTGAGCGACTTAGACAAGGGCCAAATTGTGATTGCTAGACAACTGGGTCAGTGCATCTCCAAAACAACAGGTGTTGTGGGGTGTTCCTGGTATGCAGTGGTTAGTACCTACCAAAAGTGGTCCAAGAAAGGATAACCGGTGAACTTGTGACAGTGTGGCACAAGGGGGGACCTACACAACATTAGGCAGAGAATTTTGATGTTTTGGCTGATTGGTGTATATGCTTAATAAAATGGCATTTGAGATTCAGCTTGATAAATGAATGACTGCAAATACCTGAAATTTCACTAAAGTTCACCATTTATGTGTAATAGCACTTCTAGGATGATTCTGTGTCAAGCAACAGGGGGTGTTTAGGCAAACATTTTAGTCAAATGAATAGGTTTTTTTTAATACTATGAAGTACTGGCATCCCTTCCAATGTGTATTCATGCTTATTGCCCAGTGATTACGTGTGTGTGTGTGTGTGTGTGTGTGTGTGTGTGTGTGTGTGTGTTTCTCAGAATACACTACATGTGATAGTATGTATTAAGCGTAAAATGAGCACGTGTAAAATTAGGAAGTACAGGATCTAGTATTCTATAAACCCAAACAAGTTGGCACACTGCATGTCATTGGGGAATTTAGACCTTACTTGATTGTTGGGGTGGTGGTAGGGAAACAGCAGGTTGTTAAGAAGCCTGTCAGTTTGGGCAAAGAATCTGCTTCTTAGTCTGGCACACATGGCCTAAATGCTGCATGACCTTTTATTAGATAGCAGATGAGCAAAGAGACCCTAGGAGCACATTATATGGTTTTGCAGATCCAGTGCTTATGAGACTCTCTCCCATTTTTGGGCTGTGTAAAGGGTCTGAGACAGTGCAATTACCAGGCGCATTACCCATGTCAGACCTTAATACATCTTGTCAGGATGTTCTCACAAGTATGTCTGTAGAACATGCCTGGCTCAACCATTCCTTACCGTAAGCCAGGAGTTATATCATGTCATATCATGTCATATCATGCCTTGGCAACCAAGGAGAAGAGGCATTGTCTTTTTGCAGGCTTGTCCGATAGAAACCAAAGCCACTCTGACAGAGGCTATAAATTTGAAATAGCTGCCTCGAAGTATGTTGTGAGACTTTCTTTCCATCATTAATATTCAGACTGTTTAGATTTGCAAGCTTTAGATGAGTTCCATTTTCAGTTAAAATTGAAAATACAATGTCAGCCACAAGGACAAGTGCAGTATATCTCAAATAGACATGTAAGTGTCCGGTTAAAATGCCACTTCATCGAGTGAGTTTGGATGAGAAATCAAGCTGTGCTGAAGTATGTCTCAATTAGTATGTTATCCTCAGTTAGTAAGCAATCTACACATCTCGATTATTTATATATATATATATATATATATATATATATATATATAATGTGTGTGTGTGTATATATGTGTATGTAATGTATCTGTGTTGATCTTGATCACCAGCAGGATTGTGTGTGTGTGAAAAATTAGGAGGGGTAAAAAAAAAAAAAAAGACCATTGTCCTGGTGCTATTCCCACTTGTATAGGAACAGAATGTGAGATGAAACACCCTTCCTTTCCAACAGCACTAATCAGCACTTATGTTTACATTGTGAACATGTTTTTGTCAGATCCCTTCAGAGTTATATATGTGGTTATCTTTCCCACTCCAAGTGCAGCTCTCTTGTACAGTCTGCTGTTGGCTAATATGGTGAATGTGGATGTTCTCGCTGAATTACACAGGCTTACTCCACAATCCTTGCATTAAAGGTGTTGGTTTATTTGATGTAAACGTTTACTGGTATTTTGCTTCATTTGCCCTGGCTATAGCATGCCACGTATTTGCATGTGTGTGTATAGACATGTTTCCTTTTTTTCTTGCCAGACGCAAACTCCAATGGAAAGGCAAGACTGTACTCATGTGTTTGAGGAGGACTGCACTCGCCACATTAAGCAGTTTAAAAGACAAGAGCACATTAGTGGAAAGTCAGGCCAGGCACAGTAACTCACACTGCGTGTGAAGCTAGACATGCCAGCTGATCATTGTGCTGTGCTGTCACTCATTAGGACAGGAATCAGGAGATTAGCTTCAGGCTTGGTTCAGGTTTGATTAGCGTGCAGTAGACATGCGCTGTCGGCTGATTGGCATCTCTAAATTGTCCAGTGTGTGTGTGTGTGTGTGTGTGTGTGTGTGTGTGTGATCGTGACCTGCAATGAATTGGCACTCTGTCTAGGGTGCCCCCTGCCTTGTTCCCCGAGTCCCCTTGGATAGGCTTAAGGCTCCCCGCGACCCTGTGTAGGATAAGCGGTACAGAAGATGGATGGATGCACTGAGCATAATAGAGTCATCGTAAAACTAGCTAATGCTAGTAATAATTACGGCTGTGATGGTGGCCATGACCCCACCTTAATGTTTCTGCTTGAGTGGATACTATAACAAGTACAAGGTGTAATGTTTTGTGTACAAGTGTAGTAGTAGTAGTAATAATAATAATTACAGTTGCAATATTAATTTGTATTTATAGTCTACCATATAGCAGGAGATTATATATAAATACACAAATTATGTAATCCCAATCAAACGCCTTATATGGTGTTGTCTGTTAGTTTGGCGTGGGTTTGTTTGAGCGCAGCAAAATCCAGTCAGGCGAATTCTGCTATTTCACTTTGGGTTCTTCCGCTGCAATGGATCTTTTTGGGAAACTAAATGTTACATGGGCAATCTGGGAGTATTTTGGATTCGTGCCTAACGAGAGAGGTGATCCAATAAATTTGGATGAAGCCATATGTCGGCTTTGTGGGGGGTAAAAACAAGTGTTAAAAGGGCAAACACTAGCCTACAAATCTCAGATCCATCTCCCGGCATATCACCAGGCTTTTTTATTTTATTTAATATTTCGATTTTTAACATATTATTTAGGTTACCGACCTACTGGTATTTCTTTCAAAGTTTGATGGGCTTGTGGTTTACTGCACTTGGCGGTCACACTAGGCTTTAGCACTCCATTGACTTCCATTTAAACGTATCTAAAATGGCAGACCGGAAACGCAAGCTTATGTGTAAAATATTCATGCTACGCTGCATGATAAAAGGCCAAATTTGTCGAACTCTGACCTGTGAAATCGTATAACGTGAAGACGAGTGACCAGTAAATGAACGCGATGCCACTGACTGACCTTCTAGTAAAAAAACTGTAAAATGTAAGTGCTAATTTAAGCAGTATCAACCTATCGTGTACACTACTACACAGCTTTGAAAGGTTATAATAACAACTTAAAAAGAGAATCTGCCTGGTTTGCGGTGTCGTTGAAAACAGGAACAGATGGTATATTTAACAGATGGAAAGATAAAATTGTTTTTAATTGCTTCAAATATTGTCTGACATTTTACTGCTGTGAAGCAGCGAAAGTTTTGACGGATGATCTCATATTCTGTTCCCGGCCATATTCGCAGTGGCATCCGACGAAAATATGCATGCTTAAAGCCTAGTGTGACTGCCCCATCAGGCTGTTTCTCTATTGCAACAACACGACACAACAAGGCTGTATTGACTTCACTGACAGAAGTGCTAAAATAAAGCCTCATTTAATTTTTTTTATTATTATTAGTAGTAGTAATAGTAGTAGTAGTAGTAGTATTCTGCTTAACCAATGTGGTGGTAAAAATCTGCCACCGTCACAGGCCTAGTAATAATCCCTAATAACAAATGTAAGCATATAAATTCACATAGACAAAATGAAATTTAATAAAAACAATTTTTTTAATGAGCAGGAGGTTTTTCATCGTTTAATCAGCTTGTGCTAAAGTTCAAAGTACATTTTACATATTTCTCCTAGGTTTGTATTTCCATCCCTGGTCCTTGAGTACCTCTACACTGCTTATTTTATCATATGTAACAGCCACTTTGAATGCTTACTACATTTATTCAAGTGTTTTGATATCAAGAAAAATGCTTAAATTGACACCGCTTTAAAAAGCTTGTCCTAGACTAGCACATGTTCCTGCTGTCTCTTTGGATTCAGTCATGTCTTCTCATCCACAGGCCAGCCTTTCAAACTGGATCCAAAGACGGCTCATAAGAAGCTGCGCCTGTCCAACGACTGCCTGACCATGGAGAAGGATGAGAGCTCTTTAAAGAAGAGCCACACACCAGAGCGATTCAGTGGTACAGGTTCCTACGGCGCTGCTGGCAACGTATTTATCGACAGTGGGTGCCATTACTGGGAGGTGTTGTTAGGAGCATCCACATGGTGAGCAAAAAATCACTATGGCACAGGAACAGTGCTCCTTGGCACAGGAACAGGGCCACATATTAGCCTTGCACCAGTGCCATTTTGTTGCTAATTTGTATTTATATTTGTGAAGCTATACACTGGTGTAAGTTAGTGAGACTGACTCTTCACCCCTACTTTATAACCCCAGCAAGCTCCACACAGTAAAAAATCTTTCAATAATCCTACTATAAATTAGTCCCCATGCATGATATATACACATTATCTGGTGTGCATTAATGTATTTTAAGCAGCTAAAATTCTTTTTTTTTTTTTTTTTTTTTTAAATAAAGCTAAAAGAAAATGTCAACTTTGGATTTGTCTGTGTGACGTATCAGATTTTACCATCCGATGAATACAACCATCTACCAGTCTGCTCAAAGGCTAGCTATTTCTTCTGCTGTTAAATCGACTGGTTAAATGAGCTAGTTTTGACTTGAAAGAGCTAGGTTTGAATATAATAGGAGTATTATACGCCTTCAAATCATGTATTCTTTAACATGTCAGAGGCGGCTGTGGCTCAGTCGGTAGAGTGGGTTGTCCACTAATCCACTAATCGTAGGGTTGGTGGTTCGATTCCCGGCCCGGATGATGCCACATGCCGAAGTGTCCTTGGGTAAGACACTGAACACTAAGTTGCCCCCGATGGCAAGCTAGCACCTTGCATGGCAGCTCTGCTACCATTTGGTGTTTGAGAGTGTGTGTGAATGAAACACCGTGTAAAGCGCTTTGGATAAAAGCGCCATTTACATAAGTGTGCCATTTACCATTTATCTCAAACATTGCTAAAGTTAGACACGTTTGCTGAATCATTCTTTTTTTAAAACCATTTTTATGCAGATTGTTTAGTTAAGATGAACTTTAAAGTACTGCTTTTCCCATGTTAGCTGTGCAGTAACTTTACCAAGTAGAAAAAGCATTTGGCCTTAGTTTCTTTTTGCCATTATCCATTTATGAATTTATCTAACATGTTCTGATGGTCTTGCTGTCCACTTCTACCTGAAACCGTTCCCAGTCTATAAACAAATCTGTTTTGAAACATTTTGATCTACATAGAATTATATGCCAACCCAACAACTGCTGCTGCCAAACTGAACACAGAAATGTTTTTTTTTTGTTTGTTTGTTTGTTTGTTTTTGATACCCGCAACTATTGCATTCAAACCGCATCTTGTGCTGCAGGTACACCGTGGGTGTGGCGTATAAGTCGGCCCCGAAGAACGAATGGAACGGCAAGAACTCGTCATCTTGGGTGTTCTCCCGCTGTAACAATAACTTTCTGGTGCGGCACAACAGTAAAGAGATGCTGGTGGAGGCGTCATTGCAGCTGCGGAGACTCGGAGTGCTACTGGACTACGACAACAACACGCTGTCCTTCTATGATGCCATGAACTCACAGCACCTGCACACATTTGACATCTCCTTCCTGCTTCCTGTCGCCCCTACCTTTATGATCTCAAATAAATCACTGATGATCCTGTCCGGCCTGCCTGTGCCCGACTTTGTGGACTGCCCCGAGCAGCAGGACGGCAGCAGCCGGCAGCATGAGTCTCCATATGGCCTGACTATGAAGAGCTGCAACTGAGACACTCATGCCAACTGTTCCAGAGCGGTCCAGGAACTTATCCTCTAGGACCGGTGGTCTAATTTTATAATGCTCTGCTTCCTCACTTTTATTTAGGCCCCACCACATACTCACATTGGTGATGATGTGGATAGAAGAGGGGGAGCTGGGATTGAAGGATGTGCAAATGTGTTCCTTGCTCATTGCAGTCAGGGGTGTTTAAGATGTGTTGCATGATTACTAGTCATGGATTATGAGATCTTTAATGGAGTGGGGAAAGTATGTAAATTATTCACAACTAATAGGTTGGTTAGCTTCTTATGTCAGTTTTACTATTATCTTCAAAAGCACTTTTTTTTTTAACATTTTTGAGTGCCCCTGTGTGTAAAAAGAGGGAAAAAAGAAACTTGACTTAGAACAGGGCTGGACATTGTTTGAATATAATATAGTGGATTTATCTTCTAATAGAAAAAGGGATATAGATATGGCGTTTCTACTGAGGTTAACATTTAATAATATCCAATGAAACAAACTCACACTTTCATATTCAGGGAGAACAAGGAGAACATTTTCTTTGTGTTTTTGTCTAGACGTTTATAGCATGATGTGTATTTCCTCTGTGATTTGTTCAACTCTATTGGTTTCTTGTTCTGTATTTTGTGGAAAAGCATGACAGTCCCACTGCTGATTTTATAGACATGGATCTTTACTGATCCATGTAGTATTTTCTTTTATTGTAAAGCTGAATCCATCTCACCAAATCAGCCAGCTCATAAAAGCATTGTGGGTGAACTAAATCTCCAAAGGGCTTTACGGAATACATTGTACACTTTCACATAGAGACCGATTCAAACAGTAGAAAGGAGGGGCTAATTATAACATTATTCAACTCTGTTTTTTATTGGTTGTGACATTCTGCATGAAAGGAAGTCTACTTTCCTTTTTCAAACAATCCCATCTCATCACTGCTTTAGAAACCTTTTTTCTGCCGCATATATGATTTTCCTCAGTACAATATTCAGGGAGGAATCAGTGAGTGATGTCCTAGACAATCATTTCTAACTTGCAGGCAAATAAAAAAATTGTGTAGCATGATAATGTGTATTGGCAATAGTGTGTTGTACTTGAGCCCCTCCTCGAAACAGAAATGGGCGTCCAACTGAGCTATGCTGTCTCTGTGCAGCCTAGAGAGCAGACATACTACTGATGGCACTCTCCTGCTGCTGCTACTGTATAGTCATATGTGGGGTCTCTCTCTCTCTCGTTTATTTTTCTGTCCATGTGGCTGCTCAGCTCTCCCATCTCCCATAGCCAATTTTGCTTTTCTATGTTTTTGTGCTAAGATCCCAGAGCATGCTTCTGATCGCAGTGCTAATGCAAACCATTTTTCCCACTGTGTAAGCTTACACCATAATATTCTTTCCTGTGTGTTCTGTGAGGTTATTATTAATACTATTGGAAACATACACGCACAATAAATGGGCAGTTGTTGCAAGAATTAATTTTTTTTTCTGTAAAAGCTCTGCGAATTTTTTAAGCTGTCCAATATCTTGATCTATATATTGTCAACTGAATAGTTAAGATGTCATAGTAGACCCCCAAACACAAAAGCAATATATGTAGATTGTGACAGTCCATTTTGAACACTTACATTTCCATTTGCCTTTTTTTTTTTTTTTTTCGGATTTTAATACTAATGACCGTTACGTTTCAGAAGCCATTGAGGTTGAGTAACAGGTAAGCAAAGGTTTTCCAAAACGTCTTATTCAGGGGCTGTTCATCTCTAACTGACAGGTTTGAGTTGTTTGTTTGAGTGTGTGTTATTGGGTCCTTCAGACCAATTTTGAACTGCTTCCTATTAATATTCTACAGTATACAGTTTTTTAAGGAGACTGTGCAGCATAGAGATCACTGAACATTTTTGCTTTACTGCATATCAAGTTTACAACTAGCTGTGCATTTCTTTGCATTTAAAATCATAGACTGGTGAACTATTTACATTTCCATTGTTTACTGATTACTTTTCCGTCTACAGTAAGGGGTGGGGGGAGAATGATTACACAAAGTTTCATAGTTATTTCAGTTTTAATTAGATGATCAAACACTAGTGTGTTTATCATGTTTCTGTTTCCTTCGATCTATCAATTTTGGCAAGACGAGGCTGTAAATCATAGGGGGAAATATATAATTATATGAAATTGTATAATATACAAATATATATGAACATTGTTATTTATGTGAGCTGAAACCCAATTAAAAAAATCTGATCCCAAACATCCAGGTTGGTGTGTTTTGTTGTCCTGCCCTTACATTTGTATTCTCTCTATACCCAGATTGTGTCACAGAAAGAGAAGTCTAATGATGCCAAGCAAGTGTGCTCACAAAACCCCACAGGCATGAGAGGCTAGAGAGGAGTCTGCTGCACTGGCAGGGTGCTGAGTGCCCACAGTCAGGAGATGGGGCATTGCCCATGCTCTTCAGCTGGCTGTCCTGGCACAGGGCACAGTTAGGCGAGAAAACCAAAGGGTAAGTTTTACTAAGATGGAATGAGTAGGGGGTGTAAAGAGAAAGAGGAATCCAATGCCAGATGATCACAGTGGAGGATATGCATAATTTTATGCTGAGGACTTTTTTCAATAAAACATGTGTTGATCGAAACAGAGAAATTCAGGAAACACGAGGAACTGTTATCTTCATGTTTCATTGCCATGTATTTAGAAAATACAAGGTTGGGGCAGCTGACATAAACGGACTAGAAGTGTTAAGCCCCCCTGACTTTCAAAGATGGAAAGACATCAAAGTAAGGTTTCATTTGTGGAATCCACTTGGTTTAATGTGGATTTTTATGCAATAAAGCACAACAGCACCACCAGTAGACATACACAGAACAGTATGAAGAAGTGAGGTCGGGGCTGATTTCTTTCTAGCTCAGACTATAGATTCATGCATCAGCATTGTATGTAAAATACAGTCCCTGGTGTAATGAATGAGAACAAAGTACAAATTACACAAAAGGACAGATGATAGAACTGTAAGGTTTTTGTCTGTACCCAGTAGGGCATTACAGATTAATTAACTACATGTTTTGACTTTAAGTGTATGTTATAGTTGTGTAATAGCCCCACATCATTCAGTTGTGTAATAGCCCCACATCAGTCCTATTAAGCCATCGATGACACCTTGTCATGACAGACCACGCTGTTATACACCCCCTGGCAAAAATGATGGAATCACCACACTTCGAGGATGCTCACGGCTTTTTTACTTTGTAACAAATAAACAAATTACAGATATTTACATTCCCATTTATTCATTTAGCAGACGCTTTTATCCAAAGCAACTTACAAATGAGAGAATACAAGAAAAGCAATATATCAAGCAGAGAACAATACAAGTAGAGACAAACTTGGCATACAAGATCAATTAACTGAATTCCAGAAGAAGCAAAGTGCGTAGCGTAGAGGTGTAAGTGCCAGAGTAATATTTTTTTTATGGGTTGACTGAAGAGGTGGGTCTTTTAGCTGTTTTTTGAAGATGGTGAGAGATTCTGCAGTGCGGATTGAGGTTGGAAGTTCATTCCACCACTGAGGAACAGTTAGTGTGAATGTTCTTGAAAGGGACCTTGAGCCATGCTGAGTAGGAACTACTAAGCGTCGGTCATTGTTTGATCGTAGATTGCGTGAGGGAATGTACGCCTTCAGTAGAGAGTTGAGGTAGGAGGGTGCTGTCCCAGACAAGGTCTTGTAGGTGAGCATCAAGCTCTTGAATTTGATACGGGTGGCTACAGGAAGCCAGCAGAGGGAGATGAAGAGGAATGTGACATGAGTTCTCTTTGGCTGGTTGAAGACGAGGCATGCTGCTGCATTCTGAATGCATTCCGATTTTTTGTTTAATAGCTGAACATTCTGCCTTTGTGAAGCATATCTCAAACAAGTTCAATTAAATTGTTTTAATTAATGATCAACAAAGAAATCACAATTAGTACTTTGTTGCTCCACCTCACGCTTTTATGACTGACTGAATTCTTTGAGGCATGGACTTCTCTAATGAAAAACAATATTCTCCATCAGGCTGGTTCCGACTTTCTCAAGAAGAGATTGACAGATCAGCTTTGCAGGATGGAGCCTTGTCATGGACCAGTTTTTAAATTTCCACCATAAAGTTTCAATGGGATTGATATCCGGACTGTTTGCTGGCCATGCCGTTGATTTGGTCTGTCTTTCCTGAACACTTATTGCTCTGTGGCGAGATACATCATCATCCTGAAAAACATCATCGCCAAACCTATTTTCTATTGATGGAAAGAGAAAAGTGTCCAAAATTTCAGTGTACACCTGTGCATTGACTATTAAGGCCTCACCTTGGTCCTTTACCCGATATTAAACCTATTATAAATGAGTGGGGAAATTTTATTGTTTTCTTCAGGCAGTTATCTTTATATGTTTCATTAGAACAGCACCAGACAAAAGTTCCAGCATCATCTTCTTGGCCAATGCAGATTCGTGATTAATCACTGAATATCACTTTCATTCAATCATTCACACTCCATGATTGCTTCATTTTAGCCCACTGTAACCTCGTTTTCTTTTCTTAGGTGTTAGTGCTGGTTTTCATTCGGCTTTTCTATAAGAAATTGGCTGAATAGATAGGGATTTACGTACAGTTCTGTCACAAACATTGACTTCTGTTTCCAGCCATTTGTTTGTTCATTTGTTTTGTTGTGCATTTTCTATTTTCAAGGCATATCACGTTGAGTTTTCTATCCCGTCATTTGCTGTCTTCCTTGGTCTACCCATATGTTTTCCTTTTACAACCTTCCCATTTTGTTTATACTTACACCAAATTGTAGACACAGCTGACTGACTTCAACCAACATCTTTTGCCACACTCCGTGTCGGATTTCCTTCTTGAAGGAGTTTTATAATCCTTTTTATTGTTTCAACTGATGACTCTCTTGTTGGGACAAAGTCCCAAGGTTAAGGTCTGTAAGCACTCTTTTAACTGCAAACTAATTTGCATTTTTAGATTTGTGCTGGTGTTTTAGAAATGCAAATTACAAGGTGATTCCATAATTTTTCTTCTCACCTTGATCTGGAAAAAACATGCCATTAATTAAACTAATTTAATTGAACTTGTTTTGAGGTATGTTCCATGAAGCCAGAATGTTTAGCTATTAAACAAAAATTGTTTTGTCTCATATCTGTCCTTTATTTATTTACTACAAAGTAAAAAAGCCGGGTGAGCATCATAACTTTTGCCAGGAGTTGTACAAAAATAATGCACACCTACTGACCAGACAGATTAGATCATTCAACCACACTGTGGCATAAAATGCATTACTCAACCCAAAATTTTTCACCATCAAGATGGATACCTTTAGCCCTATTATCTAATACCATGACCAGCCATCATTGTAAACAGTGCTTTTTAATGCGTCCTTCTATTCAGCAGTGATTCTTTCCCCTAGAACCACTGTGTGCTGCATCACCCTCAGTAGACACTTTGATTATGGTGCTGCTCAATAATGCTGCTTATCAGCCACAATGCAAAAGCACACAAATGGGCCCATATTCGAGGCTCTTTAGAGAGACACACAAGCCTCTTTAATTACTCCACCATTACCGCTGTGGAAACTGCAGAGGCTCTGAATTGAGATGTTCCCAGACGAAATGGGAATGTTTAAAATGGAGGAACTGGCAGGCAGATATTGTGGCTGTTGCCATATGAAGCTGTTTTGCTCACTCAGTTAAAGATGATGCTAATGCAGCCTTCCTGTGCTGTTCTTAAATGCTATATCCCTACTTGTAAGTTTATAATGAAGACATGATGTGTACAAGGAAGGTGAAGTTAGTAAAATACATAAACATAGTCTCAGGTTACAGAATGCATGCAACACATTTTTATATATGCAGTTACCATCAAGTGGTATTTAAGAGCTGATCATATACCTGTAAATATTATTTACTATAATTCCAGTAGCATACGAAAGCTGCATAAACTGCAATCATTAGCTTAAAGCTTCTGCAGCACATTTAGTGCAGTCTAACTATAAATTGTAAAGTCCTAAGGCTTTACTATAATCAGGCATATTCTGATTGTGCAGTAGATTCATCCTTTTTTTTTTTAATCATGAGTCAGATTTAGTGTTCTCTGGTGAAATTCCACTCTGCTGAAACGGTCAAAATCACTGTAATCCCCATGGTGTAAGGCTCTGCAGGATTTCAGCCCTCTGCCTGTTATATTTTTACTGCAGCACTGTAGTCAATCTGCATAGCTCTTGTGTGGATAGGGTATGGAATGGGATTTTAAAATTCCACAAGTGTTCATTCTAATGAGCATAACTAGCAGTTGTATCAAAGTATTTATGACTGAGCTCCTATGATTTTCTGCATCCTTTTTTTCTGACAAGCATTAATGTTGGAAACAGCAAACTGCAATGGGATGATACCAGGCAACAGTTTATACAGTATCTCACAAAGGTGAGTACACCCCTCACATTTTTGTAAATATTTGATTATATCTTGTCTTGTGACAACACTGAAGAAATGACAGCATCATTGGAAGCGTATGGTCTGAGCACTGACAGGCTGACCCCCCACCCCTTCAACCTCTACAGGAATGCTGGTACCACTCATGCATCTATTTCCCAAAGACAACCTCTGGATATGATGCTGAGCACTTGCACTCAACTTCTTTGGTCGACCATGGTGACCAGTATGAGGGAGTGTGAGAGCGATGACACCAAATTTAACACACTTGCTCCCCATTTACACCTGAGACCTTGTAACACTGACAAGTCACATGACACCAGGGAAGGAAAATGGCTAATTGGGCCCAATTTGGACATTTTCCACTTAGGGGTGTACCCACTTTTTTTGCCAGTGGTTTAGACATTAATGTCTGTGTGTGGAGTTATTTTGAGGGGACAGCAAATTTACACTGTTATACAAGCTGTACACTCACTACTTTACATTGTAGCAAAGTGTCATTTCTTCAGTGTTGTCACATGAAAAATATCATCAAATATTTACAAAAATGAGAGGGGTGTATTCACTTTTGTGAGAAACTGTATGCATTGGATTATTAACTAGCTAAGTTGCACAAGACAGGAGGCAGCTATTAGCCTAAAGTGTAGAGTAGTATTTGAAACCTCCAGCTGAACTGACGTTGATGGGGAAACTTTAAAGAACATTAATCTAGAAGATTTAATCAATGATAAATGCTGTACTTGACTATACTGGACTTGTGGCCAAAAGGAAAAAAAAAAAAAAGACTCTCTTCGTAATAGTAGCTAGATACTCAGGAAGGTTTCAGTAGTATATAGCTAATTGTGGTACAGTAGTAGAACTACCACCTGTGACCACTAGATGTAAATCATTTTGTTTTCCCAAGAAAAGATATGTATATAAGATGGATCAAAGTCGGCCTGGGCATAGACCATTCAGGAATTGTCATGGAAAAGAGAAAGGTTATTCTGTCGAGAAAGGGTAGTCTGATCAGATGTTAGAAAATAGATAAACACTTGTGATGGACACGAGATGCAAAGGATATTAGGGAAAATGTAGGATTCCAATTAGAGGAAAGTCTGAAGATGTCCGAAAGATTTTTTTTTTAAAATGTAAAAATAAAAAAAAGTTGATGAATATGACATCCCAAGCAATGGCTCTGGTGATCTTTCAGAAGTTTCTACTGCATGGAAAAAGATGAACACAGGACTGCTTGAGTTGACTGAACCAGATGTCTTCCTCAAATTTGACACTCGTGTACATGGAAACAGTGTTCTAGCCAGAGTGTGATGGAAGACATTGGGGAGTCTGTCCCTATGCTATGGTAATGTGTTGAAATCTAGAACAAACCAAGACAGCCAAACAATCCATTTCAGATTTGAAGACAAAAAAAAACTTAGTCCTCTCAACGTATTTGTACCGCAAGGCCAATTCTTTCATTTTTGTTATACATTGTGTATTTGTTTTAAATTTCTTTGTGAATTCCAATCTAACCTTTCAGGTTTTACTGCTGATCCTTGGTTTGCTCATTTTATAGTACGTCCACTCGGCCATCGCTGGTGCTCCTAGAACAGACAAGCTCGCCATTCTAGGCGACTTTAACGCGAGAGTCGGCAATGATAGCTCTGCCTGGGATGGAGTGCTGGGAAAGCACGGAGTGGGTCATTGCAATAGCAATGGTCTACTTTTGCTTCAGACTTGCACCGAACATGAACTGCTGATTACCAACACAGTATTTTGCCTCCCAACCCATAATTGGATGTCATGGATGGACGTCTAAACATTACAAAGCTGAAATTCGGTCGAACCAAGCAGTCTTTTATGGATTCCCTGGGTGATCATCTGGAATCCACCTCTCTAGACAGCCAGAACATAGAAGCTGACTGGGCAGCTCTCAGAGAACTGGTCTACGACATAGCTACTGAAATTCTGGGTCTTTCAACCAAAAAGCACAAAGATTGGTTTGATGAGAAACGCGAAGACATTAAGCAGTTTCTAAACAAGAAACACAGTCTCCATCAAACCTACCTCAACAATCCTACGTCCACCTCCTAGAAAGATGCGTACAAAAAATGTACGCAGATTGATACAGCAGAGACTCCGCCAGATACAAGACACATGGCTGAGCAACAAAGCTGATGAGATCCAAGGCTATGCAGACAAGCATGACATGAAGAGATTCTATGATGCTTTGAAAGAAGTGAAAGGACCAACATCATCAGGCTCATGTCCTCTCCTCAGAGCAGATGGGAATACATTGATCACTGACCAGATGATTCTCGAACGTTGGGCCGAACACTTTGACAACGTCCTGAAACGACCTTCAGTTATCAATGATGAAGCCATCAGATGTCTCCCCCAAATACCCATCAATGAAGCACTGGATCCTCCAGCCTTGAGACCCAGAAAGCGATACGTCTCATTTCCAGTGGCAAAGCTCCCGGCTCAGACTCCATCCCAGCAGAGGTCTACAAGGAAGGAGGCACAGCTTTAACTCCGAGGCTTCATCAGCTCTTCCTACTGATGTGGCAACAAGATACGACCCCCCCCCCAGGATTTCAAAAATGCCTCCATCATTCATTTGTACAAGAGCAAAGGAAACCGCCAGTCCTGCGACAACCACCATGGCATATCCTTACTTACCATCGCATGCAAGATTCATGCCCGGGTTCTGCTGAACTGCCTGAACGCTCACCTCGACCAAGGGCTTCTACCAGAGAGCCAGTGTGCATTCCGGAAAGAGCGCAGTACCATTTGACATGGTGTTTGCAGCATGGCAGCTACAAGAGAAATGTATGGAACAGAACGTCGACCTCTTCTTTACCTACATCGACCTGACCAAGGCCTTTGACACTGTCAGCAGAGAAGGCCTTTTGAAAATCATGGCCAAGTATGGTTGCCCAAGGAAGTTCATAGCCATGGTGCAGCAGTTCCATGACAGCATGCAGGCAAGAGTCCAAGATAATGGAGAAGCATGTCAGCCAGTCCCAGTTTCCAATGGCGTCAAGCAGTGTTGTGTCCTGGCGCTGACCCTGTTCAGCCTCATGTTCTCCGCAATGCTGACTGACGCCTTTAGAGATGGTGATGTTGGGATAGGCATCAAGTACCACACAGATGGTAATCTGTTCAACCTCTGGAGGCTCCAAGAAAAAACCAAGATTTCGACAGACATCATCAGGGACTTCCTCTTTGCTCATGACTGTGCCCTTAACGCTAGCACAGAAACGGACATGCAATGCAGCGTTAACAGGTTCTCCAGTGCCTGCACAAACTTTGGTCTCACCATCAGCACCAAGAAGACTGAGGCCATGCATCAGCCAGCCCCAGGGAAGCCCTATACAGAGTCCAACATCACTGTCAATGGTCAGAGACTGAAAACAGTGACCAGGTTCACCTACATCGGCAGCACATCGTCACAAAATGCCACAATAGATGACGAAGTTAACGTCTGCATTAAGAGAGCCAGCTCGGCTTTCGGGAGACCGTATGCCAATGTTTTGAACCGAAGAGGCATTACCATCCAGACCAAGCTGAAAGTGAACAGGGCAGTTGTGCTCCCCACACTGCTGTATGCATGCGAAACGTGGACAGTGTACCAACGTCATGCCAGGAAACTGAACCATTTTCACACCACCAGTCTCAGGAAAATCCTTGGCATCAAGTGGCAGAACATAGTACCAGACACTTTAGTTCTCAATCAAGCAGGACTCCCTAGCATCATCACCATCTTGATGACAACCCAGCTATGCTGGGCAGGACATGTGGTACGTATGACAGACCAGCGTCTGCCAAAGAGACTCTTCTATGGCGAGCTCCAGCAAGGTCAGCGTTGCCAAGGAGGCCAAAAGAAATGTTTCAAAGATACCCTCAAAACCTCGCTGAAAGCATTTAACATCAATCCTGCCTCCTGGGAACAGAATGCTTGACGCTCGTCCATCCAAAAGGGCTCTTTGCTGTATGAGACAAATCGGACAGCTGCAGCCGAACAAAAGAGGCAAGCAAGAAAAACCCGTGCCAGCAACCCTCCCGGAGACGTCCACCCAATTCCCTGTCCAACCTGCCATAGGACTTTCCATGCAAAGATTGGCCTGACCAGCCATCTAAGAATGCATCATCTCTGATGACAAAATGGTCTTCATCACTACAACGTACAACCAAGAGTACGCCCACTATATTTCTGCTCTGGAAGTCTTCAGATGGTGGATTGAGATACCTTTACCCCTGCCTTTTGGAGGTTGTTGTCGACTTGTTTTGGAGTTTTTCTTCACAGCTCTCACAATGTTTATCAACTGTTGTTGTTTTCCTTGGTCGATCTGTTCCACATCTGGTTATTAGTATGCCTGTGGTTTCTTTCTTGCCAAATTGCTGTAATGTCTAAGCCCAGTGGTTCTGATTGATTTCCTTCCTTTTCTCAGCTTGCTTTTCTCCCATAGACAGTTCTTTTAGCTACATGCTGGTTTATCCTTTTTAACAAAATATTCAGTCTCCACAAATGTAACCCAAGGCTCAAACCCAAAGTAGACATTCAGAGCTATTAATTGTTTAAACAACGAGTCTACAGGGCACATGTGGGCAACATGAAACACCTGTCAGTCACATGTTCCAATATTTTTGATCACTTGAAAAATGGGTGGGTTTAAACAAAAGGTGTCACGTTCTAAGTTGTTTAACTCATCTAAATGTAAATATCAGGAAATGAAAACTGGAATTCCTGTTGTCTGTTTATCTTTTGGTCTCAAACCCAAATGTCTTCAGTGTATAGGGCAAAAAAAGTATTGGCCTTGCTGTTACAATATTTTTAGATGGACTTCAGAAAGGACAAGGAATTCAAAATGATTCAATATAAAGCTGATATAGAAAGTGCTGTGATTAAAGCATTACAAGGATAAAAGATAACCCATCAAATATCGATGCATTTATCACAGAATCTTGGATGGCACAACGTGGTATCCAATATGCCTTTCCCCAGAAGCATTGCCTACTACTATATATTATATATACAGTGCCTTGCGAAAGTATTCGGCCCCCTTGAACTGTTCGACCTTTTGCCACATTTCAGGCTTCAAACATAAAGATATAAAACTGTAATTTTTTGTGAAGAATCAACAACAGGTGGGACACAGTCATGAAGTGGAACA
>JAFFST010054309.1:498318-523880 GCA_022414735.1 Noturus placidus
ACCTGTTGTTGATTCTTCACAAAAAAATTACAGTTTTATATCTTTATGTTTGAGTCCTGAAATGTGGCAAAAGGTCGAACAGTTCAAGGGGGCCGAATACTTTCTCAAGGCACTGTACTACTAGCATAGACTACTAGTTACCAATGCAAAGAACTTATACACCAGCTTGTGTTCAGAGTTCCTGAAAATGTCAATATATATAATCTACAGCTGGAATACACACCAGTACAAAAGTGTGAGTAAGACAAAGTAAACGAGAGGGGTGAACACGCTGGATCTTGTGTCAATTTGATAGTAAAATGCTGTCCAGTTTTGGATGATTTGAACTGTAATAGCGGGCCCACAGCCAAGGACAAGGACTCAAGAATCCCTCTGGCCCTACAACCAAACATGGTAATAAAATACTTAAGGAACACCTTGGCAAAGAAATGTCAGTCATTGCAAAGTTGAACAAACAAGCTAAGCATGGATGCAGACAGTGACACAACGATGCAGACAGCTTAAACCACTGTAAATTCAGTGCTGGACTAGGCTTGTTTACGCTGGTCAACCATCATGGCTGCACTGGTAAAGCTGGTCTGCTCTTGCTGGTGCAACTAGTACGGTGCTGCTTGGTTCTTTCTTGCAATCCACTTGCATTACACTAATCCACCAGGGATCTGTCAGGCCAAGTAGAGAAACCTCAGTGTGCAGGATGAACAGTCAATCATCTGTGAAACCTCTGAGTAAAGGGATATGTAATTGTCAGAGCTTCAGAGTTATAGTTGTGTGCCTCCAGTAGTCGAATACATTATTCCAGGGGTGTCAGCTCTGACAATTTTGGCACAAGATAGACGCTTTTGGGTCCTGTCTCATACTTTTACACCACCCAAACATTTCTTACCAAATCATAAAAGATTTCCATTTAAACGACTTTAGTGATGCAAAATATCTGAGCTACAGAATGTAGCTCAAGGATCCCAGAAAAATATAGTCCCTGAGGCAGAACAAAAGGTTACTGAGGAAGCTCATTCAAATGGAAAGCAGTGGTCAAGCACAGCAAAATCCTGATAACAGCACATACAGTCGTGTGAAAAAAATAAGTACACCTGATGGAAATTGTTGGATTTTTTTTGACATATTTGGACAAGCAAACATTTGATCATCTTTGAAGTGCCTGTTAATAATGTTGATATACTTCAATAAAACCACAAGAAAAATTCGCTTTTTCAATTAGCTTCAATCAACAGAAATATCATTAGATGTGCAATTAATTTGTGGCAAAAGTAAGTATACCCTTGGCCTCAGAATCTAGTATTGCCCCATTTAGCAGAAAACTTCTTGTAAGTGTTCTACCTAATTGTCCTTGCTGGTATTTTTGACCACTATTCCATGCAATATTCTTTCAGTTGCAAGATGTTTGAGGGTTTTTAACATTTTGAGACAAATTTCTGAAGTTCTAAAAATGTGTGTGATTTAAGAACAAAAAAAAAAGAGTCCCAGAAGAGTCAAACTTCTAAACCTTGCAACTTGCACATAATTATACATCCAGTGTAATACCAATATTTAATATTAATGTATCTTTAGATGCATTAAAACTGTTTACATACAATAAGCATGTAAAATAAAAATGTTCTTAAAGTACCTTTTAACAATATCTATTTAAATGCATCCAAGGCTTGAACATGCGAATGAAACATAAAAAAAATGAAATGTGACCTGTTGAATTTTGTCAAAATATAAAGCTGATATAGATAAAATAAAACATATTACTGTCAGGACATAATAAACAACATTTTCTATGTGCAAGATCCATTAGCTTCAAATTCCCACATCCGCCAGTCTGGACTAGGTAATCCAGGCTCCTCGTAATTACATTTCTAATTGTACAAGTAATGAGCAGCTCTGAAGCAGCTTGTTATGTCATTTGTTGGCCCATCCCCTAATGTGGTGTAAACCAACAAGTTAATTAGTTCTGCCTGAAAGCACCTTTAATCAGGACTGAGATCTGTTTCCTGAAGATCTTATGAGTTAAAAAAAAAAAAGTCGAATGGACTTAAAGCTACAGTTCAGTTATTATTGATAGTGGTATTTTAAAAATGTGAGATGCAATACAAGGGTTCCATAGTCTGTGTAGTGCCTGAAGGTACAGTATTTAGTCGAATTAACATCATATTTTGGTAATAATTCTGAAATGTTTGACCATGAAGTTAGCCAATAAGAAACTATAAAAAGCATATTGTTTACATTTCTTGGAAAGGCTTTCAGGCCAGTCTTCCCATCTCCAATTACAACCACACCCTCTGAGCATGGCTTAGGGCAGTGAGTGCGTTTCAGTGTGGCATGTGTTCAACCCACTGATGAAAGTACAGTTTCTCTATTGCTTTTCACACAAATTCAATTACACAAGGAATGTATGGATAATATTTACTTGTGACACAGGTCCATCCATCTGTTTTCTGTACTGCTTATCCTATACAGGGTTTACCCATCTCAGGGCACAATCACACACCCATTAACACACTACAGGCAATTCGGAAATGCCAATCAGCCTACATGAATGTCTTTGGACTGGGGGAGGAAACTGGAGTACCTGCAGGAATCCCCCGAAGCACGGGGAGAACATGCAAAATCTGTACCCTCAAGGTGAAAACGTGAAACAAACCAACCCAACCCAATAAATGTGACACTTTATTACATTTCAAGTTCCCTCCCCAGTGTGATTGACATTCTGTCTTCTCCATAAAAAGTCGATGGTGTTTTAAGTCATTTATTTTAGAACTATTTTTTTATTTAAACAGTGCTTTTCCAGTTCTCCAAATTCATACTTAGTTTGGCTGTAGGCCTAATCTGTGTCCAGAAAATGTCAAAAAGTTGCTCAGCAATTCTGCCTGGCAGGTGACATGCTCTTTCTTCCAATAAAAAGCGCACTGTTGGCATTTAACCAAAGTACAAATATAATCAGTTTCTCACCATCTAACCCACAGCCTCTAAATCGCTGTTCTTAATTCAAAGAGGCCTTATGTTATTTACTTGCTGCATAGCTAATTACATTAATAGTATTAGTTGGAGGTGTTTGAGGCTTTTTCAGGACAACATTCCACCGGCGATGACTTCTCTTTTCTCACCAATCTTCTACATCACTGACACCTCTGTAAAAAACCCACTTTAGCTTCATCTGTTCCACTGATAACTGTAACATTAACAATTCCCATCTTACTTACTGTACTGGAGACTTCACTCCAGCATTGCACATACAGTAATGGGAAAAAACAAGTATACCCCATGGAAACTGTTGGCTTTTTTGACATATATGGACCAGCAAACATTTTATCCTCATTGAAACAGTGCCTATTAATAAAGGTGATACACTATCAAATGACACATAAAATTTACATTTTGTAATCATTTCCACAATTGAAATTAACAAAAAACTGTTCAGTCACATGAAAAAAGTAAGTACAACCCTACATTTATCACACCTTCAAATCCATAAAACTAGAATGAAGGGTTTGATTGGGTGCCAGTGATTAGAACGTGCTTAGAGAGTGCAGGTGGAACCTGTTTTATATAACCTGCTATGTATGTGCTGAATTAGTACAGTGGTAATATGCAGGGTTGCTATGCCCGTGATCAGGGTTCAGGCTTCAGCTCAACTAATGGTGTTTTGAATGAGTCTGGCTTTTTTCACTGTAAAAAGTTCATCAAGGTAACATTGAATGAATTCCTTGTGAACATCACTGACTGGAGGTCCATGCCAATTAAAAAGATTCAGGTGATGGACTATTAGCAAGTTATTTTCATTCATTTGTGTAATTCCAACAATTATTAGGGTTTTTTTCTCTCTTTTTTTTTGGTCTTTTTATTTTAAGAATCTAACAGATTGCATATATAAAATTATTTTAAGTGTCATTTTTGCGATTTTTTTTAGGTTATTCACCATATAATACAGCTTCTGACCATCAAACCAAAACAGACTTGATAACATAATATTTATTCAAAACTAGAAGTAACTAAATATAAAAATGCTACTTTAAATTTTAAACCTGACCGCATGCTTTCAGTTGATGGATGCCCCATTTATATTTTTGATGAACTGCAGAGAGTTAAGACAACAATATTATATGTTGTTTAATTTAATATATAAAATTGTTTTATTCACAAGTGTCATGTTTGTGATTTTTATTTATGTAGAATATTTAGATAAAGCAATGTCCAGAAATAGGTGTATGTTTATAGCCTACCATTTCATTTTCCAGTTTAACTTTTATTTAACTTTTGATCAAAAAATGAAGGAATGCTTTGTAACATTATTTTACAATGACAGAAAATGCAGTTGGACTTTTTCAATCTTCAGAACACTGAACAAATATTGTTCATGCTACGGGAAAAAAAAATGATTCTATATTGTTTGTAATTTTATAATGAGTTTTATTGAGCAACTGATAATTTCTTACTGACCTATTTGACTGTCCCACCAATTACAACTGTGACCAAGAATTATTATTTTTTTTAAGGTAGTGAAAGTACCACTAACTTTTTAAAACCTTTTTTAAGGAAAGGTTTTGTTTAATTGGGTAATCCAGGGAGTAAAATTGTTTTTACTCGCTGGCCGGCTTTCCTGTCTATACTGCTCTCCAACGTCTGCTCCCTGGACGTCTGCTCCCTGGACGTCTGCTCCCTGGACGTCTGCTCCCTGGACGTCTGCTCCCTGGCAGGCAACGTGGTATGAATTTAGAGACTGCTGCATCTTTGTTTTCACAGAGACGTGGCTCAGCGACTGAGTTACAAATGCCGCCATTCAGTTAGACAGGCTTGCCTCGTTTCGTGCAGACAGAAATGCAGCTCTGCTGGAAAAAATCAAGTATAACATCAGAGGTAGGGGAGATTCATTTTTTGGGAAAATGGCAACAGTTTATTACCTACTTGAAGGATCGGATCATTCCTGCTATTGTTTTGGCCAAGACGTTTTCACACTTTCCTCTTCACACCTCCAACATGTTGGTCGGTTGGTCAAGTAGAGCTGAAGCCTCATAGAGTTCAACTGTTCAGTGAGAATAAAGACATCGTGTTTGAAAGTAAAAGTAATAATAATTACTTGAGTAAGAGTAATAAAGTATACGATGAGAAGACTCAAGTTACTAGTTACTTCGGATCTGAATCTGATAAAAATCAAGGAAAATCATGAATTTCAAACTGAGTGCTTGCTTGTATGTGTTGACACGCTCATGTCTTCCCCCTCTCCAGCACGCTAAAAACGTGAGCGGTTGTTGTGTCCGACCACTGCCGTTCCAAGGGTTTCATCCACAAACTAGTTATTGGTTAGTTTCATTGGTCAACCATTAGATGTTTACAATTCCGTATATGTCAGTTTGAGCATTAGAATCATGCAAAAACAATCCATTCAATCATCTACATATTTGTCCTGGTCAGAGTCAAGTTAGCATCCCAAGTCAGACTTTTAGCTAAACCATTAAGTGGCATGTTTACAAGAGGTGGGAGAAAACTGGAGAACCTGTAGGAAACCCTCACAAGCCCATGAGGAACCATGAAACTCTGCAAAACTGTCCAAAGATCAGCATTGAACCTGCAACCCTCAGAACACAAGCTCATAATACTAACCATTATACCAACTTACCAATGCAGCAGCAGCAAGCTAAAGATTAACTAGCTTACCATATGGATTAGTTAACTAAGCAACGTTTACCTAATTTACTGATAGATAAAGTGTTTAAGCAAAGAGACGTGAAAATACAAATCTGTAAAAATATGTACAAATACTAAACAATGCAAAATATGTATGCTTTTTAAAAAAGTTGTACACATATTATGTATGGACACAAAGTTTATATGCATACTTAAAAAAATAAGTATGCATACAAAAATTTAAATATACATACTTAAAAATCAGTTTGAAAAATATATGCAGTAGTATTTGAATTGATTTTGAGTCAGTTATTTGATAAAATAGTATATAATATGTATATGTACAATGTGATGTTACCCAGATGGGCAATTGTTGGCCTATCTTATATAAAGGAAAAAGGAAAATACTTTTTATTTAGAAAATAATATTTAGATGAAACCACTAAATCCATTAAATGCACATTTGCAAAAATTTTTGTGTCATACGGTGTTCTCGTGTAGAAGGACCTGTAGCTCGACACAGTATATAGTGTGGTACATTCAATATGACTTTGGTTCAGAACTTTGGGAGCTGTGAAGTGAGCTGAACACTATCTGTCCCTAAGAAATTTCTTGTTCTGGAGGCAATCCAATAGCGTGAGTGATGGATGTGTGCCAACAATGCTGTCCAATAAGGATTTAAGTAGGGAGTAGATCATTACTGAGTCCAGATTAATCTTGCAAGAGGATATCAATCACAGAATCTCAGTTTGACAGAGACTGATCATCCTGTTGTGTCTAAAAATCTCAGCATAATTTCTAGGAGAAGAAGGACACTGAAATACAGCAACAGTTAGGCATGGTGTGCTCATAGATCTGCGAATAAAGTGTCCATGCTGGAATTTTACTCCACTTGATATCACCCTTAGATTTTGTGGCTTTCATGATTGTTTCATCTTTTTCTTGGTATATGACCTTGTGCTGAAGTCAGATTCAATTTGGGGAAAATATCCCATTCTCTATGAGATTGGGATATTTTCTCCATTGTAGTTTAGCTTTATATTGACCAGCTGATACCAGATGAAACAGTTGTTTCAGGAGCTGTTACTCAGGTGCTCTTCTGTGGCTGAAAACAAACCTCTCATTTTGATGTTTCAAACACACATCCCACGAAGACTTGTTCATCCTTAATGTCTGGCCTCTTATTATTTATAATTAACATGTAATGAAATGACAGCAGCACCTTCCGGAAAATGTAACTTTCAGGCCATTCTTCCCTGAGTTCAGCATAGGGCTGTGATTGACCAGTGGCTGCATTTCAGTGCAGCATGAGTGGAACACACTGATCAAAGTGAAATGAATTTTGCTTTTCAGAGTGTAATGTTTTCTGTGTCACCATTGTATTTTACAAAAACAGAATCACACAATGAAATTCCACCTTGAATCATCTCTAACTAAAGAGATTAATGCAGCAGTGCTTTATTCATTTATTCTGTCCAGCTCCTGTCCAACTCCTCATCTAACACTCTGTTCAATTTTCATACTTAAACAGCTGTAAACACCATTGTGCTCATTATCTCATAGATTGCTAACTAGCCAAGCCGAGTCTCTATAGTAAGTCAGTACAAGTGTTAAAAGTGTAAAAAACAGCTGCTCTTCTGTATTTTTGTTTCTATGAACTAACAGTAAAACCTGACCGTTACTTATGTTTAAGATAATTGAATTTAGGCATTAGCACCAGAAATGCTAATCACATCAATATAAAAATGTTCAGTGTGTTTCAGGGTAGAGTTTCCTTTGAAGGCTGTTCTGGAATCAGCCAGGTGTACCTTTACAAAGAAATCAGAGCTACCATGAATAGGTTTTCTTTAACATACAGTGGTGTGAAAAAGTGTTTGCCCAAAGCTTTGGAAATGGCTTTATAACCCTTTCCAGACTGATAGATCTCAATTACTTTCTTTCTCAACTGTTCCTGAATTTCTTTGGGTCTCGGCATGATGTGTAGCTTTTAAGGATCTTCTGGTGGACCTTACTGTGTCAAGCAGCTCCTATTTAAGTGATGCCTTGATTGTGAACAGGTGTGGCAATAATCAGGCCTGGGTGTGGCTAGAGAAATTGAACTCAGGTGTGGACAACCACAGTTATAGTAAGGGGGGCAATCACTTTTTCACACAGGGCCATGATGGTTTGGATTTTTTTTCACCTTTAATAATAAACACCTTCATTTACAAATTGCATTTTGTGTTTACTTGTGTTGTCCTTGACTATTGTTTAAATTGGTTTGATGTTCCGAAACACTTAAGTGTGACAAACATGCAAAGGAACAGGAAATGAGGAAGGGGGCAAACACTTTTTCACACCACTGTAATAATACACATGTTCATTTAATAGAAATGAAATTTGAGAGTACACTAGCATCTTCAGGGATTTTTTTATGGATTTAATGTCATGGATCATCCTGGAGGTTAGATTATTCTCAAATCCAGTTTTGGAATGTATTTTATAGGAAACATGCACTGATATATTTCTATAGTGTATAAATGTCAGCTCTGGACTATATGCTCTAAAAACGTCTGTCAGTAATTCTGCAGGCAGATGCGTGATTCACAGACCAACAGAGACAAGCCAAACCTTTCATGCATGATCTCTGGGGTCAGGCTGATGGTAATTTGAATGTCAGTCGATGAATACATGAGATGAAGCACCTGAGCTCCTTCATCTGAGAGCACATGCTGAAAGAAAGTGCTTCTCCAAAAATACCTCTCTGTCCCTTGGTGACTGATGCTCCTCTGGCCTCGAATGTTTTATCGAACCCTTTGATATTTAATGAAATCAAGCTTTCATGTGGATAAAAAAGGATTAAATATAAATTTATTCAGGGATGAGTGTTTTTCTAATTGGTGTCAGGGATTACAATAAACAAGTTACATAATTAATTCTTTATGTACTGTAAAAAGACTTGGCAATTCTGAAAAGTTAGAATTGATTGAGATCGTTTAAACAGTAGAGCTGTTTAGCTATAAGCTGCAATGCATTTCAGGAAATAGAGATGTGAGAATCATGAGGATGATATATGGAATATAATGGATCAGTAATGCAACAATTAAAAATGTTCTTGTTACATTACATGTGTCATATCCACCCCAGACATTACACCTCTGAATACTAACGCCTTCATCACCCATCAAACACTTCCTGTTTACTTCCAGTTCATTCAGTCAGTACAAAGTCTTGCCAATTTTACATTTGTTTAAGTTGTTAGATTTCTGAACTTACTTTCTGTGATTGCTCTTTTTGTTTTGTCCCTTGCCTTGTTGATTGACTGTTCTTTGGGTTTACTCTTTTTTTAATCTATTCATGAAATTCCATGTTTGATCATTGTCCTCATTTTGATTTTGGGTTCTGTCTTGTATTTTGTAAATAAACCTCCTCCACATGGATTCTTAATCATCTCCTGTATCCGTTACAAAATGATAAGTAGACAAGTCTTTCAGAAAGTCTGGCTGTGTTGGACACCCTGTTGGCTGGTGTGTATGGCTTGAATTATGGACTCAAGACAACAGTCCTGAAGCTGGATTGTATTTCAGATTGGATAAGTGTGTTTAATGTGTTGTTTCATGTTGTACAGTGTTATGTGGGTTAGGTTAGGGGTCAGGGTTACGATTAGGCTTATAGGAGGAATAGGATCAGATTTGGTACCACCCCCTGAACCTGTGGTTCTGCAGCAAGGATTTTCTCAAGTTACAAGATTCCAGACAGAAATCTATACATGTAACACAAATATTTCTGCCAACCTACTCTTTTATACATCAGAAATCAGCACCATTAAAGGAGCATTTGTTTGTGCAGACCCTTTGCAAATGTCTCTTGATGTTATCTCTCAGAAAGATTCATAACACTCATTGATTAGCTTTGTGTACCTGTGGCTAAAGTTTGAGTGCAAATGGCATTGCATCACAGGAAACACTGCTGTCCATTCCGTGGTTCACAAGCACACGAGTTCAGCTCAGAGAATATAGCCGAGCTGAAGAGGGAATGAGATGAGGCTGTGCTTCTACATCAGTACTCTAAGCCTTATCATCTCACTGCTTCCTGCTCTGCCTTTGAAGTTCTGCATCTTATTAGTCACAGTAACTGAGAGAGGCGCAATAATAAAGTGGAGTTCTTGAAGCTGATTTGGAACGGGTTGTAAAAGTGTATGAAAGCTCAGGCTGTAACCTTACTGGAGTGTATACTTTGGCGGCTCTGTTCGTGATCACTGTCTGAAAGGAAAATGTGGCAGCATGCTGCATAAGCAGCTGGAACGTATTTATAAGGGTTGTGGTATTTCAGTGGCCTTGCTTTAAACTTCCTCCAGAGCACTCCATATGAAATACCATAACAATACCACAGTGGAACTAATACAGATGCTGGGTTTCGTTTTAGAAAAGATGGATTTAGGCTGTTAAAGCAGGAAAGTTTTGTTCCCTTTCAAAGGGAACTCAACATGTGAGGGCGCTGTGGGAAGCCGGTACCAAAAATCTGTGTAAAATCACGCCTATTTATAGGCCTGCCGTGGTCAGGTGACGTGGCATATTACGTGTTGCATGAACATAAAATGGCACCTGTAAACCATGTCATCAGCTCTTTTGTCTTCAGCACAGCCACATGTTGGTTGTCTGTATGAACATGCCTAAAACGCTTCACTGCTCTCTCACTACTCTGTATTTTCAAAAGAATATGTATATTTATTTTTTTTTCTCGTCTGTCACTATCCTGAGCAAGCAGGAACTTTAGAAAGAACTTTAGAAAGGAACTTTGAACTTTAGAAAGTTCAAAAAGTGTGTTACTCCTTGCTCGCATGTTATTACAGAGGGGGAGGGACATATTTTTTGTGTGAAGAGGAGCGCACTGCGACACGGCTCCGCTTCCAGCTCTCTCCTTTCTCAGTTGATGGGCAATGGGCGCCGCTATGGAGAGTCAACCCACCCTCTTGGACTTCGAGGAGCCAGAGGAGGGAACCAGTGAGAAGGTGAGTGCTCCCTCACACTGCAGAAAACTCCCTTTTTTCCCAGAAGTGCATCATGAAGTGTCACTCTTCTGGGAACAGGCATGTTTATAACCCCGCAACTGTTTCAAAGGTAGACGAGGCGCATGCGAGCCACCTTTCTCCATCAATCACAGCAAAATTAGGGGGGCTGGCTTTGCCATCCAGGCTATGCAAGACCACTTCAGTGTTGGCTGGCGAAGCCTATGCAGCAGTGGGTCTCGGCATACAACGGCAGTGTTGCTGGCCTACCAGAAGGCGAGTGTGATGGCCCACCTCCCCCTGCAGAAAGGCAGGGGTACTAGTCAGCCACAGTCACAGCCTGCTAGTAAGCCTGATTTAAAAATTATAATTAGTGCTGAAAAGGCAAAAATAAACGATGCTGAGGGAGGTATCTGGGGACGAGAGGTTGTTAGTGCAGTTAGCTTCCAGTATTACTGTAGGGCTCCTCTAGTCAATGTTACCCCAAGTTTACAGTTTTCTCTGCTCAGCGAGCTGTCACAGGGCAATGAAAATCTGATGTTTTCCCTCCAACAAAATGTCGAACGTTACCGTCACTAAAGTCCATCTGGCAGCATGGAAACTGCTGCCAAATGTGTCTCCATGGGTTCTATTCTCCATAGAAAAGGGTTCCAGGCCAAGTTCATAGTTCAACCCCACCCCTCATTTCAGAGGCATGCTCACCACAGTAGACATACTGTGTTCTTTGGACATACAGGTTCAGGATGTTGATGCTCAAATTTATCATTCCACAGACTCAGTTTGAGGATTGAGGTCGATCTGCAGATTGGATACTCAGACTTAGGATGCTAGAACTAAAAAAGACAAATTTTCCATTGCGCAGTCACAGGAATTTTCTGAGGTTCTCGTTTGGAGACAACATGCATCAATATCGGTTCTTCCTTTCACTAGATTTATCTCCTGACACCTTAATAAAGTGCATGGCTGCTGTGCTGGCTCTTTTGCAACTCCAGGACATCCGTGTGCTGAACTATCTGGACGACTGGTTAATTCTAGCGTGATGCAGGAAGTTGGCGATTCAAAATCAAGATTTTCTCGCCCATGTAAGGTGCTTGGGGCTCAGGTTGAACCTCAGGAAAAGTTGCTTCTCCAGTCAAGAGCAACCTTTCTAGGGGTTATATGGGATTTGAATACGATGAGGGTTTATCTATCCCCAACACGCGTAGGGCAATCCTATCAAAATAGAGAAGATAAAGTTAGGACTGTTGGGGCTTATGGCAGCAGTAGCCAACATCATACAGTTGGGCCCATTGCACATGCGACCCGTCAGTGGTGGCTGAAAGTTGGGGGTTTCATGTCAGGACAGCACCCTTGAGAGTAATCAGTGCCACACGGCAATGCCTACGTGCTCTGAGAACTTGGAGGTGTCCCTGGTTTCTAGGGTCACACTCTAGGGGGTATCTCTTATCGCAACACGGTAATGTCAGATGCATCCCTTACTGTCTCTGGAGCAGCCCTCATATAGTGTGGCATATAAATCACCTAGAAGCGTGGGCCGTACTCCTAGCACTGAATGTGTTCGACATTACCGAGGTGGTCTCATACATCAACTGGAATGTGGGGGCAGACATCTTGTTGAGGCAGGGGCTGAGACCTGGGGATTGGAGGCTCCATCTACAAGTAGATGAGTCCATATGGTGGAGGTTTGGCCGAGGAAAAGTGGACATGTTTGCATCCAAGGAGACAACATGCTGCCTGCATTGGTTCCAAAAAAAAGGGACAGGGCTGGATGCCATGGTACACACGTGGCCGAGGTCATGTCTGTATGCCTTTCCCCCGATTGCTCGGCTCCCACAGCCTCTAGCAAAAGAAGGCCAAGATCGTGCTACGTTTTGGCCTGCTTGAATTTGGTTCTCAGAGATAATATCTCTTCTGGATGGCACTCCCTGGGAGATTCTAGTTCACAGGGATCTATTGTCTTAAGCCAGAGGGCTAATTTATCACCCTCGGTCGGAATTATGGAAACTGTGAGTCTGGCCCCTGAGGGTCACCAGCTCATAGATTCCGGCCTATCAACCAAGGGGTTTCTCTTAAAACGTAGGAATTTGCCAAAGATGACAATTTATTAAATTGTAATAATTTAATTTATTATAGAATGGTATATCATACTTGTGGAATGTCTGTGAAATGAGTCAGTTTCTGTTATCACTTATAACAGCTCTAAACAGCAATTCTCTAACTTTCTCCTGAAGATGGAAAAATGCAACTTACAAAGAAACTGCAAATCCTTGAACCATTATACTTTACAAGAAAACTTAAAAAAATACACAAAGTGCTGACATTGGAGACTCCTTCAATAAATATTAAACAGTGTTAAATAATGTTAAAGTCCCCTTACAAAAAGCTTCCCCACATCTCTGATTAAACAAGAATTTTATTCAAAGTAAGTGCTTTATCCCGGTCAGACTCATAGTGAATCCAGAACCTATCACAGGAACACTAGGATATGGGTGTGTTGTGGGTATACTATTAATTGGGATGCTAGTCCATCACAGGGTACCATACATTCACAAATTCACACACTCATTCACACCTAGGGAAAACTTATCTTAACCAGTATACTGATTGGCTTGTTTCTTGACGCATGTTTCAACGCCGGATACAACATCCAACTACACTACCCAGAGTACAACACGGTCTTCAAACATGACTGCTGCGGACTACAACATCCAGCACCACCAGAGACTGTCAAGTTTAAGTTCGCCATCTTAATAATTACACACACACCTGTTCACAATTACAGACCAGGGGCGTTAGCTGGACTATTAATGATGTGGGGCTGGGCCCAGATTCTTCTCCATCAAAAAAAACTTTTTTTTTTTTCAACTAAATAAACTGTTTGCATGCATTTTTGTTTTTGCATTTGAGGGCTAATTGCTAAAATAATGTGAAAATTGGACAAAGAGTTGGACTTACTGTATCATAAAACTTGCCTGCGATGTTATCACGGTATACACACGATAAGACACAAGACACGCTGTCTGATTGGTCTCGCCTCCGTTCAGTAAAGATATAAAATTTCAGGCTGTCTTCTTTTACTAACATTTAGTTACGTAGTGACAAACCGCTCCAAGTAGAGAATAATTCGGGGCTAATGAAAAATATAAAAATATAAGGACTTTCAACACAAGCTCGCCATGCGAAGTATACGTTTGTATACGAATACGTATTGCCTTAGTCTTGCCTAGTTTATGCTGTTTGCTCAACACCTGACCTCAGCCTGTTTGTTTACCACAGTCTTGATTAACATTTTGGAATTGTCTGCCAGTATCTACAATAAAGCTGCTGTTTACCTGCAGTTGCATCCATATCTGCCTCGTGACATCTGGTTATATCCAGAATTGATATATTTCTGTAAAGCTGCTTTGTGACAATGTCCATTGTTAAAAGTACTATACAAATAAAATTGAATTGAATTGAATTTTTGGGAGGTGGACAGAAACAGAGGTGGACGGAGAATCCAGTGGAAACCCACACCGACACAGGGAGAACATATACAGAAATTTCACACAGACATTATTGAACTTGTGACCATGGAGCTGTGAGGCAACAACACTGCACCATTGTGCTGCCTCTTTGTTAAATGTATTATCAACCTTAGATTATGTGAAGCATCCGCCATATGAGTCCCTGGTCCTTGTAAATAAGCAGATACTATAGAAATGATCATGTATTTATTTAACGTAGAACGAGCACATTAATATAAGCCTAAGATTTGAATTACAGCCAGAGTAATTATATTATGTCTTATATTGGCTTCTGTTTATTTAATGACTCTACCGGGATGTTTGCTCTCATATATCACATCTATGTTGACTTTGAGTTATTCACTTCTCCTAACCTGTTCTAATAGCTGGATAACAATTGGTACAAATGGTAATTATGCATCATTGAAAATGGATGGGTGGATAGACCAATAAACCAAGTGATAAAAGACAATACAATTAAACAGCAATAACACAATCATAGTAAAATAATAAAAGAAATGAAACAGCCAAAGTGAGATTGAAGACTACAGGACACAAAAGCTAGATCATTTTTTATATGTAAGCCCTTATGAGGGTGAGAAATACAGTATAAATCTGGCTCTGACATTGTTTAATTTTAAATAATTTTTCTTTTATTATTTTACTATGATTGTGTTATTGCTGTTTTATTGTATTGTCTTTTATCACTTGGTTTATTGGTCTATCCAATTATCCTACATAGGATCGCAGGGAGCCTGGAGCCTATCCCTGGGAACTTGGAGCACAAGGTGGGGCACACCTTGTACGGGGTGCCAGTCTATCTCAGGCACACAGGGAGAAACTACATGCACACACATTCACACATTAAAGACAAATGGTAAATGTTTATTCAAAGCACTTTACACTGTGTCTCATTCACACACACACACACACACACACACACACACACACACACCAATGCTAGCGAAGCTGCCATGCAAGGTGCTAACTTGCCATCGGGGGCAACTTAGGGTTCAGTGTCTTACCCAAGGACACTTAGGCATGTGGAGTCATCCGGGCCGGGATTCGAACCGCCAACACTACGATTAGTGGATTAGGATTAGTGACAACCCGCTCTACCGACTGAGCCACAGCCGCCCATGTCAATGAGATGCCAATCAGCCAACAGTGCATGTCTTTGGACTGGGGGAGAAAATCAGGGTACCCAGAAGAAACCCTCAAAGCACAGGGAGAAACTACATGCACACAGGATGGAATCGGTATTTGAGCCCCCAACCCCTGAGGTGTAAGGCAAATGCGCTAATGTCTAAGCCACCTTGCCCCCCCCCCCCCTATAACTGGTTTATCCGCTTTTAAATCTATAATTTCAGACCACATTTTTTAATTGTAATGTTTATTATATATCTTATTTGTATTTTCATTTCAGTGCCATTGCAAATCATACTGCCTCACAAATTATGGTTCTAGCTCAGTGTAAATACAGGTTGAATTACATAACCACTGCTGATGATACTCCATTACATTGCAATAGGTTATAATAGGAAATGGGTTACATAAACTCTATTCCACAGGAAGGTTAAGGATAACTAGGACAGCACATTAAGTGGAACATTTTTCCCGTTTCACAAAGTCACACTCATGATCTATAATATTCATAGTGACATTTCAAGTATGTGTCAGTCAAAACAGTGGCAGTGAAAGGTCAATGATAGTGCTGTTCCCTGGTGCTCTCAGTGTCTTGCTCTTAATACCCTACGTCACTCATGTAAGGAAGACACACTTCCGAATAGCTCATTACGGCCGTGTCTGCTGGAGGTTTGAGAAATGAGGCTTTATTCCTGCCCCTGTTTGAATGACTGCACTCTGCACTCTGAGAGGATGATGGATAACCATGCTTTTGTGAAAAAGTGCCGGGTGACAGCGGAACATGTTGATTTGGAATTAGAAATGACAGGGTGATTCGCTGCAGGATCTGGATCTAGCACTAAACTCTGTTATTACACTTTGGGGAGATAGGGACCAGTGAACTGTGTGTCAAGGGGAAGTGAATAGTGCGCTGTGTGTGTGTGTGTGTGTGTGTGTGTGTGTGTGTGTGTGTGTGTGTGTGTGTGTGTTTGTATGTTATACCTAAAGAACCAAAAAGACTAAACATTTAAGTTATTAAGACCTAAATATTTTATTTATAAAGACAGGTGACTGTTGAAAGTCAGACAGACTGTTGAGCATCTGGAACATTCCAGATGGTGATCATTGTATTTTTATCAGCGTAATGGATAGACAGGGAGACAGATGTATGTTATTGATGCCCAAAGGGAGATCTGTGCACTATAGCAGCCAAAGATTGCTCCAGTTCTCAACCCCAGACATACATAGACCAGCTCCTCCTCCATGTAACTCCCAACTGACTTCCTTCTCTCTCCTCTCAGAGACTGAAGTCTCTAAACTCCTCCTCTCTAGTCGTCCCACAACCTGTCCTCTTGACCCTATCCCTTCTCACCTTCTTCAGTCCATCTCTCCCAGACTGTTACCTGCACTCACACACATTTTTATCACATCCCTCTCTACTGGCACATACCCTACCTCATTTAAGCAGGCCCGGGTTACCCCACTGCTTAAAAAACCATCATTTGACCCTGCTGTAGTTGACAACTACAGACCTGTTTCCCTCCTCCCTTTTCTTTCCAAAATTCTTGAAAAAGCTGTTTTTAATCAACTCTCTAATTTTCTCACACAGAACAACCTCCTGGACACCAAGCAGTCTGGCTTCAAGAGCAATCACTCTACGGAGTCTGCTCTGCTTTCCGTCACTGAAGCCTTACGACTAGCAAGAGCAACCTCTAGATCATCTGTCCTCATCCTGCTTGACTTCTCTGCTGCTTTCGACACTGTGAACCATTAATCCTTCTGTCAACTCTCTCCAGCCTGGGCATCACTGGAACGGTTCTGCGCTGGGTGGAATCCTATCTCCGATCTTTCAAGGTATCATGGTTGTGAGGTATTTCTGAAATTCAGCAACTCACCACTGGCGTTCCACCGGGGTCAGTTCTGGGTCCACTTCTATTTTCTATCTACACGACATCTCTAAGGCAGGTGATTGAGTCTCATGGCTTTTCATATCATTGCTATGCTGATGACACCCAGCTATATTTGTCCTACCAGCCGGATGATCCATCCGTCTCTGCACGCATCTCTGCTTGTCTGTCCGACATCTCAGCCTGGATGAGGGAACACCACCTTAAGCTCAACCTGGCAAAATCTGAGCTTCTCGTCATCCCAGCCTGTCCCTCAATCAACCACAACCTCACCGTACAGCTCGGCACAACCACACTCAAACCAACCAGGACAGCCAGGAACCTTGGGGTGACTCTTAATGACAGCTTGACCTTTACATACCACATCTCAACAACTGCTTGGTCCTGTGGATTCATCCTGTTCAACATCAAGAAAATCTGACCCTACCTCACCGACCAGGCCACACAGATACTAGTCCAGGCTCTTGTTATCTCAAAACTGGACTACTGAAACTCTCTACTTTCAGGCCTCCCAGCCAGCTCCATCAAACCCCTGCAGATGATTCAGAATGCTGCAGCAGGCCTTGTCTTCAACCAGTCAAAGAGAACCCATGTCACACCCCTCTTCATCTCCCTCCACTGGCTTCCTGTAGCCGCCCGCATCAAATTCAAGGCCTTGCTTCTCACCTACGAGACCTTGTCTGGAACAGCACCCTCCTACCTCAACTCTCTCCTGAAGACTTACATTCCCTCACGCAATCTGCGATCGATTAGCGACCGACGTTTAGTAGTTCTTACTCAGCGTGGCACAAGGTCCCTTTCCAGAACCTTCACACTAACTGTTCCTCAGTGGTGGAATGAACTTCCAACCTCAATCAGGACTGCAGATTCACTCACCATCTTCAAGAAACAGCTAAAGACCCACCTCTTCCATCAACACCTAACCAACCCATGAAAAATAAATAAATAAAAAATAAATAAATAAGGCACCTACACCTCTACTCTGCGCACTTTGCTTCTTCTAGTACTCAATTAATAGATCTTGTATAGTAGCACTACTTATTGTTACTACGTATTGTTCTCTGCTTGATATCACTTTGCTTGTATCTCTCATTTGTAAGTCGCTTTGGATAAAAGCGTCTGCTAAATGAATAAATGTAAATGTAAAGAACGCATTGCAAAATAATACACTTAAGTTAAACTTACACCCAATGCTAAAAATAAGTGAAGAAACAATTGAAACCTTCTCAATGTAAATGAATGAATGAGGGCAAATTATGCATAATATTGAGATTCTATCCTGTTTTTCAATCTGAGAGACAAGACAGGACAGTATGCTCGGGAGGAATTGTGGAGCATGATAGCAGTGTACAGAAAAGATACTGCCTTCTTGAGTACTTTGGTGGAATGAGTCAGAGGCTAAAGGCATTCCTGGATATCACTCTATGGAGGTGACAGGCAGTATTGTACCAAATGTAAACCAGAATCACAGCAGAATGGACAATAGACTGATAGACTAACCCTAGTAATCTATTGCACAATAGAGCCTACTCTGGACTTTCCTGTACATGTTTGTTATCTCTCTAGTCCAGTTTGAAGCCCATGAAATCCTTGGTAAAGTAGCTATTGTGTGGAATCAAGTTTAGAACATTAAACCCTGGAATCTTACACTCCCGGATTATACACTACATATTAAAGTATTGTCTAGTTACACTAAGTACAATCATTAGTATTCAGGGCAGTAGATGATTAATTGTAGCCTGTATGTCTTCAGACTCATTCGGGGAAGACAGGCAGATTTAAAAGGGAAGGCAGAGTTACGATCATAATTATTCGATATTTAATCATCTGAACATAGTTTCCATTTAGGAGAGTCAATTTTACATGGATGCTACTAAGGTAATATTCTTAAAAATATGCCAGAGAGATTAATGTGTACTTTTATTGTGACCTTTAAACATACAGTCTCCTCCAAAAGTATTAGAATGGCAAGAACAATTTATTTGTTTGTGCTATACACCTATGCTCACCTACAAATAGGGTGGTCGGATACAAAATGTGCTATGTTCTTTCATTTAGCACATCTGCATACAAATACCAGGAAATAAAAGCTGAAGTTCTAAACTCTCTTCTCATATTTATCTTTTGACCTCAAACCCAAATTTCTTCAGTCGACAGCAAAAACAAATGAATTGGAGTTGCCGTTCTGATTGTTTCAGAGGGGACTGTATAATGTTAGGATTGTGGTGTGATCTGATAATCTGATGTCTGCAGATCTGCATATTTCTTGTCAATATTAATAGCAACCTTGCTTATGTGCCTGCACGATCTGCAAAGCTGTATGGTTTTTCATTTCAGGATTCGAAAGGATGTTCACAATCGCCCAGCACATGCCTTTACTGAATTTTGGTAAAGAACACAGTTTTCTCTTACCCTAAATCCTTTGTGATTTATAGAGAAACCAATCACACTGAACGGATTTGTTAAGAGCAGAAAGCAGCAAGACGGATAAAACAAGAGAAAAAGATAATGTTGGAGTACTACACTGTCATTGAACTCATTATGCAGAGTTATGGCTACAAATTTCATAATAACTGTTTAAAGTAACTATGATCAGTTGCTTAGATGGTTTTTTACATGTCATTTGAATTTGTGGTATTCATGAGTTGGGAAGGGATTGATGATTATTGATGATCGATGATTAATGTCATTCTTCTCCAAATGAATAGGTTTTCAAAGGTCATCGCATTGCTCCCTCATGCAATCACTTTATCCAAGGAACACTGAGTGTGAGGCAGGAATACTCCCTGGATGGGATGCCAGTCCATTCGTCTGGATTCTGCAGAATCCAGAAGAAACCCATGCAGATACAGGGAGAACATGCACAGAAAGAGTACAGCACAGACAGTAACCCGAGCTCAGGATTGAATCTGGGACGGTAATGCTACCCACTGCTCTACCATGCAATGTCATTGCGCTGCATGATTTCCCAATATTAATGACTGTTTACCCATCTGTATATCACTAAATGACAATAACATCTTATTTCTATTTGCACTTTGAGTCACTAATGCAATTATGACATTTAATATTGTACTTACATATACTTATAATATATTACAATATTTAATATTGCAATTAAGTCACATCTTATCCCTTTTATCACTTAGTCCAAATAGACACTGTAGTAGAACTGCAATTCTTCCGCATGAATGACAAACATTATGTCTATCGAAGTAAATGTTTGTTTGAGCATATTATAAATTGCTGCGAGTTGTGTTTAGCTTTAATGCAAGCAGTGCAGGTCTATTATAAACAATAGAGCCTGTGAAATGACTTGTTTTATATTTAACGTTGAGCTGCTGAAGTAGCAGAAATGACAGTAAAAAGGTTTTCATCATGAGCTGTCTTTGCTTCAAAAGAAAATCAACTTAAACTCACATTGAAACTGAAACACCCCTGAAAACTTTGTGATGTCTCATGGCTTTCTGAAAGCTAGAATCAGTTTCAGAGGTGAATAAAGTAACTGGAGCCTGTCATTGTATTAAAATTCCATTTGAAGATGTCATTTCAGTCCATTAAAAAAAGAACAATAAAAGTTGCTGACTTTCTGAGCACCAGGTGTCTACTCTGGCAATACGTTATTCCGATTTAAGTGGCAGGTTACCGTAGGAGGGTTAAACAGTAAGAGACTGTGAGAGGAAATGAATCATGTTTCACTGAACATTTTTCCCTCTAATATTCCAAGATAATATGCATAATTTACTGAGTGAACAGAACATAATTCACATACAGTATCACACAACATTGACCGTTGCGACCATTGTATTAGATACTCTGCTCTTAAATCCCCCTTGTTTTGAATGCTACATGATTATCTCATCCATTTGTGTACTTTTACAAAGTAAAGCCCATTTGTATTTATCAGAAGTAAGTACATCAGGTGTTTTGTTTGGCCTACATGTCTGTCTATAGCTGCGCCTTTCAGAACAGTGAGAAATTTCAAGGTTGTAGTAAAAGGTCACTTTTTAGATAAATGAGCGGACAGAAAAGGAGCAACATGCTACACTGAACTAGAACAGCATTATTAATTTACTCACATGGCCCCCATGTGTGAGTAGAAATGCAAAGCCCAGTTTTTTTTTCTCCCCTTCCTTCGTTCTGAAAAGATGGAATAAAAATGAAATTTGTGGACCACTTTGTCACATCTACATCATATACTAATACAAACTCCTTCCCAAAGGTCTTCCAATCACAACCACCATCTGCCAGTCCATACCACGCACTCCTTAAATAACTAGTGTTTTCAATGAATCTGCAAAGACTCGCTCCTAGCATTTGACATGTAGTGTTACTGAGCATTTAGTTTGTGTACACAAGTTACCAGTGTTGATAATATATCAATATATAAAATCTGTTTTAGATGACAGCACAGTATGTGTAAAAATTTAGAGCAGTAAAGATCAAAACGTATGCCTGATGTAAGCTAGGTGAAATAACAGTAAAATATATTACACTTTTATTGTAGCCTAGACATGAGTTTTAAATAATATATGTGGACAAAGATATCTTTCTATATTTTGAAGGAGCCTATAATGCCTATAATTGGTTTTATAGGTCATTGTTATAATCATTGATGCCTCTACATTCAAATCTAAAAAAGATGAATGTGCTTCAACTGTACAAGCTGCATTCTCAACACACACTTCGAAGCATAACATCTCTAGAATATTGATTCCCTGATATTTCATGTATTTCTGAAAAAAAAAAATCAAAGAAATGAATGAATGAATGAAATAAATAATTAATTACATGTGAAAAAGCACATTTGCCTCACACCTCCAGGGCTGTGGGTTCACATCCTTTTAGGCATTTCCAAATTGTCTATAGTGTGAATGTGTGTGATTAAGCCCGTGATGGGTTGGCCCCCAAGTACGATGTAATTTTTTAAAAATGTGGAAACAAAAACATGAAAATAATCATATGAGAAAAACATCATGTGAAAAATAAAACACATGCACTACATGAAATTCATCGCTTGAAAAATGTGTGAAATGTGTAAACTGAATTTTACATGTGTAAACATGTCAAATTAAAATGTGAGTCGTGACGTCCGTGTGTGTTTTGTGTATGAGTTCTCTCTTTGAGAGCACTGGCCTCCTGTTCTTAAAACAGGAAAAGGAAAAGTCACACCTTTACAGTGTCAGCTGAAATAAATTCCACGTAACCGCAAATGCTCCCTTGTATAAAGATACACAGACGCATACAAGCACCATGAGATGTGTTTCACACGGCCAGTCCTGTAATTCGGACTTTCAGCAGAGTTGAATTGACAGTGGATTTTCAGTACAGTTGTACTGTACTGTAATTGTACTGTACAGCTGTTCTGCTTGTTAACAGTTGAGCAAATCAGAATGGAAGCAGGAAAGATGCTTACCTGCACAATGGTGTAAAAGGTTATTTGCTAACCGTGCCTGTCTGACATCTCCCTCCAGCCATGATTAAAAGTAAACGCCCCACTTGTGTTGTAAATCTGAAAAGGTTATTAACATTTCACTCCACAGCACATGAAAGATGTCTGCCATCATCATCCATTGTTTTTCGAGAAGAGTAAAATTCCCAACAGGCCATAATGAACTTTTATTACTTTTGCCTTCTGGACATTTCACCCTCTTCCCATTTACCAAAATGTCTCAGTTCGCCTCTGAATGAACAAGGGCTCATTTAAATGATAGCATAATAAAAACTATAATATTTCACTGTCTAGTTATGACTTTGCTATATTAAAATGGTCTCAGTGAATAAAAAAATAGTACATTTACTTCTCATCACACAACCCTGTCGTTGATTGTTTTACTGAAATGACAGCACACCCTGTCATGTTCTTTAACTTTTTAACCAGATGGATAACAAATTGTCAGGAAATGTGAGCTAAAACTTATATAGTAAGCTGGACTCACGAATTCTTAGTCTTTTATTGCTTTAATACTTTTGTTTTAGGGTTTACATCAGGCTTCAGGATTGAGCTATAATCCAGGAACAGGACGTTCTTCCACTTTGTCAAGGAATCAGTTGGTGAGTCTTAATTATATTCTTAATTAACATCATTAACACGTTGACGTGAGACAGCAGTTTTACTCTCTACTGGTGAGGCACTTTTGTTTTGGTGACACACTCTTGAGGAAAACACTGCTTGCCTCCACGGAGCTTCATAACAGCTTTCAAATGTCAGGTCACCCTAAAAAGAGTTTCACAGTGCATTTCAAGTGACTCAGAAAGGTTACTTAGAAATGCCACAGAGTTCATAATGTCACACAGATCGTTTACCTGGAGAGTTGCCCAACTGGATTATTAACACTCAAGTACTTCATGTCTTGGACAGTCTTGTTTCTTGAAGTTCACTGTTGTAATCTGTTACGAGACTTGTTGGATTCAGACCCCTGTGCAAGCCCTTCGGGATGAGATTATGGAGATATCAAGCAGACTCTAATAGAACAATATTGCACTCAGAGTACTGCGTATGTCAGTGTACCATGCTGTCAAAAACTGGATTAAAGGATCTGAGAGAAAAAGTGAACTTGGCTTGGTAAGCCCTTTTGGTGGCTCCTATAAATATATCAGCTTTTTAAAAATGACTTCTCAAGTACAGGATTGGTTTATTATTGAACAAGAGTCTTTTTGATGATATCTAAAAAAAAAAAAAAGAATAATTGGGTCTTACTGTATGAGCTGTGACAAGTTCAAGTACAGATCTTTTTGTGGAATCTGATACTTGGAGTTGGAGCTATAGTTCCAATTTTGAAAAATGAGACTGAATATGATTCGATCATGTAACTGAGCAGCTGAAGATTCGAGGTCTAACAGGGGATTTCTGACACAACCACAAGCAGAGAAGTAGAAGTACATTGGAGAGTTTGATATCTGTTTCTATCCTAAGAATCTTTATAACACACAGAAATAAAGCTCTTGTCTCAATGTCACAATGACAATGGGTAGATGTTCCTCACATAGTCTTTGACAGCTTACTACTGATTTTCCTTTTGTTTTGGAGTTTCTTTTTTCAATCATATGTATTTATGCAAATGGAATTGCATATAAATATGTATACATTTGCAAACTTAATACAACCAAAAGACTAGTCTTTCGAAGATCTAAACAATCTCCAGAGAACTGTTTGTAACGTTTATTCAGTCATTTTATAGCATAAAATCTACATAGATCTGGTATTGTAATATTGTACAATTCCTTCTTGAAATCTTAACTCTGAATAAACATGGAGGTAAGCAGGTAAGAACCAGATAGAGGAAAAAATCTTGAGGGGAAACAAATACAGTGTAGTTTCATGTATTTCCACTTCAACGTGTTTAAGTCTGTATTAGTGCACTTAACTAGTACTTACAATCATACATTATTACATTATGTTACCTACAACTGTTTTAGTCTATACACTTAACTATACACTTAGCAACCAAAACAAGCTAATTAATATATGATTTGTCCTCCCCTGTACCTGCTGGAGGTTACACCTCCACTCAGCTAAAAAGGATAATGAGGTCAGGATAAATAGATTGGGCCAATGACAGATCCCCTGATAATAAGTTTAAGACACTCATGCTTTCTTGCTAAACTGCCTTGTAGAAGTGAAGGTGACAGAGCGGTGCACACATAAATCAACTTCTACACAAAGGTGAAGATTGCTTTCAGTTAACAGCTGGACGTTTGTGACAGTGATGTATGAAATCTTTCCACCTCCCTTCGGTGTATAAACTATATAAATAGGGTTCAGTTAGTACTGATAATTAACAAGGGTATCTGCAATTGGTCGAGGAAGAACAATGGCCATCATTATCAGCCCAAAATCATCATTAAAATAACACCACAGAACAAAGACTCACACCTCAAGGTCTGTTTAAAGTCAGATAAGAAAGGAAAATTATGTCTTGATGTCACTTCAGTTTTGTTCTTCTCTCTTACTTGGAGAGAAACAAGCAGAGGGGAAAGTTTGAAATCTTACCAGGTTTTAAAATAGCCTAAAATATTTTGTAAGGAGGATGGCAGGATATTTAAGCCTACCTTGATGCAGTAATGCACATGTCAAAAGCAATCAGAGCTTACCTTGGATTGTGACAAGACAAGAATAAAATTTGCAGTAACATGAAATATATCACAGCATTACAGTAGCACCAATGGTGCTTTCCTGAATTATTGGCATGCTGATGTGCATGTGTGTGTATGTGTGTGTGTATACATATATATATATATATATATATATAGATAGATATAGATAGATATAGATATACAGTGGTGTGAAAAAGTGTTTGCCCCCTTCCTCATTTCCTGTTCCTTTGCATGTTTGTCACACTTAAGTGTTTCGGAACATCAAACCAATTTAAACAATAGTCAAGGACAACACAAGTAAACACAAAATGCAAT
>JAFFST010054309.1:524944-538543 GCA_022414735.1 Noturus placidus
AGTTATTAGGTTTAGGGGGGGAATCACTTTTTCACACAGGGCCATGATGGTTTGGATTTTTTTTTCACCTTTAATAATAAACACCTTCATTTACAAATTGCATTTTGTGTTTACTTGTGTTGTCCTTGACTATTGTTTAAATTGGTTTGATGTTCCGAAACACTTAAGTGTGACAAACATGCAAAGGAACAGGAAATGAGGAAGGGGGCAAACACTTTTTCACACACAGGATAGATAGATAGATAGATAGATAGATAGATAGATAGATAGATAGATAGATAGATAATCAGGAGTTCAACACAGGATTTCTCTTCCACTCCTCCATGATGACATCACGGAGCTGGTGGATGTTAGAGCATCTGCGGGGCATCCTCAAATGGAAGATGGAGGAGCACAAGGTCTCTAACATCCACCAGCTCCATGATGTCATCATGGAGGAGTGGAAGAGGACTCCAGTGGCAACCTGTGAAGCTCTGGTGAACTCCATGCCCAAGAGGTTTAAGGCAGTGCTGGAAAATAATGGTGCCACACAAAATATTGACACTTTGGGCCCAATTTGGACATTTTCACTTAGGGGTGCACTCACTTTTGCTGCCAGGGGTTTAAACATTAATGGCTGTGTGTTGAGTTATTTTGAGGGGACAGTCAATTTACACTGTTACACAAGCTGTACACTCACTACTTTACATTGTAGCAAAGTGTCATTTCAGTGTTGTCACATGAAAAGATATCATCAAATATTTACAAAAATGTGAGGGGTGTACTCACTTTTGTGAGATACTGTATATAGGAGTATTTGTTAAACAGAAACGTGATACAGGTGCAGGTGGTCATGAGACATTAATGTAGTACGGTGCAGTGACTGCTGGGAAATGAAGTCCAGAGTTCCTTCCTTGATACATGACACCTGTGTTGTGTTTGCAATTGTTTGATATACATGAGAGCAGAGTATCTCTTTGATTTTTTTTTAAACAAAAATCAAAATGTTAAACAATAAAGAAATTGTCACAGCCTTCTTTGCACATATTTACCAAGGGTGCCAATATTAGTGGAGGGCGCTGTACATATATAAAAGCAAAACACATAAAAGCTTAAACATACAGAGTTAATGTATGGTTTTATTTTAACACTTTTTTTAAGCATAACGTTATTTCTTGGTCAATTTTATTGTGTTGGTTCTCTACTTTACTTAGTAACTGTGTAAACTGTGAGGTGACGGTAAATCAGAATCTGAGATCTGGTTGGAGATACTTATAGAGGATGTTTGTCCATTCCTTTTTATTCTTTTGTTTAGTGCATTTGGATTTCCCTCTTCAATTCAGACCACAAAATTGTAATACGGCTCAAATCTGGAGAGCGAGGTGGTCATTTTTGACAAATATTTGTGACAGCTGTATTTTGTGGCATGTGCTCAGGAAGGGCAGCGCTTCCAAACAGCATGTTGTTATGCAAATGGTTTTTAACGGGTCATTTTAAAACTTGACAAATACAAGAGTTAATGAAACTAAATCTAAAACTTTTTTCCCTTCCTTTACTATCCGCCTCATAGTGTGGGGGGGACCATGTACTCACGGGTCCAATTACTGTCCAATTTCAGACAACTCTTTCAGACATGTTCATTTTTTTGTTGCTCAAATTGTGCATACATGTTTTTTCATTTTTGTATTGAAAGTTCTTTGGGTTTTTTCCAAGGTCATCGATGGCAAATATATTTTACATGTGTGCAGCCTCGTATGTATACCATGGGTACACGTGACATGGTTAAGGGCAACAATAGTGTTCCTGGAGACTGAACGGAAATCAAGCAAATGAAATACGTTTTTCAAGAATTGCAATTTGTTTGCATTTATTTCAAATACTTAAAAAGACTAACAATAATTTATAATTTACAATGAAAATTTACATACACACTATACGTACAGACATATGCGGAAAACTGACCATCATACCCATATATAAGCCTTCCCAAATTATAGTCAGAAAGTTTGAAGCACACATGTGTCTAGAATGTCTTTGTGTGCTGAAGCATTAAGATTTCCTTTCAATGGAGCTAAGAGGCCTTGGCACATCAATGTTCCAGCATAACAACACCCCTGTACATAAAGACATGGTTTGCCAAGGTTGGAATGGAAGGACTTGAGTGGTCTTCACAGAACCCTGACCTCAACCCCACCGAACACCTGGTGACTCCACCACAGACCTTCTCACCTAGCATCAGTGCATGACCTTATTAATGATCTTGTGGCTGAACGAGCACAAATCCCCACAGCCATGCTCCATCCTTCCTAGAAGAATGGACCTTATTATAAAAGCAAATGGGTTAAATATGGAATGGGATGTTCAAAAACACATACTGCATACTTTTGGCTGTATAGTGTATTTTGAGGGAAAAAATACTATTATCTCAATTCTACTGATTCTAATTAGAACAAAGATAGTTTCCCTTATGGTTTAAGTAGATGTTTTAAATAATTAATTTTATATAATATTTATTTTACTTGTTTTTATGAAGAATACCAATAATGCTAGAGGGAACTTTAGATTGTGTTGTGCAGCAATACAACCCTAATTCCGAAAAAGTTGGGACAGTAGTGTATTTGAAATTTTCCCTAATCAACTGCATAGTTTTTTTGAGGGTAAACATTTATTTTGAAATTGATATATGAAACACATTCCAAAAAAGTTGGAACAGGGGCAATTTAGGACTAATTGCGATAAGACAAGTTGAAATAAGAAGGTGATATGAAACAGGTGAGGCAATCGTCTAATCATAGTATATAAGGAGTCTCCAAAAAAGGCCTAGTCCTTCAAGAACAAGGATTGGTCAACGCTCGCCAACCTGCCAACAGATGCATCAGTGAATAATCCAACACTTTGAGAATAACATTCCACAAATACAAATCAGTAGGATTTTGGGCATTTCACCTTCTACAGTGCACCATATAATTAAAAGATTTAAGAGATCTGGTCAAATCTCAGTGTGTAAAGGGCAAGGCCAGAAACCACTTCTGAATGAGTGTGATCGCCGATCCCTCAGATGTCACTGTCTTAAAAACTGTCATGAGTCTGTAATGGAGATCCTGACATGGCCTCGAGAATACTTTTTGGTAAACCTTTGTCATCAACACCATTCGCCGCTGCATCCACAGATGCAAGTCAAGGCTTTACTATGCAAAGCAGAAGCCATACATCAACACTGTCCAGAAGCGCCGCCGACTTCTCTGGCTTCAGTCTCATCTGAGATGGACAGTAGCATGTTTTGTGGTCCGATGAGTTAACATTTCGAGTAGTTTCTAGACAAAACTGGACATGGAATTAAATTACAAAAATAAATAAACTTTTCTATGATATTCTGATCATGATATATTTTTTAGATGTATCTGTAAGCATTATTAAAAGAAAAGGTGATGTTACGCAGTGGTAAACAGTCGACTGTCCCAACATTTTGGATTGTGTTGCAGTGATCAGATTTGTAATGAGTGTCTATTTTCAAAAATAATTAAATTCACAAAGTAAAACATCAAATAATGTGTTTTCAATATAATACAGGGTGAATTGAATTTTCAAATGACTCTTCTTGTTTGTTTTTTGTATTTACCATGCTGTCCCACCTTTTTTTGGAATTGCTGTTGTACAATGACTTATTTAATCAGATGTAATGGTATGTATAGTATTAAATACTGTAAATAATATTTATATATCAGAGTATATAAAAGTGTGAACTATAAATGTTTTGACAGCTGTTATCTCGGTTTATTGTATTTAGTAAGATACAGTGCTAGAAATGATCTCTGCACATTCAGTGTTTTACCAAGCAAAGCCATACAGTGAATCAAAAGTAATCAGAGTTTACTTATATCAGTTATTACCTGGTGTTTCAGCTTTCATCTGTTTGCTCTTCGTATTGGGCAGAAACGATGTCCATTGAGCCTTTTTTAATCCCAGGCAGGCATTGAGGGCAGATTAGAGTGCAGGCTAATATCACTGTCTTCCACCTCACTTGTCTAAAGAGAAATGTTTTAGAGTCCACCTGCTTTCACTCTGGAACATCTCCATCAATATTTCATACCTAAGACATACAACATAGTACACTCATTTAAGACAGCCTGGAGGTTCTTATTGTCTAAAGTGCTTTAGTGCTAGGAGGAAGTGCAACCAGCGTTCATGCATATGCTGTGATTTTTTTTGTGAATCCCACAGACTGCATCATTGTTCCATTGTCTATTATACCCATACACACAACACAGTTTAAATGTACTGGATTGAAGCTTATTGGTTTTCAAAACTATATAAAACTATATCAGGATTGTGAAATGAATTTAACATTATTTCATGAGACCATGCAGTACTTTGAAACATTTGCTGCATGAGTTCTGGTTTTCTCTTTAGAACACAGTTCTCATTAATGATGACATTCTTGCAATAGGAAAGAGGTTGTCAGTAATCACCGCTGAACTTCTTGCCCCCAGTCTTCCAACAACAAGGCCATACTAGAAATGCTATGATGTGATGTTTTATTAAAGCAGGAAGGATCAAAGGCAGTCAAGGTTTACGGACATAAAGCTCTGTAACTAACTCAGAAATAGGATTTATTGAGGAGTGGCTACATTTGAGCTTAGGTCCTGCCAAAATGAAGCTTATAATAATACATCTACTTTGATGTACTTGAATTCAAGCATGAGATTAGTGTGTAAACTTTCTCAGCATTATACATACTTTGTATGTGATATGTAATATTCATGTAATAATATAACTTGCATAACAGCAGCAATTTTATTTCATTTTTCAATGTTTTTTTTTATCATTTGATTACTTTGATCACATAGACGCAAAACTCTTTCATTTACTCTCCCCTTCACATCCTTAATTTAATCCTATAAAGCCATGTATAGCTATTTAATAGCTAGTGAGTGGTGGGAGTTCTGGCGCACTATGGCTGCCGTCACATCATCCAGGCGGATGCCACACGTTGGTGGTGGTTGAGGAGACACCCCCCATACTATGTAAAGTGCTTTGAGTGTCTATATAAAGACTAATGCGGCAAATGTTTCAAAGTACGGGCGGCTGTGGCTCAGTCGGTAGAGCGGGTTGTCAACTAATCGTAGGGTTGGCTTCTCGAATCCTGGACCGGATGACTCCACATGCCGAAGTGTCCTTGGGCAAGACACTGAACCCTAAGTTGCCCCCGATGGCAAGGTAGCACCTTGCATGGCAGCTCTGCTACCATTGGTGTGTGCATGTGTGTGTGAATGGGTGAATGAGACACAGTGTAAAGCGCTATATAAGTGCGCCATTTATATATAACTGTAACTTTTGATGCTTGGACTTAAACACTTTCATGCATAATTTAATTAAATTAAAGATATGTCCATCCATCCATCCTCAACCGCTTATCCGTTAATCGGGTTATGGGGGCAGAAGCTCCAGCAGGGGACCGCAAACTTCCCTTTCCCGAGCCACATAACCAGCTCTGACTGGGGGATCCTGAGGCGTTTCTAGGACAGTGTGGAGATATAATCTCTCCACCTAGTCCTGGGTCTTTCCCGAGGTCTCCTCCCAGCTGGAGGTGCCTGGAAAACCTCCCTAGGGAGGCGCCCAGGGGGCATCCTTACCAGGATGCCCGAACCACCTCAACTGGCTCCTTTCAATGCAAAGGAGCAGTGTCTCTACTCTGAGTTCCTCTCGAATAGCCGAGCTTCTCACCCTATCTCTAAGGGAGAAGCCAGCCACCCTCCTGACAAAACCCATTTCGGCCGCTTGTACCTACGATCTAGTTCTTTCAGTCACTACCCTGCCTTCATGACCATAGGTGAGGGTAGGAACTAAAATTGTCCCTTAGATCGAGAGCTTTGCCTTCCGGCTCAGCTCTCTTTTCGTCACAACGGTGCAGAAAAGCGACTGCAATACCGCTCCCATTGCTCCGATTCTCCGGCCAATCTCCCGCTCAAATGTCCCCTCACTCGTGAACAAGACCCCGATTTGAACTCCTTCACTTGGGTTAAGTACTCATTCCCTACCAGGAGTAGGCACTCCATCGGTTTCCTGCTGAGAACCATGGCCTCAGATTTAGAGGTGCTAATCCTCATCCCAGCCGCTTCACACTCAGCTGCGAACCGATCCTGTGCTAAAGGTCATGGACTGATGATGCCGTTGATGAATATCACAAACAGGATTGGTGACAAAGCGCAACCCTGGTGAAGACCAACACCCAACTGGAACAAGTTCAACTTTTTGCAGAGAATCTGGACACAGCTTTCACTTTGGGTGTATAGAGATTGGATAACCCTAAGAAGGGAACCCTTCACCCCATACTCCACAGCACCTTCCACAGTAAACCCCTGGGGACCAGTCATACGTCTTCTCCATATCCACAAAACACATGTAGGGCATATTCCCAGGCCCCCTCCAAGATTGCGAGAGTAAAGAGCTGGTCTGTTGTACCCCGATCAGGACGGAATCCGCATTGTTCTTCCAAACAATCCAAGGTTCGACTATTGGCTGAACCCTCAGTCCCAGCACCTGGGAGTAGACTTTACCAGGGAGGCTGAGAAGTGTGATACCCCTATAAATGGCACACACTCTCTAGTCCCCCTTTTTGAACAGGGGAGTAACCACCCTGGTCTGCCACTCCTTAGGCACTGTCCCCGACTTACACGCAATGTTAAAGAGGCGTGTCATCCAAGACTTCCATTCCACACTGAGCTTTCAGCATTTCTGGATGGATCTCATCAATCCCCGGTGCTTTTCCAATGTGTAGTTGTTTGACTACCTCAGTGACCTCCACCAGGGAAATTGATGATGATCCCCCATCAGCCTCCACCGCTGCCTCTACCATAGAGGGCGTGTTAGTCAGATTCAGGAGTTCCTCAAAGTGTTCTCTCCACCATGCAATTACCTCCTCAGTTGAAGTCAACAGCGTCCCATCCTTACTGTACACAGCTTGTATGGTTCCCCGTTTCCCCCTCCTGAGGTGGCGGATGGTTCTCCAGAAACACCTTGGTGCCAACCGAAAGTTCTTTTTCATGACCTCTCCGAACTTCTCCCACACCTGCTGCTGTGCCTCTTTCACGGCAGAGGCTGCAGACCTTCTGGGCCTGTTGGTACCTTGCAGCTGCCTCCGGAGTCCTCCGGGATAACACATCCAAAGGCCTCCTTCTTCAGTCGGACGGCTTCCCTGACCACCGCTGTCCACAATGTTCGAGGGTTACCGCCCCTTGAGGCACCTAAGACCTTGAGACCACAGCTCTCCTCAGCAGTTTCAGCTAAGGAGGCTTTGAATATTGCCCACTCAGGCTCAATGCCCCCAACCTCCAAAGCAGTGGCAGAATGTCCTGGGTTTTCCCTGTAAAGACTGCATTTGTTGGTAAAAAAAAAAAAAATAATACATAAACCAACAGAGCTGTGAAAAAAGCAAGCCATTTTGAAGATGAAAAAAAGAGGAAAAATCGATCAGAGCCACTGCACAAGCACTAGGCATAGCCACTACACAACAATTTGGAATGTCCCGAAAAAGAAATATACCAGTGTTTAGATGGTGTGCTAACAACCAGATATGGAACAGGTCAGCGAAGGAAAACAACAGCATGACAGAAACATTGTGAGAACTGTGAAATCCAAAAACAACTATCAGTGACATCACCAACAATCTCCATAGGGCAGGGGTGAAGGTATCACAATCCACTGTTTGAAGAAGACATAAAGACATAAATATAGAGGCCATACCACAAGATGCAAACCACTCAGCAGTAAGAATCAGAAAGTCAGATTGGAATTCACAAAGAAATACAGAGATGAGCCACAAAAGTTCTGGAAACAAGATTAACCTCTACCAAAATGCTGTAAAAGCCAAACTGTGGAGAAAGAAAGGATCTGCTCATGCTCCAAACAAACAAGCTCATTGGTCAAGAATAGTGGAGGTAGTGTCATAGCTTGGGTTTGCATGGCTGCTTCTCGGACAGCTTCACTAATCTTTATTGATGATGTAACTCATGTATTCAGAAGTTCACAGAAACATTCTATTTGTCAGCTGCATCCAATCTAATTGAGAGGAACTTCATCAAGACAATGACTCGAAACACACTGTCAACACAACAGAGGACTTCATCAGTGGAAAAATGGAAGGTTTTAGACTGCCCAAATCAATCACCAGACCTTAACCTAATTTGAGCAGCATTTCACCTCCTGAAGATGAGACTGAAAGAACCCCAAAAACAAACAACTGAAAGAAGCAGCAGTACAAGCCTGGAAAAGCATCACAAAAGAAGAATGCAAGTTTAGTTAAAGCTGAAATGTTGATCCATCGTCTCATGTTCATTTTTTGATCTCAAACTCAAACAGTATGTAGTAAAGTCAAAAGAATTGACCTAGGCATTTCAATACTGGAGGGGACTGTATTTTCATTAAAAACAGCCATAAGTGTAGACAATAGGAATGAATGAATTAAAATTCTTTAATCAGATAATTATAAACAGCTCTAATAAGCTATATAATCGATAAAAGAAAGAAAAATATGTGCCTAAGAATAATATCAGACAAAAATAATCCATAAGTGCAGTGGCCAGTTATAAGTACAGCCAATATTTTCTATTGATGAATGGCAGTGTTTCAGCACTGAGTTCTTATGGAGTCTGAGTTCCAGAGTAAGAAGGTCTGAATGAGTGTAAGTGATGAAACCTGATGGAAACATTTGTCACAGATGTTTTGAGCACTCATACAGCAATCAGTCAGTGGCACGTCACATTTAGCACACTGCTTTCAAAACACAAGTAACAGGCTTTCAAAGTCATTAACGCCACTATGGATGAAATATTGACCAGCTTGCAGGTGTCAAAGTCCAGGATGGATAGTGCTGAGATGGCTTGTGGAAAGTTTCACACCAGCCGGCATTTGTGCTACCTTTGCTTCCTCCCTGCTGTGCTCACATGAAGGATTAACAAAGCATAGTGGATGTTCTATAAGTCTTATGGAGGTTTTTAAGGCTCCATGAACCAAGCCTGAACCAATTCTCCGATGATGCTTCGGCCTTTCTCGTCCCAAGAGACCATAACCTGGAGAAGAAAGCTGTGTTTTGTGGATTGCATGTGAATTTTTCATAGGAGATGTTTTTTTTCCCTTTGGTTCTGACCCACTCTCAGTCAGTTCAAGTGAAGTGCAGATTTTTTAGATTTGTTCCATGGGAGCTTATCCAAGCCCTGGAGCTTTCTACAGCTATCTGTTCATTACTCAAATGCAGGCTGGATGTTGAATCAAAATGGAAGTCTGAGCTTTTGAAGTTATATCCTGGGTTCTCCACATGCGGTGTATACATTTAGAAAGACTTTTTTCTATTTAATCAAATCAAAACTAGCTACAAAAATGGACCTGCTGAGATTTCACATACCAGGTCTATGAAAGTGTGAAGAACATTTAAAGTAAAAATACACTGAAGCAAACAGCATTTAACTGAATTGTTAAAGTTGTTCTTTTATGAACTATGAAGGTTTAGTTAAAACCGAAGGTCACCCACTGTACTGTAGAAAACACATTCTGTGTGAGTCAGTAATCCACTGTTGGAAAGGCCCTGCAGAACTGGGTGGACATACGGCACCTGGCTGAGAGAGCGTTTAGAATACCAATTAAATACACCCCTATTGTTATCAGTCTGTTATAACGAGAGCACAATGTCTGACTACTACACACCTCTGCCATTTCTGTTAATTTTATAAATTGCTGTTCTGTGTCATGGGGTGAAGCACTTGCTACTAGGTAGAGCAGTTACAGCTCATCGTTTCACCAATGCTCCATGTTGAACGGTAAAATAAAATATTATTCTGTCAATGCTAAATGCCCACACCACTTCATCTTCTGACTACAAGGGCCTATGAGACAATATTATTATACATTATTATCATCATCATCATCATCATCATAACCTTAACCTAGACTCAGACTGTGAGCCAGGTTTGAATAAAAGGCAGCATACTATACAGCGGTGTGTGATAGAATTCTACATTTTTCTTTAGATTTAGTTCGAGGAGGAGGGAATCTAAGATATGTGGAGCAGATCTGCAGCTGATGCATAAATTCTGCAAGGAAAAATTTTGTTGTGTTATATACGAAAGTGGTGGCCGTTATAAATGTAACACTAATTACCTCTTGTGAGTGACTAAGAATTTACACAGTTGTTGCTATTTGACAGATCAGCTCATATTCTGTTGATTTGCTCGTCTTTCTAGCTGTTGTGCATTTGTGGTGTAGTGCATTCATTGCCCCATTTAGCACCATATTCAATTGTGCTCCTGAATTTACATACCCCTTGCAGAATCTGTAAAATGTTAATTGAAAAAAATAAATAAATAAGAGGAATAATTAAAATGACATTTAGTTTTTTTATTTAGCACTGCCTGGAACAAGCTATTTCACATAACCGATCTTTACATATGGTCCAGAAAACACAATAACAACTGAATTTACACAAATCCACCAGTTTAAAAGCTTGATTCTTAATACTGTGTTGTTATCTGGATTACCAACAACTACTTTTACATTTTGTGTTAGTTGTTCATGAGTCCCTTGTTTGTCCTGAGCAGTTAAATTGCCCACTGTTCTTCAGAAAAATCCTCCAGGTTCTGCACATTCTTTGGTTTTCCAGCATCTTCAGCATATTTTACCCCTTTCCGACAGTGGCTAAATGATTTTTGAGATCAATCTTCTCACACTGAGGACAACTGAGGTATTCACACAAAACTATTACAAAAAGTGTAAACATTCACTGATGCTCAAGAAGGTTAATGATACATTAAGAGCAGGGGTGTGGAAATGAACAGAATGCTCAGTGTAAATTGTTATTTTGTTTAAAGTTCTTTTTTTCTTTTACTACTGCCATTCAGAAGCTACATAAGATATTTACATGTTTCCCAGAAGACAAAATCATTACAATTTACACTGATCATCCTGTTCAAAAGTTTACACCCCCCTGTGTAAATCCCCTATTTGTGTAAATTTCATTATTATTGTGTCTTTTGGACTGTATGTAAAGAGCTGTTATGTGAAATAGCTTACTCAGGGCAGTACTAAATAAAATGCAATTTTAATGATTTCTCTTTCTGATTTTGCAAGGGGTGTGTAAATTTATGAGCACAACTGTAGTTATTATTGTACCCAGTGGTCAAAGTAGGAAGTGCAACAAATAAGAGGACCATCGGGGAAGAAATCATGCTGCCCCATGCTCACGCTATGAATACAGTGGTGTGAAAAAGTGTTTGCCCCCTTCCTCATTTCCTGTTCCTTTGCATGTTTGTCACACTTAAGTGTTTCGGAACATCAAACCAATTTAAACAATAGTCAAGGACAACACAAGTAAACACAAAATGCAATTTGTAAATGAAGGTGTTTATTATTAAAGGTGAAAAAAAATCCAAGGAACAGGAAATGAGGAAGGGGGCAAACACTTTTTCACACCACTGTATTTTCAGTAGAGGAGCAGCAGCAGACAGGAAGGTTAACGATCGGACTGTCAAGGTTGTGTTTTTACAGCAAACTGTATTAAAAATACTCAGTGACTGGCAATATCTTGTTTTATAGAAAATAATTTAAATTAACAAAGCAAACAAAGGCAAAGTATAAGTGTAGACAGTGTGTCTATAATGTAGAGAAAATTTTCTATTGTAAGATATATCGCAAAGATTGGGAGATGAAAAGCAGGGTTATGGAGTGGATAATGTCCATACATCAGAAATGTGTGTGCACCACAGTGACCTTGTTTCCCATGCAAAGGATGAGGAAAAGTTGAACAGCTGAACAGTTGAGCTGCTATACTGTCGGCTGAAGGGCAGTATATCGTAGACTCTCAACTGGTTATTACAGGTTTACTCATAAGGGATGATAATCCAATAATCATCAGTAATCTCAATAATAATAGCCTATAGCATAAGTCAAGTGTGCCAGATTCTTGACTTAATTTTGTTTGCAGCTAAATCATTATTAATGTTGTCAGCGGATTGGTCTTCTGCTGTTGACAGCGGTAGACCAATCACAACAGACTGGGACATCTGACCAATCAGAGCAGAGTATGCTCTCTGAAAGCAGGAGTTTAGAATGAATCCTTTAGAACGGATCATTTAACAAGTCGTTTTTTTGACACTGGGGAAAAAAGGTAAAGTTGCAGTTTAAATTATGAGCACATTAAAGTGTTTTTGACCTTGGATGCATGTAAATCTATTTATTAGGCATGTTTCAAAACCATAATAGGTGTGCTTCAAGCACAGCCAGTCCACCGTCTGACATGTATTTGGGAGATGGGAGAAAAGTGTGTTCTTTTTCCTGCTTTATATTTGAGCTCAAATGAGGCATGCCTGGACATCTGGTCCATTTTCATATTATATACATTTGCTCAATAGTACTTAGATGGTGAAACCATAATCACAAGGTGACTTCTATTGCGGTAGATAACAAATTAGCAACTAAAGCATTTTTATTCATAAATTGGTTATGACAGATTGAAATACATTTTAACTCACTTTAATTTGATTAGAATCATAAAATACACTGTGTTTGTGTTACTAAATCTCCCTCTGTATTAGTATCAGGCAGTATTTCTTCTTTTTAGACCACTCTCTCCCCACTGTTACTACTCGTCATCATCATCATATTAACAGCAGATGCAACCATTTGCCAAGATTTGTAATAAATACAGGAAAACATAATACAACCAAAAGACAGCACACACAAAGCCTTTTTTCTTTCCAATTCATTTTCTGTCAATAGACTGCCATCTGCTGGTAATAAGATATAGTACATACCTGTGTTCATACACATGAAAAACAATCACTCAAAACAGCAGCTACATATAATTTAGTATAAATCATGAAGGATTATTATATTAGCAGAGTACAATCAATATATAGTGGAAGTTTTTTTGGGGGGAGGGGGGTTAACCTCCATTTTCTTCTTATTTCTCAGAGACAATTTAAAGGAGTCATATCATGAGTTGTAATGTTTTCCTTTTGTTTGGGTGTGTAATGTATTCAGTTGTTCATGTATAAGATCTGCAAAATCACAGAGCTCATAGTCTCCCCCAAAGGGATTTATTTTATCTAACAGAGAACACTGCTCCAGACCTGCCTAAAACGTGTCCTGCGAAGTCCAGATATTACTTCCGCAAACATCTACGTCACAGCGTACACTATTAGCAAAATCCCACCCAAAAAATCAGTTAATTCAGGCGCTGGGATTCTGGAGACACTGTGTACTTCGGTGCAAAAGCAAAACCCCTTTCTTTGGCCTTCTGAAAACGGATTAAATTAGGAATCAATGGCTACTGTTTATAATGCTGTTCTTGAGCAGTAAAACCCAAACGTTTGCTTGTGCACAAAGGATTTTATGGAGGACAGCTTCCTAAACCTGGGCATGTACAATGCAACCTATACACAAAGGCTACTCCTGAAAAGTGGGGCAATTCCCACTTTGCTTGGAAAATCTTGTGCTTCTGAACCAGAACCTGTAAGTGTGTTTGATTATTTCATCAGTAGCAGATACTTATATACAGTGCCTTGCGAAAGTATTCAGCCCCCTTTAACTGTTCGACCTTTTGCCACATTTCAGGCCTCAAACAAAGATATA
>JAFFST010054309.1:539555-550680 GCA_022414735.1 Noturus placidus
AAAAGTTTGAAATATCCAATAAATTTCGTTCCACTTCATGATTGTGTCCCACCTGTTGTTGATTCTTCACAAAAAATTACAGTTTTATATCTTTATGTTTGAGGCCTGAAATGTGGCAAAAGGTCGAACAGTTCAAGGGGGTCGAACAGTTCAAGGGGGCCGAATACTTTCGCAAGGCACTGTATACTGAAGTATTACTATTGAGTTTTGTGTTTTTGCCCAGGGCTCAGTTATAGAACTCTGTTAATGTCCTAGATAACGTTTACGAAGTTGCCTCAGTTTTTAAAACTTTTTGTATGTATGTTGGTGGTCTGACAGAGACGATGATCAAATCAATGAAAGAATCATTTTCTGAATCTGACTCGGGCTCAAACTGATTACGTAAAACCGACAACATGATGTTTAGGAGCTTATAATTGCTTTAGAAGCCTTGGAGGCTGAAGCTAACCCAAGGGGGGGTTACATTTCCAAGACATGCTTGAGGTTTCTGGCCAATCACAACGCAACGGGTCAGCTGTCCAATCAGAGCACTCTGGGCTTTTTGGAAAGAGGGGCTTTGCAGAAATCATAGCGTTTCAGGCAGCCTGGAAATAGAGGTACTGCAATGTACAGCACGCATTTTTTTAACATTTAAAGCATGTTCAGTTATTCTATTACACCCAATAAACAAAATAATGAATATTTAAAAACAATATGACCCCTTTAACTAGTGTTGCTATGACTTCCATCCATTCATCCATTTTGTATACTGCTTACCCTACACTGGTTCACAGGTGGCCTGGAGCCTTTCCCAGTTGACTCAGGGCAGGAGACAGGGGACAGCCTGGACCGGGTGCCAAACCATTGCAGGACACAATCGCACACCCCGGACAATCTGGAAATGCTAATCAGACTACAACCCTTGAGGGAGGGAGGAAACAACCGGAGTACCCAAGCACAGGTAGAACGTGCAAAAATGCATGCAGGGAAGAGGCAGAAATCAAACCCCCAACCCTGGAGGTGACAGATAAACTTACTAACCATTAAGCCACTTTGCCCCCTTGTTGCTATGGCTTATAATATAATTTGTAATATTTGCCAGTTTTAAGGTCTTTAAGAAGGCCGCATGCTCAACACGTGGTCTCTTGGTCAATGTTGAATATGAGGTAACAGGTCTCCAGATGGTCGGACCCTACCATATGCTGGAACTGTGGCTGAAGGTCCTCTGGTTTCAGGCCTTTCATAAAATGTTCACTGATCTCCTCATAAAATAAAGGACCAATATCTTCTGCAAAGTGAACAGAGAGAACAAGCCTTATTTCACAACTGTAGCGCAAATTAACATCACATGTAAAATTATTCAAATATTTGATAACTCTGAAGTGGTGCAACAGGAAAATGATCACCCTATTGTTGGGAAATTACGAGTTCCAATCCCGAACTCCCTAAAGAGCAAAACTGTCCAACACAAGAATTCAAAACCAAATGCAAAGGGTCAACTTTTTTCATGACCTAAAGTAATTGAAAAAAGGAAGTGTATGGCAACCGGTTTGAGGGCTGAGGATGCATGCTTCTGAAATAATATCATTTGTATTGTTATTGCATACTGCATATTGTTTTTTTTAATTGCATACTGACCAATGTACTTCTCTCTCAGACTTCTCACGGTCATCGATGGACCATCGCTGTCTTTCAGCACAAGAGAATCACCTCCTGAAAGAGTCTGCATGGCATTTCGAGCGCAGCTCACCACTTCAGCCAGTTCATCCTCATCCTCAAAGTCATCTGGGTACTCAGTCGCATCCACTTCTTCAGGTCGAACATGCAGCATGTACCACATAGTGCACACATTTAATTTAACATAACATCCTGGTTTTGAAATCAAATCTAAAGATGTAAAAGGTTAGTACATAATCATAATTCAGTATTATAACCATGCTCCCAATCATCATACTCTCAGTATATCATGCTGTTTGATTAGAACTTTTAGCAGTTTGTTTCCAAAGAGGATGTAAAACCTGTCTGACAACTGGAACACTTCATGCTCAAGTAATTCGCTAATCAAATCAGCCACTTATGCAGTATAATGTCAGCTTTATCCAGCAAAGTTTGCATTGTACTGTATGTTCTCTTCGTTTTTCTTAGAACTGTCACACAAGACTTGTTTCATTGGTCTTGGACCAGGCTGCCACCAAAAAGTACAGTTTTATTATACGTATCTGAGACTTGTTGGTTCTTAAATGGTAGAATGCTAAGAACAGCTCATTTAATTAGTTCCAAAATACTCAAACACTCCTCATTTATTATGATTTCCAATAAAGGTTTGAACATTTAAGGGTCACTCATTGCCAAAGGATTCCTAGTTCAATTCAGTTAATTGCCCCTAGGTGTGTATGAATGTGTGAATGTATGTGTGTGTGTGTGTGTGTGTGTGTGTGTCACCCTGTGATGGACTGGCATACCACCCAAGGTGTACCTAACTAATCCACTGCTAAACCGCACACGCGCACACGCACACATGCACACAGAGAGAGAGAGTGAGTAATAGTTGATGTCCACATATAAACAGACTGCTGCCTTAGTTCTTAGACAGAAACCAAGGCACCTGGAAATCTCTCAATCTCTCTCTCTCTCTCTCTCTCTCTCTCACACACACACACACACTCTCGCAGTCTCCCTCTCTTTCACACTCTCCCTCTCCCACCCTCACAAACTCTCGCAGTCTCCCTCTTTCCCCCCTCTCACACTCTCGCGGTCTCCCTCTACAGCCCTCTCACACTCTCCCTCTCCTACCCTTTGTTTATAAGGTGGAAAAGGTTAATGGTTGTTATTTTTTTGCATACTGCCTATAAAATGAACATATAAAATATATTTTATCAGAAGGTAACTTAATTTGTCATGGCTTCCACTATGTTCCTAAATTCTGTCATAATTGACAAGCTCAAGTTTCCTCATGCTTACTTGTATGTTATATTGTGGCACATTGATGTTACCATCTCTACAAAACAAAAAAACAAAAACTAAACTTCAATCCTCTCACTCTCTCACACGTCTCCCTCTCCCACCCTCTCACTCTCTCACCCGTCTCCCTCTCCCGCCCTCTCACTCTCTCACCCGTCTCCCTCTCCCGCCCTCTCACTCTCTCACCCGTCTCCCTCTCCTGCCCTCTCACTCTCTCCCTCTCCCACCCTCTCACAATCTCGCAGTCTCCCTCTCCTGCCCTCTCACTATCTCGCGGTCTCATTCTCCTGTTCTCTCACTCTCTCCCTCTCCCACCCTTTAAACTCTCCCTCGCTTGTCCTCTCACTCTCTCCCTCTCCGGCCCGCTTGCTCTCTTGCAGTCTCCCTCTCCCGCCCTCCCACTCTCCCGCCCTCTCACTCTCTCGTGGTCTCCCTCTCCCGCCCTCTCACTTTCTCATGGTCTCAATCTCTCATAGTCTCCCTCTCCCACCCTCTCACTCTCTCACTCTCTCGCCCTCTCCCTCTCCCGCCCTCTCACTCTCTCCTGGTCTCACTCTCGCAGTCTCCCGCCCTCTCACTCTCTCTTTCACTCTCGTGGTCTCCCTCACCCCTACTCTCACACTCTCCCTCTCCCGCCCTCTCACTCTCTCCTGGTCTCACTCTCTCGCAGTCTCCCGCCCTCTCTCACTCTCTCACTCTCGTGGTCTCCCTCACCCCTACTCTCACACTCTCCCTCTCCCGCCCTCTCACACTCTCCCTCTCCCGCCCTCTCCCACCCTCTCAGGGCTCTACAGTGTGACCATGTCATTTGCATTTGCGACTGAAAAGTCATTTGTGCGACTGTGAAAAAATATTTAGGCGCACTTTTGAGTGAGACCTGTTTGAAGATGTATAACACAATCGGAATAAAAACTACAGGAAGTCCAAAATGTGCAACAGTTACTTTCGCACTGCTTTTCATCACCTCAGTTAGGGCTGCACAATTAATCCAGTATCAATGTTGATTACGATTTTGACTGCCCATGGTTTAAAGTTTGACTGCCCATGATGATTAAAGTTCATCCTCCACTCATAGAAATCTCCGCTGCATATCAAATCAAGCGCTTCCTAAACTTACAGCCCATCACCATAGAGTGGCACAGGGATGACGTCATTTTGTAATGCCAAAACCTGGAAACGAGTTAGCATTTTAGTGCTTGCACTGCCAGCTCTGCTTCGAGCTCCAGTGCTTTGCATGAGTGGAAATCGCGACACTAACATGTTGTTAAATGGGACTACAGACGTTGTTGGGGACATTAAATATCATCACGTCGAAAAGGAAAAGTCTTTCCAGATAAAGTGGTTCAGGTATGTTGTGCACAATTTCGAAAGAAAAAAAAAATTGATTCTTCCACAGAGTAAAGCCGTATTATGGAAAATGTTTTGAATCAGGTTTGGAAAGGTTGTGGGAAGCTTGTTGATGGTGACGCTGAAGTAGAGCGACCGTGGTGTAGTTCGTTTATAGCGTAAGGTTTAGCTGTTTATCTCTGGTGATTTGTGTTTAGGCTTCAAACTTCATAAAGGTTGTGTTTATTTGAGAAAATTATCCTGATGGACAAAACATGTTAGTATTGTAAACTTTTGTTGATCACAAAGCTTATTTTTTTTTTGCAATAATCCAAAAGCCTATGGGAAAATCCTATTGGGATTTTTCTCAAGGGAACCAGTGTGATGCTAACTTCCGGGTTTAAAATGACGTCATCCCTGCGCCACTTTATTGGGTGATTTAGATGCGTCTCTCCTCCTGTAAACACTGTTATTGCCTTTTCTGCATAGGTCTGAATTGTTTTCATTTGGTTAAATATTGTTATATTTGATTTGCAAATTTTCATTTGGTTGATGGCATTTTTATTTTTTTTTACTCATCATATATTTTAGGTACAATTTTATTCATATTTTGCTTCTAGGAGACGATGCACTTTAAGGACCAGTCTAATTTGATGCAAAGATTTGTACATCAGCAGGAATGTAGCACAACATGGAGGTGAACGCAGCTGTCTGTTTATTTAAATGTGAAAGTGCAATAAAAATATGTTGTCCCTAAAATCAATGAATAATCATAATTAATAATCCTGATCTCAATATTGATCAAAATATTCATGATCATTATTTTGACCATAATCATGCAGCCCTACAGCAAAAGCAGCTAAAGCAGTTAGTGAACAGAGATAAACAAATATTTGAACATACTCAACTCGTCCCTAGATGAGCTCTTAGGTTTTCAATAACAATGTAGAATTAAAGTTTGCTCTTATTTTTGTTAATCTGATATGGTTGTTCTTTGAAAAGGGTTTTTAACCCTGAAGCAGATCTTAAAGCTGTACTGCACCTGGAAATATATTTGTGGTTTTGTTATCTTTACTAGTATACCCTGTTTCACATTTTCTTATTATGTTATCCTGTCATACCGATATGTGATCACACACCTTATTATCAAAAAGATAATAAACTCAGTATGAAAAGCTTAGATGTGATGCAAATTACTCAGAGGGTGTCTCGTGCTCCACTTACCATGCAGCTCTTCTGCAACTCCTCCATTCTCTAAACTAGAGGAGGAAGAATTCTTCTTTGAATAATCTTCAATGGACGACACGCTGTCATTTTCATCAAAGTCTTCTGAATATTCGGACTCGGTCCCAGCTTGTGTCACCTCGTCTTCTGTAATAAAAGGTGCTTGAGCATTTTCTTCCATATTCTCAGCTTGATGCAGATCAGGCACTTCAGAACTAACAGTATCGTTGCAGGTTAATGTGACGTCTTCACTCTCAGCAGGTACGGGATCAGCATTAACCTTTGTCAATTCTGTCTCCTGATGCTGAATAAACAGTTCCAGATGTTCCTGCACACAGGGCATAGCCAGGATGCAGCTAGCACTCAGTCTATTCTCAGGAAGCAAGCACAGCATCTTTTCGATCAGTGTGTGCAGGTTATCTGTGTAGCCAGCAGGCACCCGGCTGTATTCACCCTTTATGATCTTATAGAACAAACTCAGTAGATTCTTAGCAACAAAAGCTGGTTTTAGTGCACAGAGCTCATACAGTAAGCAGCCAAGGGCCCATATGTCAGATTTGGTGCTGTATGGAATGTCCTGGCACAGTTCAGGGCTGAGGTAACTGGGTGTCCCAACACATGTGGAGGCCATGTCCAGTGTGTGGTTCATGATCTTTGATATTCCAAAATCTCCCAACTTAATCATCCCCCTCTTTGTTAGTAGTACATTGGTGGGCTTAATATCTCTGTGCAGAATTCTTACAGAATGAATATAACTGACCGCCATGACAATCTGCACAAACCATTTCATAACCGTGGGCTCTGAGAAATATTCTGCTACCTTTCTGCCTTTAATCTGGTCATCCAGCGTCCCACCATCACAGTAATCCATAGCAATGCAGATGTGCTCTTCTGTTGGATCAAAGAAAGTGTCGCTCCATGTCACAATATGAGGGTGTCTCAGATTCCTCAGAATTTCAGCCTCTTGCAGTATGCTGTCTCTTGACTTTGTTTTCCGAGACTCGTCGATTTCTATTTTCTTCACAGCATAGAGCTTCTTTGTTTCTTTGTGTCTCATCAGCAAGACAACACCTGCTCCTCCTCTGCCAAGTTCAAGAATTTGCTCGTATGCTTCCATGTCTTTATAAATACCTTAAAAGGTCTATTGTTCTAGCAAAGTTCATTAACCCACTGTCCTCTGCATGTCTATTTTGTCAGGCAGTCTGATTAATCTGATCACCTAAAGTATAATGCTTTTAGGTTCTTGAATCACTTACTTTTAAGACATTTTATTAGGAGAGCTTAATTGTTTTGTTGTTGTTGTTTAGGTAAAGAGTTGGTTATGTTATGATCAGCTAGCAGTTCTCTCAATCCTGGCTTAATATAGGCTACAGGTTAGCTAACGTTAACTCTTGCTAGCTACTATATTGTGACTCTCCCTTAATATTAAAACATATTCACGTTACTTTTATTTATAAATAACACTCTTACAATACAACTAGCTCGAGCTGAATGTAATTTAGCGTTGTCGCTGCTTTTCTAACTACTTCTAATGTAACTAGCAAGCATTAATCCATTCTTGAAGTCACCACCATCAACGGTTTGTTGTGGTTTTGGCGAATCATTTCCATGGCAACAGTCTGTGTGCTAATCAAGCTTGTTTTTCATTGGTCCACTGCAGCGATATAGAATACACCAGAAACAGTCCACTACCGCTATATCACATTTTAATGACTCGGAGCAATCGGCTCATCTCAACAATGAGAGTCGACTCGGATCAATGGGAGTCGACTCTTTCGTCACCCAAACGGCTCATTTACGATTTCTCCACAGCTGGCCAACATTGTTGGTCTTTACTTATTGATCACATAATTAACTACAGTCTTACTCTGCATTTAAGTTTTCCCTTGGATAAAATATATTTAAATAAATGTTACAAAAAATAAATAAAATGTATCTAACATTCTTAATGGTGTCCACTAGACATAACATGACAATAATAGAAGGCAAAAAATTCCCACAGAGAGACCCACAGAGACCATGACAGTTTCCATTAAAACCAATACAATTCCCATTATATCCATTAAAGCCATTGCACATTCTATTGCTTCTATTGTGTTTTTCCCCAGTAGGGATGTACCTGTTGCACCTGCCCTTAACTTTCACTAATTTGCAATTCAAAAAAGATCCCATATCCCCTATATCAGTTCATTTCACAAATACAATACATATATTATTATAAAAAACAAAAATCATTTGGACCCTCATGCTGGATCATAGGAACATCAACAAACTCTCTAGAACTGACCATATAGAACCATTCTTTTGTGTCTAATAACTCAGATGTTGATAAACATCACTAGTTGAACTCTGGTCACACATGTAATTAGCAGCATTAAAGAATTGTGAATACAAAATACTGCTGGGTTTTCATCCAACAAAGGGATGAAGTCCTTCTCTGTATTTATGCCAGTTGGCCCCCAACCTTCACCTAAAAGAGTCAGGTAAAAGAGTCGACTTGTTCATGAATGACACTCCACTACTGTCAAAATAGTACCTTGCCTATATTAATACAGTAGTTTGCCATTTTAGACCTACAGAAAGGTATGTCCATAACACAAAATGAAAACCACATAACTGTATGCCAGCAAGTTTTTTTATGTAAATTCAGTAAAAATGTTTAAGATAATACAAAAAACCCACAATGTTACTTTTCATCTTCCTTTCTGCATTTCTAATAATTGCCTTTACCAATGCCTCAAGCCTTTTTGTGTATACTACTATGCAATAGATATAATCACATCTATCCTCTTTGCACTTATATCCTCATGATTACTTATTTAATTTTAGTCACTGACTGAAACCTGGTAATCAAACTCTAGTAACATCTACAAGTGAATCCATGATTGTTGTCATTTATTCCTTGTGCATCTTAAAAATTAAACATTAGGAAAAAAAATTCCAACATAAATCTTAATCTAAGAAAACATATACAGTGCCTTCCACTAATATTGAAACCGTTGGTAAATATTAGCAACGAAGGCTGTGAAAATTTGTCTTCATTGTTTACCTATTTGATCTTTTGTTAAAAAAATTCACAACGATACTCTGCTCTCATGGATATCAAACAATTGCAAACAAAACACAGGCTAATCAAAAATATATCTTTGTTAAATATAGGTGTGCAACAATTATGTGTTCAACTCCTATGATTTCATAAGAGAAAAATATATTTGTAGTTTTAGTACACCTGTTAGACTAGAAACAGGAAATTGTTCAACCATGATTTTTTGTTTCACAGGGGTATAAATGTGAGGTAATACATAGTACAAATTCCCTTAGTCATTCATAACAAAGGGTTAAACCAAGGAATATAGCTGTGATATGCGAAAAAAGGTTTTTGAGCTTTACAAAATGGGAAGTGGCCATAAGACAATAGCACAAGCATTGAAAGTGCTCATTTCCCACATCAGGGCAATAATTGAGAAGCTCCAGTTAACTGGAAATGTTATAAATCAACCTGCAATTGGGCATTGTGTCTATATTGTCTCCACTCTGAGCTGTTATCTTGGCAAAGGGAGGTAGCTCAAAGTATTGACTAATAATTGTTGCACACCTATATTTTTTGGATAAACCTTTTGTTTTGTTTGCAGTTGTTTGATATCCATGAGAGATGAGTATTTTTGTGAACATTTTGAAGTAAAGATCAAAAGGTTATACAATAACTAAATTTTTTTCACAGCCTTCTTTGCTCACTGTAAATGGATTCCACATTAATGCAAAAATATTTAAAGGTAAAGTGTAGTTATAATGGACTGTGACAGAAAATAAAATGCTGCTGTGTTGTAGATGTTTGAAGTTATTTATCTGTGGCATGAAATCAGTAAGGTAACTCTGAACTACAGTTCCCAACAGCCACTGCTTTATTGTCACATGACCACCTGCACCTGATTCACTTTCCTGGTAATTAGCACTCTTGTATATAGTCACAGTTTGCAATGCACTCTTTGTCTCACATTATCATCTCACTATACCTTTGTCTATGCTGCTGTATTTTGTCTTTGCCACAGTGTTTTGTTTCCTAGTTGTAGAGTGTTTTGTTTATTATTAAATGTTTAAGAATCTGCGCTTGCTTCCATCTCCAACTTTGTAACGTGACAATCTGAAACATGAACATAGCTGGTTGTCTTTACCTATTGTAAGAAAAAAAATTATGAGGATGTCAAAGATCTCAGTGAAGAATAACTTTATTGCAGTCTGGCAGTGACAAAGTCCATGAAGCACTTCCGGTTCCTCAGAGTCAAAGTGAATCCTGAACAATAGCACAGACATTTTATTCTGTGTTTCAAACCAGGTTTTCTGTATGTAATGCAAATGAAGTTTCACTCTAAATGTAAATTATAGATAGCATTTGAAGTGATCACTTTTCATTCTCACAGTACTGATGTTGTTACAGGTGTGACCCCCAAATGAGGTGATAGGATTATCGAGACAGGTGTCTTTCTGAATGATAATTACAGAAGGCACATAGCCCTTTGTTCAGGGATGGTTCTTGATGTCCCACTGCTGCTCCGATCCCATAACTGTGTGAATGTCACTTTAGGTAGTATTATACACATATTGCTGAATCCGAGGTAAATTGTCCCATTGACAATTAAGCTTTTTTTCAGGGATGAGCATTTTTCAACAACTATCTTGGAGTGGAATCTATTTAGAGGCAGCCTGTAATTTCTTACACTATGCTTAAAAAGAACCACACCTAGCACAAATTGTAATGTTGGAGGTACCTTGCTTTAGGTGACAAAATGCAAAGACAACAGACAGAAACTGTTAAATAAATAATATAATAAGTTATAGCAATATATATTATACTTTATAATTTATAGTGGTTTCTATTGAAATAAAAACATGATTTGCATGATTTAATCTGTTATATTATTCTTATTATACAGAGCTAACATAAATACCACTTTAAAGCCATCCTAATATCATGGTTAAGATATAATTACCAAAAGTTAACCATTGCTGAAGCATTTACTGAGTGATTGGAAGATTGTGAGTTTAAATCTCAGCACCACCAGCCTGCCACAGATAAGCCCTTGAGCACAGCTCTTAACCCTCACAAAATCATTTATCTGTACTATGTATGTGTTTAATGACAAGTATTCTTTTTAAATGTGTAATAACCAGAGTCATCAAAAAGCAAGAAAGTAAAATTATTACAGTATAATGGTTTAACACAGTCAGCTTAACATACAGTTTATATTTTACTTTCCATTCATCTGAGTGTTTAGGAACTCTTAAATGTTATCCATCTCCTGTTTCACTGGGGTATAAATATGACATGATATAAAGGTCAAATTCCCTCAGTGATTCATCAACATGGGGAAGATTAGAGACTACATCAATGAAATGAGACAAAAGTCACAAATCATGCAAAATGCCTCAAAATGCTCACATTCACTTTTATGGCAAATATTAGGAACTTGAAACAGACCTATAATGTTACCTGCCTGAAGGAAGTGTATTTCGACCCCACACACAATGAGGACACACAAAGTTCAAATGTAAGACAGGAACAACTCCATACAGTGCCTTGCGAAAGTATTCGGCCCCATTGAACTGTTCGACCTTTTGCCACATTTCAGGCCTCAAA
>JAFFST010054309.1:566739-571739 GCA_022414735.1 Noturus placidus
CCCCCCCCCCCCCCCCCCCAAACATCCCCCTGGGCCTCTGTCTGTACATTGCAAAATAATGTACTTTCTCCCGGAAAGGTTTTTTTTGTTTGTTTGTTTTTTTGTTTTTTTTTTAATTAAACTGTTGAATTTGTTCTAACGTGACTCACACCTTTTGTTTGTCTTGACTTGCAGTGACGGACTATAGCACAGGAAGAGTAGGGGCTCCTCTCATTTGCTGTGAGGTTAAAGTCCGAGACTGGGCTGAAGGTCAGTGGATGATCTGGATGAACATACCTGTCCTGTTTATCCCAGTGTGGTTCAGCACGTAACTCATTATAAAGCCTCTAATGAGTTTAGGAGTGTGGAAAATGCTGAACTGACAAAAATGTTCATGAAGGTCCTAAAGTAAAATGTATTCTCTTTCTTGCAGGTGGCTATACAAAGCTGGACAAACCTCATCCACGAGGAGAGATTTTAATTGGTGGTCCAAATGTGACCATGGGCTACTACAAGTTTGACGACACGACCAATGACGAATACTTTGTGGATGAAAATGGACAGCGCTGGTTCTGCACTGGAGATATAGGAGTGATTCACCCTGATGGCTGTCTGCAGATTGTGGGTGTGTCTACACTAGCGTTTACAATGGATAAAGGTTCATTTGTCCAGAAATGTTGTTGTTGCTCGCCAGTAATGGGTGGTAGTGCTAATGTACAGTAGCCCATTACACAAGTGTTAACTGTCCTTAGACACTTGTCCTTAGGTTATTAGCATTTCTCAGTGATGCATTTTCTCTGGTACCCATTTCATTGGTCATTTTTGTACCTCTAATAATTAGATCGTAAGAAGGACCTTGTGAAACTGCAGGCTGGAGAGTATGTGTCTTTGGGCAAAGTTGAGTCAGCACTGAAGAACTGCTCCCTCATTGAAAACATCTGCGCATACGCCAACAGGTGATTTAGTATGGATTTATGAAAATGAATCATATGTAATTAAATCACATGTACATGAATCATAAGTAAATTGATCATATGTAATCTGTTATCGGGGTAAAAAAAAAAAATGTTGATTCTATGTTGATTCTGTATTGATATATCTTGTTGTACTCTGAAAAGTGTATGAGAATCAATAAAAATTGTTAACATAAAAAAAAAACAGGTGATTTAGCTAAACAACTGCGCAAGCAGTGTGAAATGTGAAAAACAGCTGCTAATTTAGTAATAACAGAGCCACAGTTTATACGCTGCTTTTTTCCTCTTTGTTCTCCAGTGATCAGAACTATGTGATCAGCTTTGTGGTACCAAGCCAAAAGAAGCTGACCGCTCTGGCTCATCAGAAGGGTATAGAAGGCTCATGGATGGACATCTGCAACCATCCAGTTATGGAGATGGAAGTCTTGAAGGAAATTAAAGAAGTTGCCACTTCAAGTATGTTTTATTATTATGATTATTATTATTGATTAAAAAAAATAATTTTGCAGGCACTAACATATACCATATCAGTTTTTTGTTGTTTTTTTGGACTAATTCAAAGAATCATGCCTGTACAGTGTGTTCCAGAAATAATAGTGTAGAAAAGTGAACAATTTTCAAAACTGCAGCATTCCTCGCTCTTATTTTTCTGTTTTGCAAAAGGCCTTTACATGACTTTGTGCTGTTGATATTAGAGGCTCTGCTTGGTTCTACATTTAAATTCCGATATGCTTTAATATAAATAATTCAGTGGCCTCTGACCAGGTATTTATATCATAACTTAAAATCTCCACATGAAGACAAACTAATTAATCACTCTTCAGGATAAGCACACTTCAAGTATTATTATTATTATTATTATTATTATTATTATTATTATTATTACCTGTCAGTGTACAGTATGTACAGTAAATTATGTAATCTTGTCAATTTTCCTTTGTCGATTTTAGAATATGGAAGACAGAATTGAGAGATTCTAATTTTACATAGTACAGTGACATAGTTTTTCTTTATTACAGCCAGTGCTAAGTTGCACACATTCACACATTCCCTTTACTCTCATTATTGTGCTCCTGCTTGCATTTAGTACATATTCAGCTGTGTTTGGTGCAAATACAAGGAGGAAACCTTGTAACTACTATTTCTGCACAAAATCTTTGTGTATACTGTTTTTAGCACTTACACCATGTACACCCATCTGTCATAACCATAGTGTTTGCTTTACAAAAGAAGCAAAAAAAATGTTATTACATTTTATATTCTGCACCAGGAGCAATAAACAAAAAAAAAGTCTTTTTTTTTTTTGGGGTTTATTGCTCTTGGTGCAGAATATAAAATGTAATAAAATAATTTGGCAATAAACCGCTGTTGAACCACAGTGAGTCATGGCTCACAACATCAAATACATAAAAAAGCAATGGATATTTTAGATGATGATAATAATGATAATAATAATAGTAATAATGAAATTAAAGACACTAGATTGTTTCAAAAACTACACGATAACTCCTGGGACACGTTGTAGAGAATTTCCTTCTGCTGTTTATTCCTTCCCACTCGTGCCATTACTCGTTAATCATGATATTTTTGTGTGATTGTAGTTAAACTGCAGCGCTTTGAGATCCCAGTAAAAGTCCACCTGAGCCCAGAACCATGGACTCCTGAAACCGGCTTGGTCACAGACGCATTTAAACTGAAGAGGAAGGAGCTGAAGAATCACTATCTCCACGACATTGAGCGAATGTACGGCCGCAAATAAAAAACCAGCCAAATACTATAAACCGTCATCACTCTGCTGCCATTCAGCTCATGCTGCACATTTTGTATACAGTACACATCATCGCTTAGTGTGGCACACACACACGTCCTGAGAATCTACTGTGCTATTTTGTTTCCAAACTATTGGTCAAAATACCAGATATCAGCAAATTTGTAACAGTCTATCCAGAGCTTTAGTCTCTTTGCTGTAGAATAGTTAGTTCACTTAGACTTGTTGCATGAGGGACAGTCAAATTTACACAACAGATATGTTTTCACTTAAAAACTGATTCGTGCAAGTTGAACCGTATAATTGCTTTTTAAATGCCATTTAGCTGTTTGTATTTTTGTAAAAAAAAAAAAATCGGTTTGTATTTTCATCTTTCTAGTAAACTTGTGTAAAGAATCTGAAGGCAAAAACCAGTCGTTAGATACGAGAGGAGGTTGTCACTGTACAGAAAGCTAGGCTGTGCTTCCTTTCTGAATTGAGCAGCATATGGTGATCTTTGTGCCTTCTGAGCAGTCTTTTTCAATAGAAGAGCGCTCCTGTTAGGAACTGTGCACATCCACTGAGGTGCTCGAAAGGATTTACAATAGCTCCATGATTGATCGATTATCTTTCTTTATGTGTGACTTTCAGATTTTTTGGTTGTGCTTCGTTTTTCAAATGTTAATATTGTGCTAATTTATTGAATGACCTGTAATTGAATGATACTGTAAAATCGTAGCCGACAGTTATGAAGGGAAAGCATTTGAAACATATTTATCTGTAAAAGGAACCATTGTTGAAGCTCACAATGTTTAACAAGTTCCCATTGCAGTCTCTTGAATATATTTGCCAGTATTTAGTGACTGATTATACATTTGTCTCTGGATATATTTTCTGTTTAAGTACTGTTGCAATGACTTCTTGTGCCCAGTTTAGTATACACAGCCTACTTTTTTTGCACTATAATTTATTTGAGTTGCAGCTTCAATTTCATTTCATGCAGAATTCCATTTGAAGATTAGACACCAATCACCTTACGAAATATTTATTGACTATTGAAAAACGTATTGTTCATTTGCACTGTTTATTTAATTTAAGTGTGTTAAATGTGTTGACATTATTTAAAGAGCAGCCACTGTACCAACAAATACTATGTTGTTTGAAATGGACTGAGATTGTGTCTTCACCCTTCTGAAGGGATATGATAATAATAATAAAACATAAAAGAAATGATTTCATTTTAAGACTTGAAAGACTTTATCAAACCTCAGGGTCCCAGCTTAATTCTTTGTAATGGACCGATCAAAATGAACGTTAGAGGATTCCATGCATTTGCTTGTATGTTTCATGACACTCTTATTTATTCAATTTTGTGAACCACATTCTGTATGTAATATACATTGTGATAATTAAATTGTTTTCTACAGAGTACATGCTGTCCACTGTGAGATATTGTATCATATCTTTAATTTACAACACGCTTAAAAAAAAGTTACACTAGCCGTGGAAGTAACAGTAACTCAGATCTTCCACACGAAAGGCCTTTTTTCTCATACAAACAGGACATGAAAAGCAAGAAGTCATGTTCATTCAGCTTGCCCAATCTTGGAAGCGAAAACAGTCACTCGCGATTTTCCACACTGGCTGGTCGCTGTTTGGGGACGCCTGAGCCGTTAACAGGAAATTCTGGTTAAAATATCTCTGTTTGCTCCCGTCGAACTTGACCATGCCTGCAGTGACCACCAACAACGTTGTCTGGCCTTGAGTCGCTTGTTCTGAAATATGGAAATAAATTTTAACAATTTGGTTAAACAAATTATCCACTAAATGCTACATACAATTGAATTTTCGCAGTCCGCACCTTTGGGCTCTTGTGTACAGACTACTAAAAAAGCTACTTGCACTCACTGGCAACTTTAATAGGAACAAGCTCAAGTGGATACATTGTATGGGTACAAGCGTTCTTATTAAAGTGGCTGGCGAGCGTATTTATCAAAAATATAACTGCCCCTGAATTCCACATGACATTGCAGTGTGATACAATCCAGAATGATCTGCTCTCTGGATTACTACCTGCATCTGTTAACATAGGACGAGTTCTCTCAAGGTTCTCTGTGAGTGACATTATTTTCCACATGACACTAATGTTAGCAATAAAAACTATAAAACAACAGATATGAGCGCTGAGTTCTGATCAATATTTTACTCTGCATGTATTTTTCCGTGAAAAGGTAAAAATCAGCCAAGCACAGTCGGCTATATGTAATGGAATGGTCATCAGACGCTACTCTGCTATACTG
>JAFFST010054309.1:576739-586153 GCA_022414735.1 Noturus placidus
TGTTTACAAAATGTTAGTACAAAATCCAAACAATAAATGTTATTTTGAATCTTTTTTTTATTTAAGAACACTTTTTTAGTCGGACATGAAGCATCAGTGTATTTATTACTCCTTCTTGATTCAGAATGTAGGGGATGGAGTCTCGACCACTCTGAAGAGATTATGGGAGAAGGATTTAAATTTGGAATTGGGGGAGGGAGAGTGGGCTAGGATTTAAAAAAAATATATACGAACTTCATCTATGGATGCAAGGGGGCGCCTTATGCAATTTAAGATTTTACCGCGGTTCTATTGGACCCCCTCTAAATTGTATAGGCTTGGTCTTTAAGACACACCCACCTGCTGGCGATGTCATTCAGATGATGGAGACACCACCCATGTTTTTTGGGGGTGTCGTAAGATCCAAGAATTCTGGTTGAAGGTGCAATGCTTTGTATGTGAGGTGTTGAACACTCAGATCTCGTTCTGCCCAAGACTCTGTATTTCAGGAGATGGGGAGGTCATAAAATTGGAGGATAGGGACAAAATAAAGTGGGTTTTGACCTGTGTGATGATTGGTAGGCAGGTTATTTTAAGGGGATGGAAATCAGATGGAGCGCCCTCGTTTCCAGAGTGGTGTGTGCAGAAGGGGAGGGTGGATGCCTTTGAGGAGGGGTCGAGCAGAAGGATGGGAGTTGGGAATTGCTTCAGGAAGAAATGGGGCAGTTATTTGGCGATTTTTGTGGACTCTCGAGGAAGGACGGTGGAGAGTATAATTTAGAGTTTATGATTATACCTGATTGTTGTATTTTCCTTTTCTTTCTTTTTTTTAATTGTGTATTTTTTATTATTATTTATTGTTTTTTTATTGTTATGTTTATTATTATTATCTTTTTATTTTTGTGGATATGTGAGTTTATATTCTATTGACCACAGGAGTGTTCGTGGGGGGGACCAGGGTGAGGTGGGAGGTTGGTAGGGAGAGGGGTTATAGTGGGGATTTATGTTAAAAAAAAAAGTTTGATTCATGATATATGTTGTTTGTCTCTTTGTGCTAGCTTGTGAATCAATAAAAGTGTTAATCACACAAAAAAAGAACACTTTGTTAGTCAATTTAGATGAATATTCTGCATTGTGCTCTCTGTTCTCTTTACAGGCCACATAAATATAATTATATTATTAGAAAGGCAACATTATCCATTTTGCTTTAGTGCATAAAACAGAAAATGTGTGGAAAAAAGTGTGTCAAGTGAATCAAAATGATTGACAGGATAACATTAAGCATTAAAACATTATTGCCTACTAATTTCCTATATATGTGGTATATGATAATTATTGTCTTTACATATATCACTCAATTTACATTTAACATTTATTGTGAATTGCTTGCTACTTATAGTAAAAGATAATAAGTAAAATTATTGTAAGGATTTGACAACATTTTTTTAAAAAATGAGAAGACTTGTATATTTACACAATGTAAAAGACTCGAAGCCTGTCATTTTATTCTTATGAAAATAATCGTTAAGGATCCAGAGATCTGCAAGAACTATGTCAAGTCTTTGGAACACCAACAAGAGGCATAGAACATAATTTTTCTACATTTTTACATTTTCAAGATGATACTGGAGAGCGCTGACAGTTTGGTCCAAAATCTAATTTCTTGTTTAATTTACTAAAGATCCGGTGATAGAAAAGGACACAGCATATCATTCACCATTCAATACCATGTGACAAGAAAACACATCAAAAAGGGGCTAAGAAGTCAAGCTTTTTTTCTAATTTGTAACCCATCTTTGTAAGTACAGTATATAACAATATTAAATATTACTGAAATCTAGTGGCTGCATGCATTGATTTTGCTTCTTCATCATGTCCTGCTAGGTCTACCACAAACACCTGGCTGGATGCCGAATGGAGATACTGTGCAAGATTTAAAAAATAATAATAATAAAAATACATGAAACTAGAATGAAACTACAAAACAAAGTTTTGTAGAAAAACTTTGAGGTTGGTTTGAAAAAGTCTGGCATGAAAGTTAAAATTATGGATGGATGGATGGATGGATGAATTCATTCATTCAACTATTCCAGACTCTTGTGTGTGGTGTAGACACAGTGAAAAGCATATGGCCTTGTATGGGTTAGTTTATATTTGAATTTTGATGGTTGGTATTTGAATAGTCTTGGTTCATCTGAACATTTATTCAATGTGATTTTTCAAGCCAACCACATTATGAACATCCTCTAGAGAATAGAGTAATATAACAGTGTCTCATGTACAGTGCATCCGGAAAGTATTCACAGCGCTTCACTTTTTCCACATTTTGTTATGTTACAGCCTTATTCCAAAATGGATTAAATTCATTATTTTCCTCAAAATTCTGCAAACAATACCCCATAATGACAATGTGAAATAAGTTTGTTTGAAATCTTTGCAAATTTATTAAAAATATAAAACAAAAAAAGGACATGTACATAAGTATTCATAGCCTTTGCCATGACACTCAAAATCGAGCTCAGGTGCATCCTGTTTCCACTGATCATCCTTGAGATGTTTCTACAACTTGACTGGAGTCCACCTGTGGTAAATTCAGTTGATTGGACATGATTTGGAAAGGCACACACCTGTCTATATAAGGTCCCACCTTTAACGATGCATGTCAGAGCACAAACCAAGCCCTGAAGTCCAAGGAATTGTCTGGGGACCTCCGAGACAGGATTGTATCGAGGCACAGATCTGGGGAAGGTACAGAAACATTTCTGCAACATTGTAGGTCCCAATGAGCACAGTGGCCTCCATCATCCGTAAATGGAAGAAGTTTGAAACCACCAGGACTCTTCCAGGAGCTGGCCACCCGGCCAAACTGAGCGATCAGAGGAGAAGGGCCTTAGTCAGGGAGGTGACCAAAAACCCAATGGTCACTCTGACAGAGCTCCAGCCTGTCTCTGTGGAGAGAGGAGAACCTTTTAGAAGAACAACCATCTCTGCAACACTCCACCAATCAGGCCTGTATGGTAGAATGGCCAGACAGAAGCCATTCCTCAGTAAACGGCACATGACAGCCCACCTGAAGTTTGCCAAAAGGCACATGGAGGACTCCCAGACCAAGACAAAGATTAAACACTTTTGCCTGAATAGCAAGCGTAATATCTGGAGGAAACCAGGCACCACTCATCACCTGGACAATACCATCCCTACAGTGAAGCATGGTGGTGGAAACATCATGCTGTAGGGATGTTTTTCAGCAGCAGGAACTGGGAGATTAGTCAGGATCGAGGGAAAGATGAACACAGCAATGTACAGAGACATCCTTCATGAAAACCTGCTCCAGAGTGCTCTGGACCTCAGATTGGGGTGAAGGTTCATCTTCCAATGGGACAATGACCCTAAGCACACATCCAAGATAACAAAGGAGTGGTTACAGGACAACTCTGTGAATGCCCTTGAGTGGCCCAGCCAGAGCCCAGACTTGAACCCGAGTAAACATCTCTGGAGAGATCTGAAAATGGTTGTGCACCGACGCTCCCCATCCAACCTGATGGAGCTTGAGAGGTCCTGGAAAGATGAATGGGAGAAACTGCCCAAAAAGATGTGTGCCAAGCTTGTAGCATCATTCACAAAAAGACTTGAGGCTGTAATTGGTGCCAAAGGTGCTTCAACAAAGTATTGAGCAAACGCTGTGAATACTTACAGTATGTACATGTGAATTTTTTTTGTTTGTTTTTTTTTTTATTTTTAATAAATTTAAAACAAACTTCTTTTATGGTGTCATTATGGGTATTGTTTGTAGAATTTTGAGGAAAATAATGAATTTAATCCATTTTGAAATAAGGCTGTAAAATAACAAAATGTGGAAAAAGTGAAGCGCTGTGAATACCTTCCGGATGCACTGTATATTAAAAAAGGACTATAAAATGTATTCACCAAAAATATCCAATGATTCCCATTGACATTCAAGAAACTTATCATTCCTTCATAGTCATCAAAGACCACCTGAAATTAAAACATTTAAATAAAATAAAAAACTTTCACATTTCATTGTTATGTAACCGTCTTAAACTAGTATGGATTAATTCACACACTTAAAATCTGTATCATGGGTTTATATATTTCTGTAAAGCTGCTTTGAGACAATGTCCATTGTTAAAAGCGCAATACAAATTGAATTCAACTATTAAAGATAATTAAAAAATACAAATAATCTTTACCTTTGAGAGATTGTTTCTCCATACTTCATCTCGTTCTCCATGAAGTATAACACCTGCTGTGTAGTGATCCCTGTGTCCCTGGTCTCTGTTATGCATCACCACTTGAAAATTGCATTGGATTGTCTATATATATATATCCATCCATCTTCATCCGCTTACTCCTTTTCAGGGTCACGGGGAACCTGGAGCCTATCCCAGGAGGCATCGGGCACAAGGCGGGGTACACCCTGGACAGAGTGCCAGTCCATCGCAGGGCACAATCACATACACACTCACATTCATACACTACGGACACTTTAGACATATATATATATATCAAAAATCTAAAAGGTGTACATTATAGCTGACAACTAGATGAACAGTTTCCAGTTTGTTGTGTGACTGTACATCATTCCCTTCAAATGCTATTGAGGTATATTTTGTGTAGTGAAATTCATATAAAATGTACATATGATTTAATAGCTTATTTTAATGAATATCAAAAATCTAATAAGGTGTGCGTTATACCTGACACCTAGATGAACACTTTACAGTGGTTATATGACTGTAGCTCATTTCCCTTCAAATGCTATTGAAGTTAGAAACGTGTATAACAATGTCGTATGTAACTTTAGAGACGATCCCTTAATTTCCACATCTCAGGGAACATCGAACGTCCAACATTAAGCCAACTTTATTCCAGTTATGTATCTGTATAGATATTGGTGTTCATTTAAAATATCATTTTTTTTTTAACGGTACTTTAAATTTGAAATCTTGAAAGGTTCCATACCGGATACAGTATTTGAGTGTAACATCCGCTGTGAACACTGCAGGGATATTGTGGACGTTATAATGGAGGGCTCTGTGTCCAATTTAGAGATCTGTAATTTGGCCTACACGGGAAAAATTGAGCAACTGAAAAAATGTATTTTGTCTGACAGAAGTCTGGCAGCGAGAACAGATCAGGTGTGTGGGAAATATTTAGCGAGATGTAGTTAGTTAAAGATCTAGCCACTCATCCTTTCAGATAAGTTTATATTACTATGAAGTAATTATTGACAGAGTCTGATTGCTTTCTTGCTGATTCTGTTTATTCTTAAAGGACCACAGGACTGCTTTGCACTGGGCATGTTCAGCTGGACATGCACATATCGTACAGTTTCTTTTGGATCTTGGTGTTGAGGTGGATATTAAGGATGATGTGAGTCAGCTGTATTGTCACTCCTGTCCATTGCAATGTGTTAGTATGAAGTGATTAACCATGTTATTTGTGTGACACCTTTTTATTTTCAGGCATCTTGGACTCCTCTGCATATTGCAGCTTCTGCAGGGAGAGAGGAAATTGTTAGATCTCTTATAGGCAGAGGAGCACAACTCAATTCAGTCAACCAAAATGGCTGCACCCCATTACATTATGCAGCATCAAAGGATAAATATGAGGTAGCTTCAGAAATGTCGGTTTTTCTTTTCTTTTCTTTTTTAAAAAAAAAAGTGCTTAGTGGTTTGCTTTGAACCTCCTGGGTTGGGAGTCCGAATCCTGCCTCCAGCCTGCGTGCACCGAGCTTGTATGCTCTCTCAGTGCTTTGGGGGTTTCCTCTGGGTACATTGGATTCCTCCACCAGTACAAAGACATGCGATTTAGGCTTACTGGCCTAATTTCCAAATTGTCTGTAGTGTGTGAACGTGTGTGCGATTGTGTCCTGCGATGGGTTGGCATCCTGTCCAGGGCGTCACCCGCCTTTTGCCTCAAGTTCCCTGGGATAGGCTCCAGGCTCCTCAGGACCATGTATAGGATAAGCAGTATGGAAAATGGATGGATGGATGGAATATATACCATTGATTAGACACACAAACCCTGTACCTACAATCATCTGGCACTGTATTGGGTACATTCACCATATAGGTGCTTTCCGACTGTTTCCCATCTTTTATTATGTACAGTTTATTAGCTTGCCTCCACATCCATGAAAAGGAACCATCACTGATCCGGTATTATTTGGATAATTAATCTTTCTCTGCACAGCACTGACACAGTAGTGTGTGTGCTGGCAGTATGAGTGAATCAGACCCAGAAGACATGCTGGAGATTTCAGGCACTGTACAATATACTGCTCACTTTTTATTGATCGACAGACTGACAAATTGTGTACAATAACACCAGGGGTATCGTCAGTAGTTATAAATCTACACATTGCACCTATATGGTAGGTTAGGAAGATAAAATGGTTAATGAGTGTAGGAACTAGGTTGTTTTACCAAATAAGCTGAGTCTACTACATATGTACTGGTGTGTAACATTTACACATTCATGGCTTTGGTTTTTTTTTTTAAACAGATAGCTGTGCTTTTGCTGGAAAATGGTGCTGACCCTAATGCCACAGATAAACTACAATCCACACCTCTACACCGAGCCTCAGCAAAGGGGAACTATCGTCTCATCCAACTTCTCTTAAAACAGAGCGCTTCTACTAATATTCAGGACTCTGAGGGCAACACACCCCTGTGAGTGTTGTCACATTTGCATACAAAAGACTTTCTTGTGCTATATCACTTTCCCATCCGTGACAAAACTTCTGTCACTAATGGTGTCTCTCTGTTTTTTCCAGCCATCTTGCATGTGATGAGGAGCGAGTAGAGGCTGCAAAGCTCTTAGTCGAACATGGTGCCAGCATTTACATTGAGAATAAGGATGAAAAGACGCCTTTACAGATTGCCAAAGGTGGACTTGGTAATATTCTTAGGAAGATTGTAGAAGGCTGAAGTGATTATGAGAAGGTTTGTGCATTACCTGCTTCAGGCTGGTCGGCTCTACAGATGCGAGGAGCTTCTGTCCCAGAGGATGGTGGACAGCGAACAAAAAGTGTTCATGAATTTAAAATAAAACCAAAAAACTAGAGCCTGGCCTTGATTGTACGTGGGAGTGAAGTTTGAAGTACATGGTCCATTATTTTGAAAGATTTTCCTCTTTTTTTTTTTTTTTTGTATTTGTGGTTTAATAAAATATGCACTTCTCTTCAACATTTAACACACAGGCTGTTTTAATCTGGTTTTTTTGGGGGGGGGGGGGGTTAACATTTTGAAATCTTAGGCATCACAGTTACTTAGTTCACAATAATGATGCTGATTTAATATGGAAATAAAAATGATTTCTGCTAATATTGTTATATGTTTGCTTTTCAAACACAACTATACAGTACTGCAATAAACATTTTACAATAAATTCCTCTAGCAATCATGTGATTCTGATTACAGGAAAATGTTTGCAGATGTGCTATATTATACAAGTTTGATGTGAACTGGCCAAATATCAGAACAGAGGATAACAAGGCATTGCAAACGTATGTTCTTTACCTAAGAGGATCTTGCAATGCCTTGCAAGAACTCAACTATATTGATTAACTTAATAACCACTCTAATCTCAAACTCATTCTATCAAATTTGGCATATGAAATAAAGGAAAAATAGAAATCAACAGCCCACTATATCATGGAACGACAAAACCAAAGAGCAAGGTTCAAGGACCTTGTGGTATTTTTGGAAAAACATGTGAAAATGGCCTCCGATCCTTTGTTTGGTAACTTAATTGATTCTTCTACAGGAAAACAGTGACAGAAATTCGTACCTGTAAGCCATATGGCAGTTCCCATTAAATGCCAGAAGAAGCTTTGCAACAGCAGTCTCAACAGTTACTCAAGACCGACAGCCAAATAAAGGAATGAAACTGTCTTTCCAAGGCCTTAACAGGTATGTTAAGACATTGCATATTTTACACAGGTAATAACTTGCCAACTGTCAGCAATTCAAAGAACAGCCAAACAAGGAGAAGGTGGAAATCCTGAAACAGAAAGGTATGTTTTGGTTGTTGGACAAGGGGTCAGTTTAGCAAAGATTGTCAAAAAAGGATGACCTGTGAAAACTTTAAAGGCAAACAGCCAACTCTGCTGCATAACACGAAAGAGGAAAATAAAAAGAAAATTTAACAAACTCAGGATCTAACTCAAATTATAGAACCACAAACTGTCGAGAGAGCAAATAAGGTCAAGGACATGACAGTAGTGAGCAGTGATGTAATCTCCCTAAATGAAGGAAACCATGGAAGAAAGGAATGCTCATTTGCCATAACACCAGTACAAGTAAAACTGGTCAAAGGAACTAAAACAGAGACTGCATTTGCCTTTTTAAACCTAGGTAGTTTGTCCACATTCAGCACTGAGAACAACGCAAGTGTACGAAAAAAAAAAGAACTCCTGCTAAAGACAATGTCAACAGAGAAGCCAGTCAAAACCTATGAAATAAACGACTTGGAGATTTGTGGTATAGAAGGAAAATACTTTCTTCCTTTATCCAGAGTGTATATGCAGAACCTCATCCCTGTATCTAAAGAAAACATTTTTTACTGCTAAAGCTCTATCAAAGCGGCCCTATCTGAAAGTGGTTAAATGAACAGAAATTGATGCTGAGGTTGAACTTCTAATTGGCATTAATAATCCTAAAGCAATGGAGCCTTGGCAAATTGTAAAGAGTGAGAATAATGGACCATATGCCATGAGAACAATCCTAGAGTCAATAGTTAATGGTCCTCTTTATTGCAATGAAAGTAAGGAAGCAAGTCCACCTAAAGTTGCAAATATAGAAGAATTGTTCATCAGACAGTATAATCAGGACTTTACAGAACTACTCTATGATGAGAAAAGAGAAATGTCAGTTGAAGATAAAAGATTTATGAGCATTGTATCCAACAGCATAATCTTCAGAAATAAATGACTACTACTTACCTTTGCCCTTTCACCAAGAGGATGTGATGATGCGTAACAATAGGCAGTTGGCACTATAGCGAGCAACAAGTCTTTTGATAAGGCTAAAAAAGTACGAAGTTTACCATAGAGAATTCAGTGGCTTCGTGAAGGACATGTTGCAAAAAGGATATGCAGAAACAATCCCTCAGTTACAGCTTGACAAGTCAGATGGAAAAGTCTGGTACATACCCTATCTCGAATTTCCCCCTGGGGGATCGATCTATCGATCTATCGATCTATCGATCTATCTATCTATCTATCTATCTATCTATCTCATGCGGTGTATCACAAACGTAAGAAAACTTGATGTGTAGTGTATGATTGCACTTCATCATTCAGAGACATACAGTGGTGTGAAAAAGTGTTTGCCCCTTCCTCATTTCCTGTTCCTTTGCATGTTTGTCACACTTAAGTGTTTCGGAACATCAAACCAATTTAAACAATAG
>JAFFST010054309.1:590779-636514 GCA_022414735.1 Noturus placidus
AAAAGTTTGAAATATCCAATAAATTTCGTTCCACTTCATGATTGTGTCCCACCTGTTGTTGATTCTTCACAAAAAATTACAGTTTTATATCTATGTTTGAGGCCTGAAATGTGGCAAAAGGTCGAACAGTCCAATGGGGCCGAATACTTTCGCAAGGCACTGTATATGAAAGCTACACCATTTGAACTCAATTACGGAAAAAAAATTAACGTTTCTAAAATATTCACATGCAGTTTTACAGTACGTGTAAAATCTCTGCCATTCATTACCATTAAATCACACCAAAGAACTTTCAACAAAAATGAGAAATTGATTTTTTTTATGCAACTTTTGATGTCAAACCCAAATTTCTTCAGTGTATAGCAAAAACAAAATAATTTTCAGAGGGGAATGCATATTTAGCTTTTTTATCGAGTTTACCATTATTTAATGTTATTCATGTAAATGGAGCAAAAGATTACTTTCGACGAAACTAAATTTTGACAGTTTATTATCATAAATCATACCAGGAAAAAAAGGAGTAGGTTTTGAGGAATCGGAAGAATCTGAAAACCATGTGAAATGTGCTTTCATTGTCCACCCACATACCTTGAAAGAAAGGCTTTCTTCCTGTTGTAAGTTATTTAACACATCTATAGTGGTGCTTGAAAGTTTGTGAACCATTAAGATTTTTCTAAAGGAATGATCAGATTTTCACACCTCTTAAAAGTAAACAACAAGAACCCAATTAAACCAATGAGACAACAATATTATACTTGGTCATTTATGTATTGAGGAACAGTAACAATATTACATATCTGTGAGTGACAAAAGTATGTGAATCTTTAGGATTAGCAATTAATTTGAAGGTGAAATTAGAGTCAGGTGTTTTCAATCAATAAGATGATAATTATGTCTGAATGTGCACTTTGTTTTATTTAAAAAACAAAGATCTATCAATGTTTGATCTTCACAACACGTGTTCGTGGAAGTGTATCTTGGCATTAACAAATGACATTTATGAGGAAAAAGAGTTGTTGAAGCTCATTGGGCTGGAAAAGGTTACAAAACCATCTCCAAAAAGTTTGGACTACACAAATCCACAGTCAGACAGATTGTGTACAAGTGGAGGGAAATCAACACCATGGTTACCCCATTAGTGGTCAAGCAACAAAGATCACTCCAAGAGCAAGACATGTAATAGTCTGCGAGGTCACAAAGGAACCCAGGGTAACTTCTAAGCACCTAAAGCCCCCTCTCACATTGCCTAATGTTAATGTTCATGAATCTACCATCAGGAGAACACTGAACAATAGTGTGCATGGCAGGGTTGTAAGGAGAAAGCCAATGCCCTCCAGAAAGAACATTGCTGCCTTTTTGCAGTTCAAAGATCACATTTACAAGCCGGAAAGCTATTGGAAAAATGTGGAGAATGAATTACTTCTCGTCAAAAGAAAAGAAAAACAAGACCAAAACAAGCCCAAGTACAAATGGCAGTAAATAAGAGGTAATCCAAATCAATACAACTCCAGGAAATGTCTCAAGAATGTACTTAAGTCCTACAGCTACTTGAGTCCTTTAAGGTTATATGGTTTTCTATTAACAAGAACATTTATATGAACATTTTAATAAGAAAATGTGTGTAAATGCAAAATAAAGCTAAGAAAATTGCCACAACTGAATATGTCCTTATTTCAATAAGATAGCATGTCATGCAATAGGACAATGTATGTACCTATCTGTATGTACATATCTGGGTCACTAATTTATGCAATCCGGTCTCTGTAGGAGTGCAGTCTGCATCAGGAGTGTATCTTTTCTTCAAGGTTTGAAAGTTGGACTTCCAACACATACTCGAACATTTCACTGTTGAGTGTGAATGTTACAGTTTGTGGTGGTGGTGGGGAAAATCAGGAGCTTTTTTTTGCAGACAAAGCTATCTATTTATGTACCTATCACCACCTATAGTCATGAGTTGGGGGTAATGACTGACAAAATAAGGTCCTCCATAGTGTTTCTGGGCATACTCTCCATGATTGGGTGAGAAGCTTGGCAATCTAGGAAGTGCTGTTCCTCCAAATTGAACCAGTTGAGGCTTCTGCTAGAACTATATCAGGCATGACCCACTAGATGGAGACTCCTGGGCCAAGTACAGTTAGTTTGAGAATGTGTGAGGACCACAAAGAGGAGCTGGAATAGAGAAGTCTGGGCTCATATTCTCAAACTGTTCCCATTGCGACCCCCAAAAGTAAATGCAGAAGTAAAATTAATGAATTAATGAATCATTGATCTCTATAATTATTAAGAAAAATGAGGCAAATACACTGGTGATTTAAAATATAGGTTATAGTAGAAATTATGTTTCGCTCTGAGTGAAACTGAAGTGCAAATGTGTAATCCACTGTGATGTGTGCTTCAGCTGTGAGGTAAAATCCATATAAAAGGTCAAAATTCTAAGATTCCAATTCTCTGTTAAAATTCTAGAATGCTCACGTAAGTTACTGTAAGGATGAACAAACGAGCTACTGGTAAGATAACCAAGCAAGTTTCTGTAAGGATAACCAAACGCGTTACTGCTAGGATAACCTAACAAATTACTTCTAGGATAACTAAACACAAGTTACTGCTCAGTCATGGGTCGAAGACTGATGAACATTGTGCAACAAATGTGCCGAAGGACTGTCAGTTCCAGCTCACTGTGCACATCCTACAACAGGGAGGTTCAACAATTGCACAGCGACGGCTTTTATCCAGTTTATGTTGGCAAAACAGAAATTTCTGAATGCCTTCTCACTGGAGACATATCTCCTCTGAATGCTAGTCTGAGAAATCAGCCTACATGGAGCATTATCCACGCACGTGGAGCACTTGATTGGGTTCCGTGGAACTACAAGTTGTACTTCTATTTGAGTGATATGATGCTGAAACCAGATGAGCAAATATTTCAAGAGTTGTGTGCGGAGTTAAATGACCACTACGGGAATTGTGCCATTATTGTCACCCCACATATCTTACGAGAAATGCAGAACCAGAAGAGTGGAAATTTTGTCTATCCTACAGCTCCAGTGGAGCTTCTACCAATGACCTGTTGTCCAAAGGTTGCCCAATCCTACGGCCATAGAATGCTGCAAATACCCATACATGATGCATCTCGAAGTCCTCTCAACAAAGCATGGTCTACTGTCAAGTGGTTCATGAATAATCACAGAGGTAATTACACAGAGGTGTCTTACTACAGAGGCAACATTCATCGATTGATACATATGAGTGAATTACTAGATGAAGCTTTGAATCAGATCACACCACCCAACACAAATGGGTGGACATAATAACAGAAGCATTTGTCTCCTGATCAGAAGGTGATTTCAAACTCCATCTCTGCCAAGTGAAGTTCCAGCCAAGTTATAAGCAAAGTTATATGATTATAAACAAAATTATAAATACAAATCATTTCATAAATACTAGCAGGGTTGGGGAAACAACATAAAGTTACTACCCACCCTAAGAAAAAGTATAGAATATCACTGCACGTGTCTCACACTGTTGTGTATTTGCAGATGCCAGTCTTACATACTGTTGCACTATGGTCCTGGAGAAATGACATTTCCTTCCAATGTTTACAAGCTATATAGAGGAATGAAAATAAAAACCGACTTGACTTGACTAAGGCTACTTTTTTTCACCGAAGCCACTTTGTCAAACTGAGGAAAATGTTTTGGATTTTACTTATTTAAATGCTTTATACAGGGTCATACAGGATTTAGATTTTGTATTTGTAAACCACTGTATTTGTAAAGAAGGACTTACAGTAAAACAATAATCAAAAAAACAAACAAAAAAACAGATACAGAGAACATTGGGCTACTGATTGGAAGGTGAGTTCAAATTCCAGCACCACCAAGTCAAATTCATTCCACTACTCCACTACTTTTGCTTTAGTTTATTTCTGGAAAAATATTGCTAATTAACATTAATGGGCACACTGTAATCCATACAAAAGCCAATTAAATATCTACAAGTGGGTGTTTGCTGCAGTATAAATAATAATGCTAGTCATCTTTGCTTGTACCCTGTCCAGGGTGTACCCCGTCTTGTGCCCGATGCTCCCTGGGATTGGCTCCAGGATCCCCCGTGACCCTGAAAAGGAGTAAGCTGTTGAAGATGGCTGGATGGATGGATCTTTGCTTGTTGTGCAATTGTTCCTTGCAATAGGTTGGCACCTGGTTCAGGGTATCCCCTTCCATGTGCTCCCAGTTCTCTGGTATAGGCTTCGGGCTCCGCCACGTGTAGGAGAAACGGTATGGAAAATGGATGGATGGTTGGATCACGGCTTGTTAATTAACACTGGCTAACAAAAGCTTTTAAGTTAAACATGAGGTCAGCTGTCAAAATATAATATCAACTCCATCAAAATATAAGCTAAAAAGATAGATAAATATGGCCTTAGCTGTTCAACCGCTCTTGTTTTCATCATAAGTAGAACACCAGTTCTACAGTAAATGGAAGTATTGGATTTGCATTTATTTAAAAACATTTATTGTAAAAAATACATTATTTTAAAAATACCTCAGCTACTGCCATGCTACTAAACAATTATGTTAAGGTAATAGCATCACTACTGGTAGCTAACTACTCTCCAACTCTTTATCAGCTAATATTACTGTGCATACTAGTATTAGCCATGAAGATTAGGAACTTTTATCAATATGACCTTAAAACACATTCACGTGTCAGGTTAGTTCATGTTAATGTCATGACATGTTAAAAGGAGAAGATTATTAACATCTATAAATATGAATTAAAAAAAAAACAGAAATCTGATCAGGTTAGCTCATGTTAGCTAACTTCTAACAAAAGCTGTGAGAATGCATGATATCCATATATGGAAGCGAATGCCTACCCATGTATGGTACAGTACATTTACTCAGCGCTGCTTTCATTTCCATACATGCCATGTCCACAACCTGACCATTATACACATCCTACTATACAACTTACTTAAAATTTACTTAAGATTGTAAGAATAGCCAAAAATGGTTCTAATAAATTTATACATTAGTAATAAAAATACAATAACACTAATGTTGAACATTTGTTGAAAAATATATATAAAATGTATATCCTAAAGGCAAGTATGATCACAATTTTCACAAAAGGTTTTTCCATGTACATATGGTAAAGTTCAGCACAGTCCCTACCACAGCTCTACCAAAATGTCAGATTGAAGTCATAATAAATGTCTTTAGCTGCCTCACCGAAAAAAAAAAAAAAAAGGCTTTGGTGGAAAAAGCAGTTTGTAATGTGAGAGCCATCCAATGTGGTTGTGACGTTCCTGTTGCAGTTCCCAACCACTTCCCTATGCATTTACTTTCAATCCCACTACACTAAAGTGGTGCATTCAGATTTTATTTTGTTGAGAACTCAAGATTAACACTGACATGAATTTCACCAAACCTGAAAATCATTATTTTTGTGTCAAGTCTACACTGTACATTAGTTTCTAATTATACGTATTTTTTTCTATAAAGTGTTCTGTGCACGTTTATTCCCAAACTGTAGTCATATGCAGTTGATGATAATATAAATATCATAAAAGCATGTTGGGTTTTATCTTGGAAAAAAAAGTAATTTTAATAAAGATTACATTAGAGATTAGTAGCTACTGATTTTAGAGACATTCACAACACTCAAGTTGACAGTGGTAAAGTTTGTTTTATATTGAACATTCGTTGCACATACGAGATTTTCTCTTCTATTTCTCAAGAAATGAACACACAAAAAGGACAAAGGATGTATTTGCTTACTCTGTAATTGGCAGAGAACCAAGTACAACTTAACAAATTTATGTATATCATTTATGTACATCATTAATAATCATTGATATAATATATGCTATACATTTGGTTTTACATGTGTAACTTTTATAAGCAATAAGTTATTGAAGTAAATAATTTTCTTTTTTAAACAAAAAAAAACCTTGATATTTTTCAAAATAAAGTTGTCTTTGATAAGACGAATGGGGTATAATATAGTGTGAATCATAAAATTTGAGTTTAATTTCTATTTGAATTTTTTTAGCAATTGTCGTGGAAATTAGACAACACTCGCAGACTCGTCCTCTGAAGGTAAAAAAAAAGGTTTATTACAGAAAGATGGTTAATGCAGAATAGAATTAAGCAGCATTAAATAATGAGAGTGCTCTGAAGCGCTTGTGCTGAACCACTACTATATGAAATGCAGAGCATGACACACTTCTGTGTACCGATAAGAAGCGGTTTGAGGCAGTTCAAACAGGCTTTGTTTTAGGTTCTTGGAAGATGTGCAGATGAACCTTAAACAGAAGAACATGTTTGTGTCTCTTTGAGCAGACAAACATTCTGTACTGATCTCAGTGTCATGACATGGCCTTCAATACCACAAGTCTCTTGTCTACATAATAATAACAAGACGGAGGTCATGCAGCCTGATATTTCGCACACAGTCTGCACAAAAGGTTTGGTGGGGTCTGGTAGCCCTAAGGATGGAGTTGTCTGTAGAGCCTGTTTAAATTCTACAAAGGCTCTCTCTGCTTCTGGCGTCCAACTTTCCTGTGAGTGAGCCGTCAACTCCGATGTGTGCGCAATATCTCAATAGGTGTCTCAAGAATGGAATAATTTGGAATGAAGGGCCTACAGCAGGAACACATATATAGTATCTCACAAAAGTGAGTACACCCCTCACATTTTTGTAAATATTTTATTATATCTTTTCATGTGCCAACACTGAAGAAATAACACTTTTCTACAATGTAAAGTAGTGAGTGAGTGTACATTTTCACTTAGGGGTGTACTCACTTTTGTTGCCAGCGGTTTAGACATTAATGTCTGAGTGTTGAGTTATTTTGAGGGGACAGCCAATTTACACTGTTACACAAGCTGTACACTCACTACTTTACATTGTAGTAAAGTGTCATTTCTTCAGTGTTGTCACATGAAAAGATATATAATCAAATATTTACAAAAATGTGAGAGGTGTACTCACTTTTGTGAGATACTGTATATACTCATCGGGATGCATCTTAGTTTTGAAGCTGTGATATAAAAAAACAATATCTCTGCCGTCATAGAGGCAAAGTTCCTGGAACTTCTTATAAGAAATCCATGTAATACTTCTCTCAATGTAATACATGCATTTCTTTTATCATTGAATCCCTTACACACAGACAGCAATACACAATGACTTCATCCATCCATCCATCTTCTATACCGCTTATCCTTTCTTCAGGGTCCTTTCTTCCTTTCTTCAGAGAAACCTGGAGTATATCACATGTAGCTTCGGGCACAGGGCGGGGTACACCCTGGCCTGCCATGCATGTCACCCTGGCCTGCCATGCATGTCACCCTGGCCTGCCATGCATGTCACCCTGGCCTGCCATGCATGTCTTTGGACTGTTGGAGGAGGCTGCGGAAAGCCCCTGCAGCAGGGGGAGAGCATGCAGGCTCCGCCCACACAGGGCCACGGTGGGGATCAAGCCCCCAACCCTGGCGGTGTTAGGCGAGCTAACCATTTAGCCACCGTGCACCCTCAATGACTTCATAAAATTCTAATTCTAAATCATTGACTCCCTTCCATACAGACAGGAATACACAATGACGTCATAAAATTCTAATTCTAAATCATTGACTCCCTTCCATACAGACAGGAATACACAATGACGTCATAAAATTCTAATTCTTTATTCTTGATGATTCCTACCAGTCAGTGGTAAGGCTGCATCGCTCTTTCGCTCTGCATAAGGTCAAACTGCATGCGTATCAACACCGTTTTATATCCTACAATAAGTTTCTATGTGCCGCAGTACTTCCGTTTACCCTGACCCGACTTCCTTTTACACTGTACCTTTTAAGACGTCACGCCCCTCCCCCTGGCTGTAGTTCTGGATTCCTTGCAGTAGGAGGGTCGAGGAGGTCAGCTGTCGGTATATAACAGTACCATCAGATACACAGGGGTCAGATTTGCCTGATTTATCAACATAAGGTGAGTAATGGTTATAAACCGATCCCGGGGTTTTCCGGTTAATGTTTGTACTGTCGCTAGCTCGGTTAGCATCTTAGCATGTTAGCATAAACCCAAGTTATTCAGGGTGTGTAGACGTGAGTGGGAAATTTGTCCTAATGCGTTTGTGTGTAGGAAGGTGAACAGTATTGAAATAGTTGTCACAATCAGACGAAGTTCTACTACTGCTTGTTTTAGGAGGTTTGTACTTTTGGTTGAATTGTTAAGCAGGAAGCTGTCGCTGACAACAAGGCAATCAATTTGACCAAAGTTAAAGTTTTTGCTGGACCTTATCTTTGTTTGAAACTAATAGCAGCGATGATCAAAGAGCTGTTTTGGAGCGGAATCACGAAAATGCTGCTGTGAAACTCTGACTATATTCTCGCATGACCGCCTTGTCACGTGTAATAATACTGTAGGCATTCTAACGTGACGTCACTTTATGATTGCGTTTGAATGTTTAGTATTGGAAATGCATTTTTCATTTCTGTGTGCATGTAAAAATATATATTTTATATATATATATATATATGGATGTATTCACATGTCCGGACATGTCAATTGAAGTTTGTAAAGGTGTACAAATTTTTTTGCAGCAGCAGACAAATTTTTTTTGCAGCAGCAGACACATGTTTTTCTGCTGCTGCAAACAAAACATTTGTGCAAAAAAAATTATACACGAATAGTTCCCAAGAATTATCCACAAGAAGTCTTATCTTATGTGCTATTCCGAAATAAATTAAATAAATGAATTAAAAACACAAGCACTAAAATAGGAAAATATTAGGCGTGTAGTTTCTTTAGATACAGTCCATTATATTCTGAACAGTATTTTATAAATATAGAAATACACTGATTCATGTAAGCTCTTCTGGCAATTTCACTACCAAACAAACACACCAGTAAATAGTTTGGTTTGTTTGATTCATTCGGCTTCATCAGTGCTTCTCCACCACTCGGTCCAGAAAATAGTTTATAACTATTAAAATAGTTGATTGAAAACAGAAACAACTATTTGTTTGTTTATTTATTTAACCGTGGAGCTTGTCGTGAAGCTTAAGCTAAATAACTAAACAACTAGTTTCCTTTAAAAAAAAAAACATTTTAAATGTAACATACTGTTCAGAATATAATAGACTGTATCTAAAGAACACTACACGCCCTGTCCTATTTCAAAGTACACCGTCACGTGTTCTAATCGTTTTCCAGAGGTGCCTTTCTCCTAAAATACATGTAGAACGTATCGCGAGAAAGTGCGAGACTACGCGTTCGAATAAACGGCAAACTTCCGCGCATGCGCGCTGAAGATGAACGCGCTGGGATTCTCTTTCTGATCTTCCACAACAGGGAAATATCCAGAAATATCTGTGCAGTAAAGGCTGCTCAACCACAAACGTGCCGTAAGATACAGGTGAAAACATGTTTGCAGTTGATTCTCAAATGTCGACGTTGTAAATATTTACACGCTGTAGTAATTCACTCAGGTGTTGTCGGGAGTTGAAAGTCTATTCTGGACTAATAATGCGCTTAGGTGTGGTAATAATGTGTAGGCGGGATGGTCACGTGACTTAACGCTCTGCGTCATCTGCTCCGTTTCCTTCAGTCTGCTGGTTGATTGGTTGTTTGAGTGTGAATACATTTGGAATTGTATTTTTTAAATAATTAAAACTGTAATTCCATAGCTGTCCCAAAATAGGAAACACATTTATGAGTTTTGTTTAAGAAGTATGGACTGAGTTAATAAACAAGTTACTCATTGAGTATAAAAATTGTAGGGTTTGTGTAACTTGTTTACATGTTTAGTATTATTCAAACCATGGCTCCTGGTTTCTGTAAGTTATTTCCTTTATTAACTGGCTACTCCAAATTGATTGATGTGACTTTTTCCAAGTTATTTGAGTAATGTTTAACCTTCAGAAAATTAGTAATGTTCTTTATTCACATGGTACTTAAGGATCTTGTGTATTTGTGTTTCAGTTGGCATTCTCATTGCGGCGATGGCTGACTCTAATAGTTTTGAACAGATTGAAACTGATGACGGACTCCCAGACTGGTCTGCGATGAGCACACGATTGAACTCGTTCCGGACTTTTCCCCATCCTGAGCAAGTTCCTGCAGAGAGGCTGGCGCGGGCTGGCTTCTACTTCACAGGTGAATCTGATCGAGTGTGCTGCTTCAGCTGCCTGCACACCATTGAGAACTGGCACCAAGGAGACAGCCCAGTAGAAAGACACCATGACGTGTCACCTGCCTGCAAGTTCCTCAAGTGCGTTCATCACAGGAGCCTTGCTAATGGAACGTCCCCACAGTCTCCTGGCCCCATCTATGATGAGGAGGCAGAAGCCATGGCGTTTAGATTAAGCACAGGAGAAGTGGTGGATGAGTCGGTGTATCCCAGGATTCCGCATATGAAGAGCGAAGATGCACGGCTGACGACATTCAGCAACTGGCCCTCTTCGTCTCCGGTACAGCCTCATGACCTAGTGCAAGCTGGGATGTTTTATGTGCCAGAGAGTAACAGGCAAGAAGACCGGGTGCAGTGTTTCTGCTGCGCAGGCATGCTGGTCAACTGGGAGGAAGGTGATGATCCCTGGCGGGAACATGCCAGAGTTTACCCAAACTGCTTTTTCATTTTGGGTCATGATGTGGGGAACATCCCCTCTACGCAACCAAGACAGAGAAGCAGCGCTCGTAACAGTTCGATGGACTCCTTTGAGGAGCGCCTTGAAAGCTTCAGGGACAGAGTGCATCCCATCAACCCTGAAAGGCTGGCTAGAGCTGGGTTTTGTAGCATAGGTAAGGTGTTTGTTTTTTTGTCTTGTCTTGTGCAGATTGTAACAGGGCATATTTACAATCGCATCATTGTAATGTATTTTCATGCTACTGTTATGCATGTTGTTTATGCAGGTGACCGAGACCGTGTGGTTTGTTTCAAATGTGGAGGATGTCTGAAGAACTGGCAGCCAGATGAGGACCCGTGGGAGGAGCATGCCAAGCACTATCCAGGGTAAATAGCTATTTTCAATTGGTAGATGGATAGAAAGTGACTTAATTGAATTTTACATAATTTAAATGTATTTTATAATTTGTTTATACACTGGCACTATGTTTTTGCAGTCGTTGACAATACATATGATTTTCTTTTGTGGCCTAGGAAATTTTTGATTTATTTGAAGTTAATCTTCTGTGCTAAGTAAGGAATAAAACGTTTTGGGACAAAATGTTATAGGAAAATAATCAACAATGGGGTGATGTGATTAGGATCAATATGAAGTAGCGTTACTGTTACCACACCAAAGCTGATTATTTTCCTAAGACAGTGTGCCCTTAAGCATTCTATTCCTCTTATACCACAGCAATATTATAACTTGGACTATAACTTTTTTTTCTTTACAGCATGTTTATTATTAGTAATATGGAGTGTATGATAGCGTATGAGAGAGAACGCATTAACACAAACCTGCGATTTGTCTTGCAATCGGTACTGCTGTCATAAAAAATTCATCAACACCTTGTGACCAATTAGCTACGAGATGTTGTATATGTGCAGTACTGCACTTGACCTGTGAACCCACTTTTGAAATGACCAACAGATGCAGTTTCCTGCTCGCAGAAAAAGGGCAAGAGTTTATCAACAGCGTTCAACTAAGAACTCCTGGACGAAGCTCTTCAGTGAGTGAAACTAATAAATCTGTTAATCTCATGTGGAATTTGGATAAGTGGTTGGGTTTTTTTTTTCCCTTTTTTTATTTTTTTTAACAACATCGAGCAGACATTTAATTCTAATTCTGATTATTCATATTTTTATCTCTGTAGAATGGATTTTCCAGACGTGAGAGAGGTATGTTGTGATTTATTGTATTTGTTCACATGTATTGTCAGTCTGGTCCAAAAAATTTGCCATCTGAAATGTATTTGATCTGCTTTTTCTTTAGCAGAATCAAATCTACTGCAGTCAGAGAGCTGTGAGGGCTATTTACCTATGGAAGATCTCGGTGTAGATATAACCAGTGGTGTGTTTGGTCTCGATTCTGATATTTGTCAGGATGCTCTTAGTACGTAAAGTTTGTTGCAAACTTCTATTCTCACTGAAGTAAGATATCCACTCAGCAAGTCAGGGTGTAACATTTTCTACTGGTTTTTAGATGAAGACCCCTTAAAGAAGCTGGAGAAGCTGCAGCACGAAAAGCTCTGCAAAGTGTGCATGGACCGTGACATTGCGATCGTCTTCATCCCCTGCGGACACTTGGTGGCCTGCAAAAAGTGCTCCGAGCCTCTTCGCAAGTGCCCCATCTGTTGTGCAGACATTTTACAGAAAATCAAGACCTTCAGCTCATAATCTCCAGCGCACTCGTGCTCAGACAGAGCTGATGCATTTCCCACTCATTTAATTATGAGCAATTCTTAAAAAGATACATGTATATGGATCCTTAAACATACACACACAATACATGGAGGCTTTAGACAAAAATAATTTTATTGTTTTATACTCTAGTGTATATGATTAGAAATATTTGTATATTTGGATTATATTAGAGCAAGTATGTAATACATATGACAAACGTTTTTTGGAAGGACCAGGTAAATCTGAGGCTGCTGTCTGGGTACAGATCAAATGCAATCTTTGGGATAAATATATTGTAAGTAGGTAATTTAATCCTTCGTGTGTGTGTGTGTGTGTGTGTGTGGCAGCACATTAATCGTGATGTTCTACAGAAAGAAACTGCATTGGTATATAACGCCCTGTACTGACATGGAAAAAATATGTGCCATTGCTGGGAATCAAACCAGTCTGCCTGCATGTACATGCCAGTTTCATGGTAAAAGCTCAGTCAAGTACATTTTTAGATCAAAGTTTAATCTGCACCCAGACAACGAATACTTATGCTACATTAACAGTGCCTTTCTTTAATTAACATATATATTTTAAATTGAATTCAAATAAATTGTTTATAGTAGAGTTTATGTCCTTATTCTTTCTGACTAGGAAATGGTGCACATTTCTTGATTTGGCTTTGGATAACTTGATTAGTTATAGTTTTATCTTGATTATAGTAAGTTTTATCACCATGTTATTAGAAGATTAATAAATGCTGTTGAATAAAATGTTATATCTACAGTGACTACTTTTTTTTTCTTTGCAATTCCTCGTTAACAAAACATGAAATAAGCAATAAAGCTGACAGAGTGTGGCGCACCAAGCAGTAAAGTGGCTAAAAGTGGGAGGAGAGTTCACAAAAGCAAGTTCATTTGTGCAGTATGTTGAGGATATAAATCCTTTTATGTGTAACAGAAGAGACAAAATACAGAAACCCGCAGGCTTACACAACTGATCAAAATAGAATAAAGAAGACAAAATATAAGAGTATAATAAACAAAATACAAGATACATTCTATATATGTAAGGAAAGGGTTAAAAGGTATATACAAAACTACAAGAAAAGTATTACACCAAAGTAAAATTACCAAGCAGCAATGGAAACTGAAAACTGCTTTTAAACTTGCTTGTCCATGATTGGATATTTCTATATTGTCTCCTAGATGGGAATCTGGAAAATAGTTTGTGTGCTAGGCGATTTAGGTCTGAAGTCATTTTGTGAGCTATCCTGTATGGCCAGGAGACTTGCCAGTGATGAGTTCTCACCACGCTGGAGAGCTTTGCACTTGTGTGTGGAGAAACTATCATACTATACAGTGATGCATAGAGTCAGGATGGTACACTGGTAGCGATTGGTGAGGATCTTAGGCTTGTAGACAATTAAGTTGTAGACAATTTTACTAGGATAATTAGACAAGTACAGATGGTGATATCGAACGTCTCCAAAACTATGGTAAGATGTGACCACCATGCACAGCAGACTGTTTGAAATAATTGCAAGAAAAAGTCTCAGTTTTCCCTAAATCCCAAACGTACCACCCTGTAGTTTGTTCAGCATCTTCAGAACTTTGCATGACAACACAGTCTCTTCTGTTAACAATACGGTGAACATGAGAGGTACCACATGAGGCCTTGTTCACAGTGGAATTAGAAAACTTGCTAGACCTCATGCTGCTTTGGATCATTAAATCTGGGAGATACAGCAACACAGTAGGTTAAATTTACATTGTTACTGGACCCTCATGAAAGTAAATGATCCAGAGCATTTGTCCAGATACACACAGAAATGACTTAGGGATCATATAATAAGGGTTTATATCATTCACCCTAAATAAAAATCTATATGGTGTGCTGAGCATAAGTGACTCTGGATGCCACTGGATTCCTTGCTCGTATACATACAGTAGAAGACTGCATATATTGGGATGGCAAGAAGATAATGCACTAAAGAATACATACCACTTTAAAAAAAACATAATTCATTCACATAGCAGTATGATTAAAATTTATTGTTGTGTTTGGCATAGTTGAGCATAATGTTAATAAAAATTGTTGAGAGCAAGAATTTGCGTTCTCATGGGTTTAAAAACAGCTCAATTTTAGAATTCCTTGTATTTTAAATAGTGTGGTCCTGTTGAAAACCTGTCACAACATAGCCAAAATATAAACACAATTGAGTACAACATAGCAGTTATGTATATTACAAAGCTCCAAAGTTTGTCTCTCCAATGTCATTCTTGAGTTAAGTATTTGAATGTGTGTGATTCCCAGCAAACACAGAATGTTTCTCTAATATTAGCATTTGGCTCCCCTATTTGCTAGAACCATTTTATAAAGTTCTCCTCAGGGAGACGTTACAGATGCATCAGATCAAGGACAAATAGATTCAAGAACAGTTTCTTTTCCCCAAAAGTTATAACCACTCTGAACACACACATGCACTGATTCTCTATAGGTACATAGTGTCTCGGTGGTCTCAGAACTGTGCAATTTTCATAGTCCCTGCATGGGCATTATTTATTTATTTATTTTTAATCTATTCTACACCATTTTGCGCTGCTACATAGATATTTATTCTATTCTACCCTTTTTTACTATAATTCCTATTTTATCTTGTTTCTTTTTATTACTTATATGTACATGTTGGGCACAGAAAAAATGGAGTGGCTCCTAATTTCATTGTACATGTATAATGACAAATAAAGGCATTCATTCATTCAATCAATCACTTCATGCTTCCTGCTGCTGACCAACTTTATGGAGATGCAGATTTCATTTTCCAACAGTACTTGGCACCTCCACACAGTGCCAAGGCTACCTGTACCTGCTTTAAGGGCCATGGTATCCCTGTTCTTAATTGGCCAGCAAACTCGCCTGACCTAATCCCTGTAGAAAATCTATGGGGTATTATGAAGAGGAAGATGTGATATGCCAGACCCAACAATGCAGAAAAGCTAAAGGCCACTATCAGAGCAACCTGGGCTCTCATAACACCTGAACAGTGCCACAGACTGATCGACTCCATGCCACGCCGCATTGCACAATTCAGGCAAAAGGAGCCCCAACTAAGTATTGAGTGCTGTACATGCTCATACTTTTCATGTTCATACTTTTCAGTTGGCCAACATGTCTAAAAATCCTTTATTTTGTATTGGTCATAAGTAAAATTCTAATTTTCTGAGATACTGATTTTGGGGTTTTCATTAGTTGTCAGTTATAATCATCAAAATTAAAAGGAATGAACACTTGAAATATATCAGTCTGTGTGTAATAAATGTATACATTATACTAGTTTCACTTTGTGAATGGAATTACTGAAATAAATCAACCTTTTGATGATATTCTAATTATATGACCAGCAACTGTACAAAAAGAGACACTTTACAATTATTTGGGGATACGGTTTAGGCATGTTGTTATAAGCATGTTGCCACTTTGAAAATTGTTTAGGTATTAAAATGCATGAGTTACTGTGAGTCTGAACGCTCTAATCCATCTATCCATTTTCTGGGGGAGACTTGATCGCCCCTGCCCTGAAGGATGTCAAAACAAGACGTAGGGGGAGTCTTGAAATTTTCACATACTACTAAGTTTTAATAGTGAAAAATAGTTTGCATTGCTCAGCCTATCTGAAAAGAAAATGGGTCTAAATGGGTCATACTATTGTCAATGCATGAGTGCATGCAGTAGACTAAATTCTGGAAATACCACACAATCATACACTCTATGAGCTGAATGCAGTAGAGATAGCATGGGAGATACCATAGGCTATGTGTTTGAAAGACACATTATCTTGGAAAAATAAATGTCATAATCTAAATATAGTTTTATTTAAAGCAGAAATTTCCTGCACATTTCATCAAAACTAAATGTTTATGGTGAAATGATTAAGATGACATTTACCTATTGTCTTGAGTTCACTTTAAGTCTTGAGTGTGAATGAAGCAAGTTGAGAAAATGCTGTTAATTAAAATAGCATATGACTCTGAAACAAATAATAATAAACAAAGAATGTATGACCACAACTATGAATTAGACCTTATGATCCTTGATCACAGATTTCATTTAACACTGGAGTAAGAGAAAGGAAAAAGTCATAAGGTAGTTTTTTAATGACAAGAAAAGTAAGTTAAGGAGTAGGTACATACTAATTCTTTTAAGCCTTCCATGGCACTATTCGTCACATAAAGCTGAACAGCATTTTAGTGACGTCAGTCAGCAGGCTGGTGTTGTCCGAAAAATTTGATAAAACCCTCCAATAATCACCAGCCCCAGGAACTGCCTCCCCCTCTTTTTGGTCTTTGGCAGGTCATAATCACTGCTGTCGTAGCAATGTGTAACTAGTGGTCCAGATACCATACTTCCACCCATCCACTTCTTTGAATTTGCTGTGAGTCCCACCTGTCTCATGAATCACAGGACATTACTCTGCTCATTATTATAAAGCAGAAGCAGCTTTTTTTCAGATATCCCAGCTTGTTTGGAAGCTTGGGCCAAAACACAGTATCAACCATAGTTCAGTGTACCTGGAGCAGAGATGGTTGCTGAAGGGCCCCTACAGTAGCAGCTTGGCAGTGCTTGCACCCTTGACCTTCTGATCAGTATCCCAGAGCCTTACTCATTGCCTCATTACCATGCCTTGCTACCACAGGACCTGTTGACAAACATTTCTCGTACTAATGCCTGAAACCCTGTCCAATTTGTCCTAACAATTCATGGATGGGTGACACAAGGACTCACCGCCACCTCTACTCTGTGCTTTTGCCACTGGAATTTAATAATGAATGGTACCAGTGGATAATCTTGAACATGCCTGTGCACACATCTCACCTTCACCATTTGTACATAACCAGACGGTGGACTGGTTACATCCAGAGTCCACCAAGGCCTGATGTGTATTCCCTTGTATACTCTCTTACATGTTGTATGTTCCTGATCATCGGGGGAGGGCTGCAGCACATCAGGGATCTGGATCAGTGTTCCCGATTACATTAAGGAATGCTTGTCCTGCTTCCCTGCCACACCAGCCAAGCTGCCTGGCCTTTGTATTTACTGCCATTGTTCACTGTCTCATAGGAGGTTTTGAAACCCTACTACTTACAATTCTGCATTCATAAACACTAGAATATGAAAAAGGGCCCCCTTGTTGTGTGAAAAGAATAGAAAGTGCAATTTACATAATAGAATTATTATGTAACGTAAACTACGTGAGATCACGAACAAGCAGTCACCATGAAGCATTCATATCTATAATATAGAAAAACACAAAAAGGAAAAAACAGAAGACGAGTAACGGACCCAAAACACTATAAGAAACAATGTTAATTAAGGAGATTTAGTCAGTTTGTTCACTTTCTTGCTTCCATTTGATGAAATTGAAATAGAAAAAGAATTACTGGCTAACTACTGTAGCTAGCTAGAATCTAAAGTAAGAAGTGTTGGGCTAACACACGTCAAGTTGCTAGCTCGTTACTACTAGCTATGACAATAGTAACCTGTTGACTCATCCAGGATAATGAAGTATTAATCCTGTTTACTCTTGCATGTAAAATAATATGATAGGTGTGGGTGGGGGGATCGTGAATAAGATGTGGCGTAGGGTCCTCAAACATTCAGAAATGGCCCCGGTGGTCAGGTTCAACTGGAAACTGAGCCCAAAAACCTTGAAATGGGAAAAAGGACACATGCCAGTTTGACCATAAACGTGAACATTGTATTTCCATGAACAAGTATTTCCTGGAAAACCAAACGGGAACTATGAAAGATCTGTTCTGAGCACATTTACGTAATAAAATAACCCAAATGTTAAAAGAATGCTCTGGGAACCAACAAATGTTAGTTGGATGACAACACATTTGCATAGTTAAATCTTATTTAAGCCATGAGAAATAGCCAAAGGGTGTCAAACTAACAAAGAATGTAAAATGGTAAATGGCGCAATTATATAGCTTTTATCCAAAGCGCTTTACACTGTGTCTCATTCACACACCAATGATAGTAGAGCTGCCATGCAAGGCACTAGCTGGCCATCGGGAGCATCGGGAGTTCAGTGCCTTTCCCAAGGACACTTCAGCATGTGGAGTCATGTGGGCTGGGAATTGAACCGCCAACCCTACGATTAGTGGATTAGTGGACAACCCGCTCAACCACCTGAGCCACAGCCGCCCATCAACTGTTATCAACACAATATCCAAATCAAACTTTGTAAACATAAAAAGTGGGCTAAAAGTCCATATTTATTACATAATATTTAATGGTTTATTTAATGATATACAGTATTAGCATACACTTTTGTCCATTTTTGTAGAAGTGTAACAATACCCAAATACCAATTCAATATGATTTCAATATGGTAGTGCCGCGATACAATATCCTTTTCAATACAGCAAAAAAAAAGAAAAAAAAAAAAAAAGAAAAAGAAAAAAAAGAAGCATTTCCTGAATCTGTCTTAGGTTTCCATTTTCAATCAATTAAAACATTAAACAATATAAAAGTACAGTAGTTGAAATGTAATAAGGACAGTGTTCAAGTGATCCTCTAAGCAAAATATAATGGAACAAATTTAAACATGGCTAAACTTTCACTGGTAACTCCCAATGTGGATAGGTTAGCTAATTGTGATGTCAGAATCACTTGGCATATATCCATTTTTCCCCTCACACTGACTGTGAGCTAGCATTTGGCAGATTTGAGACCTGTGAGCAAATAAGACACGAGTGTTTCCACATATTTTAAACCCTTTAAATAAACCCTGACTGATTGGTCTTGCCTCCATTCACTGAAGATAAAATACAACGTTCACTGAAGATACAAAATTATAACACTGCTGTCTTCTTTTACTTATGTTCAGTTATGTAGTGAACAAACTGCTCAAAGTGGGGAATTATTTGGTGCTAAAGAAAAAAATGTTTGGGGCTAATGCCCAGGCCAGGTTACACCCCCGGTACTCAGTCTCTTTCTTGTGGATGGGTGGGCGTGTTGGGGCACTCATTGGCGCTCTGAAGCTGGTGGTGCCCTAGGGGACCATCTAGTTCGCCTATGTCTAGACACGGTCCTGCATGTCAGTCTCTTAAATTTGGAAAAGCATTCTATCCTACTCGTGCTCCTGAATGCACGTAAATTTACACATAAGAAGGCTAAATAATGTAAACGTTGGCTGACTGGCTTCAAATCATATCATTTGCATGGATTACAGCATTATACGGATTATACTGTCAAGTTTAAATATCATGTGTATTTCAAGTTTGCACACAAATTTAATGAAATTTTGTGAAGCCCCGTCGTTTTATTTTAATCGCGTTAATTAAAGAAAAACTACTCAATAAAAATCGAATAAAACGAGCCAAGATAAATCCACAAGTTAACATAAACAAAACTAGCCATTCAACTAAAAGAAATGGAGCTGTATAAAAAGAAGACTTGATGTAATGGATTTTGTAATGCTGCACGACACTTTATTAGAGCCAGCACTAAGTGAATGATAAGTGGCCGACCTGGTACGTCTCAAGCTGCCACATCCATGCACGCCCTAGTGTGCTGCTTGTCAACACCAGGCTTCCTGTGCCCCCCTGCTGTCCAACAAGGCATTGGGGAAGACACATGAGTGTGTGAGGGATTGCTGGCTGACAGTTATCAAGACTTGATCACCTGGGAACGGCAGATATATTTTCTCCTTTTTCATGTCAAACCGTTTTCTTTGCACCTCACATTGAACTCACCTTTTCTGTAATTTGACTCTAGACTGTGGCCTTTTCAGGTGCTGTTACACTGTTATATAATATATATATATATATATATATATATACATTATATATATATACAGTATATATATACACACACACACACACACACATATATTATACACATATATGCCAGTTATCCTGACCCTTTCTGCAACCCACGGTTGCTGGAACTACGGTTGCTACCATGGACCTTAGGACTGCAGTTACTACATACAATTTTGCAGTCAAGTGTCCTTTAGTGAACAGTGGACTAGTTTAACAAAACAGACTTCATATAAAAACCATATTGAACTTTCTTTTACTTTCACGCTATCCTTTATTGCCCAGATGAGGATGGAAAATATCACTAAATACCAGCGAATACCCTTCTGAGATTGGTTCCTCTCAAGGTTTCTTCCTCATATTGTCTTAGGGAGTTTTTCCTTGCCACCTCTGGCTTGCTCAATAGGGATAAATTCACACACTTAAAATCTGTATCCTTTGTTTATATGTTTCTGTAAAGCTAATTCGAGACAATGTTTCATTGTTAAAAGCGCCATACAAATAAGATTTAATTGACTCAAAATAACTTCCACCTCTTCCAATGTTAGCCTCATAGCTCTAAAGCTTCTCTAAATAATCTAACTTGCTCCCGCCAGGGCCATGTGTGTGTGGAGTTTGCATGTTCTCCCCGTGTGTCGGGGGTTTCCTCCGGGTACTCCGGTTTCCTCCCCCAGTCCAAAGACATGCATGGTAGGCTGATTGGCGTGTCTAAAGTGTCTGTAGTGTATGAATGTGTGTGTGAGTGTGTATGTGATTGTGCCCTGCGATGGACTGGCACCCTGTCCAGGGTGAACCCCGCCTTGTGCCCGATGCTTCCTGGGATAGGCTCCAGGTTCCCCGTGACCCTGAAAAGGAGTAAGCGGTTGAAGATGGATGGATGGATGGGCTTCTATTGATCACCCTTTTAGCAGAGCGCCATAACTCGTTTTGTCCACTAGATGTCGGCCTCAGTCCAGCGTGATGGGTCGTGACCATGTGACCAGCAGGTGGCAGCTTTGTGCCGTTTCTCCAGCTCGATTATCGGAACAACAAACCGAGCGGTGCGAGCGGGCTGAGTGTGAGTCTGAAACAGACAGCCTCTGACCGCCACTTTCAAACTAACATCCATGAATCTGTCTGGGGGGTTCGTTCAAAACAACTAGCGCCACTCGACACTGCTACGGAGCTGCATTGTGTGCCGGATTTAATACTGCTAGGAGGTAAGTTGTAAAATGGCGGAGACGTTTACAGAAGTTGGTGGGGTTTAGTGATATTTCGCTGGTGCGCCGAGCTGAAAGCTAGCCTCGGTTAGCTTGCGCACCCGAATACGCGGGACTTGAGAGGAGAGAAGTCGGTTTAGCTCACCAAAACAGCCGTATAAGCTAGCTTCGATGAGCGTTTGAAATCGTCGCAAGGGATCTGCTTTCACCGCGTTTCAGTGCTGGTCAGTTGGGCGAATTGACAGCGTAGGCCACTTCCGCGGTCTTTCTGTGCGCTGTGTTGTTGATGTAGCTAGCTGGCTAAACGCTGCGAGCCCGCGAGCGCAGCCGCGATGGCGAAACTGGAGCACAAATTCACAACCAAGATGGAGGACGCGGGGAGGCGTTGTTCCCCCCGCACGGGAAGGAGAAAACTGTTGTCGCACGGACACAAGACGAGTCTCGGGGAGCTTGTTTTAAAGGCGTTTCTTCGGTGGATGTGTTTAACGGCTGTAGGAGATGTAGTGTAACATGACTCGCGCGGCTGGAATGCAGGAGGACCGACTGTAAAGCGGAGCCAAAATGGAGAATCCCGAAAACAGCTGCTGGACTGGTTTCAAGATGGAGATTCTGTCTCTCTCTCTCTCTCTCTCTCTCTCTAACTTGATTGTCGGTGTTGTGTTGTACTTTCCTCAGTCTCCGGGGTCGCTTATGAAGATGGTTTCCCTGAACTCAGGGCGGAGAAGAAGAAAGTGAAAACTGCTGAGATGATGGATCGGATCGGACCGGACCGGACCGGAGGGATTCAGATCCCTGTAATGTTTCAGATGAGCTAGCATAGCGAGACTCTTCACTCGGACTAGCTGGCGTTGCTCTGCGGTTGTGTTTGAATCATTTATCGCCGGATTTCGAGCGAATGCTTTGAATGGAGTAGAGGTGTGCATGTGGTGGTTTATGAGTAAAGTTCCAGCACGACCGGTCAGTAGAACTAAGTTTGTGGAGGATGTTCAGGCCAGATGCGTGGAGCTCTGACAGACGCTCACAACAAGCTAGCTGTGGAGATCAAAGCTCGGGTTCTACGCGGTGTTTAAACCGCCTTTTTAAAATCATTGATTTAGTTCGTGCACGTGGTGTGTGTAGCTGAATAACTTGTACAAATCTCTCTCTCTGTCTGTGTGTGTGTGTGTGTGTGTGTGTGTGTGTGTGTGTGATGGTTAGCTTCATTTGGCGCCACTTTTTAAGAAGTTCATTTTTTTTTCCAGTTTAAAAGAATAAATAAATGAAAATAAAATAAGGTGTTGCGGCTTTATTTCTCATACTTGATTGATTGATTGTTTTGTCACTCGGTGTGGTTACAGTTTTAACGACTGGACATTTCCCAGCAGCCCTGCTCACACCTCAGACCTAACGGTGCCACCAATATACGGGTATTGAACACGTGCACACTTGACTTGTTTCTCATTAATTTGAGTAAACTTGTAGCACATTGTTTGTGTTGTCTGTCCAGCTTGTGTAGTTTTGCTGTGTTGTTGTGGTAAATAAACCTCACCTGGGCTTGACTTTAAAGTAACCCTAGGTCTTGTGTATGCGTAACTGTGTGTTTATTATCCAGGCCTTACTTTTGAGGACCCTAACTCGGAGGGAGTGAGTGAGTAAATAAATAAGAGAGGAGTTCGGTGTGCTGCGTTACTGTGGTAGTTTGCCTTCCTTGTAAAAGCAGTATATTTTCTCGGAAAGTTCTCCAGGGTCGAATTAAACAAACTGTGTAAAGTACTCGTGATGAAATTTGACTTGAAAGCACACAAGCGGCTCGTTTCCACAGGTTCGTCGGCTCACTTCCGTCCTTCTCCCGTTTATTCGTGTTTACGGCCACGAATGATAAAGACCGTCTGTGATTGGACGCGATAAGCACGAGGGCGGATAGATTAATACCTTATATGGTAACGGAGGAAGCCCGCTCAGAAGATTGTTTCCTGGAAACCGGAGACGGAACGGCCTATGAGAACGCCGCATAGCGTGACAGTGTGATTCGGCCACGCCCCCTTGTTTTCATCTCCCTCCGCAAGCACATTTTCAGGCGCGTGGCTCTTTCACTACACGGTACCGAACTGCAGACATTCGGAACTCACCGCGGTGTCCAGTAGTCACCCGGGACTAAATTATATGCTTTTCGGTTGTAGAGTAACGCATAGCTACGGTCGATGGGCAAGGGTTTTTTTTTTTTTTTCTTAAATTTATGAATGTCGGTTCAGGTTCAAAGGTCGCGTGCTGACACGCACACCGGTTGTATTTCAGTCTCATCCTGGGCTCCAGCTCAGAGATGTGCGCACATCTGCCTTCAGTGTCAGAACCAGACATTAGCAGCTAAATGTGGAAGTGTTAAAGCACTATGGGTTCAGCTGCAGTGATGTGAAAATAATATTCAGATTTCCTCATAACCGGGACATGGCTTTATTGTACATGTCTGTACTTGGTCCACACTGGCATCGTGGATTTTTGTTTTAGTGCGAACAGATAAGAAACTAGTAGCCTGATGTAAACCACGTGACCCTAACGAGGCGGTTATTAAGGATGCTATGAACACATCTTGCAGTGCCACACATTCATGTTAATGAACATGGATTTTCTTTGTCCTGCTGGCTTCATATATCATCGCTTTCTTACGGCCTCAAGTTTGTAAGTTTGCGTCCTGTGAGATTCCAGTCCTGATGCAGACTTCTAGTTCCAATTAGCTCTCAAGCCATGTGAACCTTTCTTAAAAAAAAAAAATTTGGAATGTTGTGTGTCCTCCGTATCTTTAGTTGGTTTCAGTTTCAAACATGTTATGGGTTCGTTCCGATTAAAGTATTCATATTCATTTACATCTCTAGAATAGAGTAAAGAGGACTGAGTGTAACTGAAAACAAACTGTTAAGTACATCTAGGCAGTTTTATTTTGTTGAAGATTGCAAAAATACCTTTAAATTCCAATGAAATGTCTGGCCATTCACTTGTCTTTTTTTCTGTCAATATTCCTCTAGCTTTTCTGACATGCAGTGCACTGAAGATTTAATCATAACTGATTCTGTAAAAATCTGCCTGTCTAGGTGAATTAGTTTACCGTAAAAACATGTGTGACTTGTCACCTCTCTGCATAAAACTAATTTAATTTCTGCCGTCACAGCAGTGATACGGCTCATAGTGAAATCCTGGTAGTAAAAGAAATTTTAAGGCCAAATGTAAGCACTACTCATTTCCTTCATGTGCAGCTTCTCTCCCAGCTGCGAAGCATGTATTTGCTTTAGCTACTAGCAGCACCTGCAGACACGAGCTTGGAACTGGGATTTATCTTGAGCGCACAACCTGTATTACATTTGTTTCCTGTTTCTGGTTTCTGTCTCAGTGCATCACCCACATGGACAAGCTGGCAGGGTGCATCTGCTGAAAAGTAGTGCAACACTGCTCCCCTTGTGGCCATGATGTGTCTGCAACTTCATCTTCTACTTCTCAGCTTTTCACTAGTTGCTCTCTGAATAAATGGTTTCATGGTTGAATACAATTTCTCTATATTTCATACCATGTTTTCGGCCTAAATTATTTCAGGACTTATCTGTTTTTCTGCCCCTCTCCCCTTTGAGGTTATTCCTTTTTAGATATGTGAGAATATAGACATATTCTGATTTCATGTTTACTGTGAACTGTTCTAGGTCATATGACAAAGGTACCTGCGGTTGCTGCTAGTGTTGAAGGAAGATTAACGCTTTGACAAGTTAAGGTGGTCCAGAAGATGTTAAAGAAATGATAGCAGCACCAGAATTACAAGCGGAGTTTCATTATCCCCAGTAAGTGACCATGTTATTCTCCATAATATACACTCAGTCTGGTGTGTAATGAGCTCACAGTTAAGACTGATTTTTGTGTTTAACAGGGACACAGACACACGATTCTCATCAGATACTGACTTTGATGATTCTGATGGGAGAAATGCTGTTCAAGGGAAAGGAAAGGTAGGCTTTATGTCATTAAGTATCCCACACATAACATAGACCAATGCGTTGTCTTGTGATCAATAATATTACATTGCACAAGGTGCAACGTGCTTGCCTATAATAATGGGAAAGTAAGTTAAGAAAGCGAGTTGCTGGTAGGTGTCTCTTATTTGTGCGATCTAATAATCTATTAATAATTGGATTGATGACTCAAATGATCTAATGACTTAGAATTTAAAACGTTCATGTATACACCTCAGAACGCAGTAAACTGATTGAGGCCAATCCGAATTTCTTTGTGATCATATAAAGTGGTTATTAATTTTGGTTTTCTGTTAAAAAAAAAACTTTTCACAATCAGAATTTGCGTGAGTCGCCACACACGCTGTCCAAACAGTCTGTTTCACATTTCATCCAGAGATTCTCATCAATCTGAATAGTTTCAATTACAAATTCAGACTGTACTGTTCATATGTATGGTAAAGTGGCCAGTTTGTAGGCAGCATACAAGAAGCAGGGTTTAGTCTGAGCGTTAGTTATATAGCATGAGTCTGGTCAGGGGTTTCACCTTTTCAGCCGTGTTTTATTTGGTCTGCATGTGTTTTTAATGAGGATTAAATGATGTGCATGTTAGCAAAACTTCTTCAAATGGCATTATTAATCAGATCGCAAGAAATTTACCTGAAATTCAGCAGCTAGGAGGTTGTTGATATTAACAGAACGGCATACATTAGTATTTATTGTACCACAGTGTGGTTGAATTCTCAAATCTTAGCGGTCTGGGCAGTACTTCCGGTTGTAATGTGAGCGGTAAGTTTATATTGATGCACTTGTGTTCATTTGTTATTGTTTCTATAGTAACAGCACATACAAAGGGACTTGTAAGGCAGATGCCCCACATGACCTAAGACTAGTAGTGAATAAAAAAAAAACGTGTTTAGCAAAATAAAATCTCAAATTATTGATGTGGTGACTTTTATTTTTTGGAGGTATTTAGGGAATGAGTGTTGGTTGTCAGTGCATTATAACAATCACCAATCAGGATCCTTCGCAGCATGGGAAACTTTTCATGTCAGAGTTGTTCACCCGTTCTTGTTTTCTGTAAAATGACAACTTGTTGAGAGAACGCCTCTTTTTTTTGTGGCTATAACATAAGAGATAACAGGAACTAACTTGTCTCTCGGACATTCCACACCATTGAATCTAACTTTAAACTGTTACAACACCAATTTCAAAAATGTTGGGACACTGTGTAAAATGTAAATAAAAACAGAATGCAATGATTTGCAAATCTCATAAACCCATGTTATTCACAATAGAACATTGAAAACATATCAAATGTTTAAACTGAGTAAATGTACCATTTTAAGAAAAAAAGGTCATTTTAAATTCAATAGCCGCAACACATCGCAAAGTCTCAAAAATGAACTCCCAGCTGTTTCTTTTTAGTAACACTCACTTTTCCAGCCTTTTGTTGCCCCAATGCCAACTTTTTTGAGACATGTTGCGGTCATCAAATTAAAAATATTTTCATGTAAATGGTCTGTTGTGTGTTCATCCTTATTTAAAGCAGATATATTGACTTACTTATTTTCCAGTGTTTCCAACGATAAAAGCTATTGTCTGGTAATGCCTGCACAAAAATATCCTCACTCATCCCACCTCATAATTATCTGTAAATAGAATAAAATGTGTCATAGGAACATTTGTCACAGGACCTTTCCCTTTAAAAAAACATGACTCAAATGCATAGAGCATGCGCACACATTCTGTTAGTGAGGGTAATCACAAAGCTTTACGTGGTCATTTTTCTTTTCTATAAAAGTTTTTTTTTTAAAGGGTTTACCCACCCGCACAGTTCAATTGAAATTTTATTCCGAATGGCCTTAATTGTTTGTACGTTGTTTATTTATTTTTTGTTCTACATAAGCGTGGCTTTTCCTGGCGATTTAGAGAAAATTGTGCGGTTGAATGGACTGGGGGATGACATGAAGCTCACATTTTGAGGCAGTGGGTGTGGGATTCACCACAGTAAACTTTACTCAATGGTTTATATTTACCCTTCAGCAAGAATGCTATCATTAAAACTTGAAAAATCCCAAACATGGGGTCAAATTTACTATAATCACAAATTCTTTTCAGAGTCATTTCATTTGGCTTGGAGATTGTTTAACACATCTATACTGAATCCTGTGCTTTAGGTGAAAAAGGGGAAGAAGGCCCCTGGGGAGAAGGGGAAAGGAAGTGGAAAGGGCGCAGGGCGCTTAAATGGACACCATCAAGAGAATGGCATGGAGAATATCATGCTATTTGAAGTGGTCAAGCTGGGAAAGAGCGCCATGCAGGTCAGTTTCGGCACTGCTGAGCTCTTAAATTCTTATAGTTTAGTTTATCATTTTAAATGTTGAATTTTTTTTTATTTATTTCTTGGCCTGACAGATTTAGATTTTTCTTTCTTTCCCCCAGTCTGTGGTGGACGATTGGATCGAGTCTTACAAACAGGACCGAGACATGGCTCTCCTTGACTTGATCAACTTCTTTATCCAGTGTTCTGGCTGTAAAGGTACATTATGATTCACTCTGTAGTGAGCTAGAAAAAAGCTGCAGTGTCATCTTGTCCACTATTGAGGAGCATGCTGTCTCTGTTTATTGTTGCAGGTGTTGTGAGTGGTGAGATGTTTCGGCACATGCAGAATTCTGAGATCATCAGAAAGATGACTGAAGAATTTGACGAGGCAAGATTTTACTTCCTGTGAAGCATGCTTTTAGCGATGTGTTTTAATACGCCATGCTAAATAAAAGAGTATTTTTTTGATCACTGTAGGACAGTGGAGACTACCCACTCACAATGGCTGGGCCACAGTGGAAGAAGTTCAAGTCCAGTTTTTGCGAGTTTATTTCTGTATTGGTCAGACAGTGCCAGTACAGCATCATCTATGATGAGTATATGATGGACACTGTCATCTCCCTGCTCACTGGACTGTCAGACTCCCAAGTGCGTGCCTTTAGGCACACTAGCACACTAGCAGGTCAGACCTACCATCAATCATTTGATAATCATTTATAGTAGACCTACATCTTGCAGATAATACCTCTTGAGAGCATCTGCGAGCTGTTGCGTGTCTGATCTCGATGCGGTTGAGCTGTCTGTGTCAATGGCTGTTGGCTAGTGTTCAACGGCATAGTGTTTTAGTTCATCCCTGTCTGTTATGTGCATTGTGATCTACACAGCCATGAAGCTGATGACGGCTCTGGTGAACGTAGCGCTGAACCTCAGCATTAACATGGACAACACACAGCGCCAGTACGAGTCCGAGCGAAACAAGATGATCGGCAAACGGGCCAATGACCGGTTGGAGCTGCTCCTACAGAAACGCAAGGAGGTGAGTCTAGCATTGCAAATACTCCAGCAGCTTCAAGGAATCTCACAAAATTTTAATTTTAATAGTAATTTAAAATCCCTAACTTGTTTTTTATTTTATTTTATTTAATATTTTTATTTTAAACACCATAATGTCCTTTCTGGCATTAAACACGCGTGTGCTATATAAAGCTCTTACTTTGGCATCACAAAGGATTTCACTGAGATCACGATTGAGAGTCAGTAAGTCACCACATGACCAACTAAAGATCTCTTTGGTCTAAACCAGGTGCTTGTCATGTTTCGTTGAAAACAGTCGCAAAGCAGATTTTAGAGCGTTTGCAGAAAGTTCACCTGGTGCAAATTTTCACCATCCCTACTACAAGGCAGCTTTGGAGCAACACTTTACTAGCAAATCTGCATGCAAATGACGAGATGAGAGAGGTAGCAGTGTCTATTCAGTACTCCCCTGAAAGATAATATATGGAACATGTATCATTTTATTAATGTCTTAACACAATTAACTCTACAACACCAATCGTTATAAAGCATAGAAGCTAGTAATTTTAGTCCTCATAGTCTGTAGCTAATAATATTTCAGATTTGCAAGGTAGCATAGTTTGTGTGTAGCTACTGACCTGTGTAACCAAGTTCCCTGTAGTAGAAGTGGCATTTTTTTTTTGTTGTTGGATTTTTTTTTGTCTGCTAAGGCCAGATGTAGACATTTCTTGGTCTTTATGAGGTTTGCTGAATGTTAAACCTCAGCAAGTGTGGTGTATGTCAAAGTATCAACAATAAAATATTAAAGCAGCTTCAAATTACAGATAACAGCACTATTGATGACTATTAAAGCACCGTGCCAAGGAGTTAGCGGATAAGCAAAACTGTCTAAGCATCTGGCTCATGATATCTATTACTTTGTGTTTAATGTTCCTTTGTCAAAATGAATAGCTGTTCTTAATATTTTAGTGTTTAGTAAGCTTGTAAAAATAAAACCAAATACCCTTTAATAGCATATTTATTAATGGAATATCTGATTTAAATTTGCTAATGTGCCATGTGATGTGCAGTCCTACTGGTGAAGTATTCTTGACCAGTCTTGATTGACCAAGACTGGTCAAAAATACTTGCTTGTCTGTAGCCCTGCTCGATGAAAAAAGGAATAAAATGCAGTTAACAAAATAAACGGACACCTCCCCCCCCCCCAACCAAAAAAAAATAAAAACTTAAGTCAAGAGGAGTTTTAATCCTGTATAACAGAATTGTCAGGATGATTGCAAATATCTGCACTATCTTTAGTTTGTAGTACTTATATTGATTAACAGTTCAGTTATGTAATGATGGTCCTGCTGACATGCCATCTGTGCGAGTGTGTTTGAGGCTTGTGTGCGAAATGACCATTCATGTCACTCGAGCCTCGTATTGAAACTAATTGCAAACCTGCGTTGTTTTACGGGCACTAGAATAGAAAAAAAGTTTACTGAGATGTTTGGATTTCAGTGATAAGCTTTGTATTTCTCTTTGCAGCTACAAGAAAATCAGGATGAGATTGAAAATATGATGAACGCTATTTTCAAGGGAGTTTTCGTGCACAGATACCGGTATGTCATTTGTTCTGATAAATGCATTTGGCCTTCTCATTACAATAGTGCTGGAATATTTGAGTGAATTCTTCTTTAAACAAAAGTGCATCCTATGTTTGATTGCTAATGAGTGTAAATATAAATCATCTGAATTAATATTTAAGTAAAAACTGTTGAATAGTTCTATTCATTTGAGAGACAAGGCAGGTATTTAGATTAATATCGACACCATCATGACTAATGGAGCACTGGTTACTGACTTGTTGTCCCTGCAGCGATGCGATAGCGGAGATCCGAGCGATCTGCATCGAGGAGATCGGGGTGTGGATGAAAATGTACAGTGACGCATTTCTCAACGATAGCTACCTGAAATATGTAGGCTGGACCATGCACGACAAGGTGAAGTTGATGATTATATTTCCCAACTGTTTGACTCGCAGAGGGATGAAGCATGTGCTGGTTGTTAATAGTGGAGCCTCATTGTTTGTCTTCAACAGCAAGGCGAAGTGCGGCTGAAATGCCTCACGGCTCTGCAGGGCCTCTACTACAACAGAGAGCTCAACGCCAAGTTGGAGCTCTTTACTAGCCGCTTCAAGGTGAGAGCCATCTGCAGTTTATTTCTTTCCAAATGCATAGAGGGCGAAAGCAGTATTGGGTTAGTCTCCAAGTGAAGAGCAGAATTTCAATTATGTGGGATTGAAGAATTGTTGATAGTTAATTTGGTTATTTTTAACAGTGACATATATGCATCACACACACATAAATTGATTATTATTGTACACACACTACTGGTCAAAAATTTTGAGACACTTGACAGAAATGTTTTTCATGATTAAAAATATTTTTTTGATCTGAAGCTGTATGATTAAATGTTTGAAATCAGTGTTGTAGACAAAAATAGAATTGTGCCAACATATTAATTTCTTTCATTAGAAAACTAACATTTTATTCACAAAAAAAAGTTTTTTTAATCGATGACTTGGAATGAAATATTCCGAAAAGTAGCCGATAAGTGTGCAGCGTAGGTGGGAACTCCTTTAATACTCTTTAAAAATTCCTCAAGAAATCCGTTGAGAAAATACCAAGAATACATTTCTGAAAATCTAGGTATAACGTCTGCTTTTAAGATGCTAAAATACAAAAAATGTTTGTATTTATTTAGATTTTTTTTAAGACCATAATTCCCATAGTTCCCTTTGTGTTATTCCAGAGTTTTGATAACTTTATTATTGTAAAATGTGTGTGTGTGGGGGGATATAGCATGAGTGTGTCTAAACTTATGACTGGTAGTGTATATCTTTGCTAGAGTTTCATTTAAAATGTTCTCAGTATTATTTTAAATATTTTCATGTATATGAATATATAACTTGCTACTAACTTTGTTTCTCCTTTCAGGACCGCATTGTTTCCATGACACTGGACAAGGAGTATGACGTCGCTGTGCAAGCAATAAAACTACTCACACTTGTATTACAGTAAGTATGCATACTCGGACAATGCCTAAAGTGTTATCTGTGTATTTGGAATTTAGATGATACAATATAAACACGATGGTGTGCTGACATGATTCTGGTGTTTGCTTTCCCAGTAGCAGTGATGAGGTCCTGACGGCGGAGGACTGCGAGAGTGTCTACCACCTGGTTTACTCTGCTCACCGGCCGGTCGCTGTGGCTGCTGGAGAGTTCCTCTTTAAGAAGTGAGGCTTTCTTTCACTTCCTTTCACTTATTTATGTATTTGTTTATTTATTTATTTATTTATTTTAAAAAATTACACATATGAGACAGACACAGTTGTGCCTCACTCCAAAACCTCTGTATTCCTGAATTAATGTGTGTTTCGGGGAATAGAGATCAGGGCAACATAAAGCATGTTGAGCCCATGGATGCAGATTGGTCTAGGTTATAGTGCTCTGAGGTTCAGGATCAGTGTAGTTTGCAGACATACAGACCTTGGGCAAGCCTGAAGCTTAGGTCATAGTTGGGTCATATCTTTTGGTATACGTTGTACACATTTATCTGACATAGCAGCCAAGACCCAGGTAGGGTGAAGGCTAACACATACTTCTTCCAAGACATGTGAATCCAGCCAACTGAGACTTTTCGAACTGCTGCTCACATTATGTTACAGGGCAATGTTCTGCACGTGGAGGAAAGCGTTATCTGCTCTATTCCACATTGCTTGAGTTCACAGATGCCCTTGATTGGCTAGTGTTGCTATGATTGACAGGGGAAAGAGAATGTATCATCAGTCCAACCCAGAGAGCCTGGCCAGTTTTGCTCCCATAGCTCACGGCCATGGATTGCTGTGGCTTTATTGGGACTTTAACTCTTAGTCTCCTGACAATAGGGCAAATGCTTTTCTGTTGGATCATTCTGGAACACACTCTTGCACTTACTCCATATTTGTCACCGCCTCCTGTCTGTCAACATGTAGTGGAACCTCTGTTGTGGGGCATGACGATATTTTACTTATCCGAGCTGTCTTATAACACATGCATACAAATTTCCCTCAGATTCCGACCCATCACTCCGACACAGTGCCCACCGCAAATTACGGATTATCAGGGCAACTCGCCAACTGAAGAACATCATTATGTGAATTAAATTTTGTTCCCAGACTCCATTTTTCCCCTACTCATGTGGCATTAATGTAATTGAGGGTCAGCAGTGTAACCTAGATGTTCGCATAGATAAAATGTAATAATGCTTGTTATCTATGCGAAGATGAAATACAGTGTCAGGACCTAAATGACACGTATCCTTCCCTGAAACATCTTTGTTTTCCTTCACAGATTGTTTAGCCATCAAAACATCGAGGATGACAGCATGCCTAAGAGACGAGGTAGACAGAGTCTGAATGCCAATCTCATGAAAACAACAGTTTTCTTTTTCCTAGAGAGTGAGGTGAGTCAGCAACCCATTCAGTCTCATTTCTCTGTTGACCTAAATGGTATGTTTTGCTGTAGTTACAACCAAGAAGCATTAAACAGGGTAATGCCTTGGCATGTCCAGACATTAGATGCTCACTGTTTAACACACTGTCTTCTCTTCAGCTCCACGAACACGCCGCATACTTAGTAGACAGCATGTGGGACTGTGCCTCTGAGCTGTTGAAGGACTGGGAGTGCATGATCAGTTTGCTGCTGGATGAGCCCCTGCCTGGAGAAGAAGGTCTGACCCTCTGCCCTCTCTCTTTGACCATGTAGAATTACTGCAAGCCTCATTTTACACATTTTACTTGTTTAAAAAAAACCTATAAATTGCATATTCCTCTGGTTCAGAGAAAGCATGCTAGGTTAAACGTAAATATGGTAATTAGCTGATCAGTTGAATCAGATATCTTTATTTCCTTAACTGGCATTGGGCACTACAAATGTAGACGTATGGACCTGACCTTGATTTCTTACAAATTCAAACGAGCATGGCAAATATGGTTAGCGTTCACTTAGTTTCCTCTAAATGAGGTAAGAAAAGGTAAGTGTGATCATTTTTGTAGCTGTAATAAATTGAGGCACATGAATTGTTCATCTTGTGATGCATGTATTTTTATTTCATGTAGCCCATTGTCAGTGTGCTGAAAAAGATGTGCATATCCCATGGGCATGTGTTTTCTTTTGTGACTTTGTGTTAAGCCTATTTCATTGTGAGAATGTCTCAAATGGAACATGTCCCGTACAGCTCTGACAGACAGACAGGAGACGGCCCTGATTGAGATCATGCTCTGTACCATCCGCCAAGCTGCAGAATGCCATCCTCCTGTGGGCAGAGGCACTGGCAAAAGGGTAAGAGACTATGTGGTAATACACATCATTACCATTTCAAATGTGTGGAATTCAAATCAAGTTGAAACGGAATCACGAGCGCCCATGCTGTCAAGGGAAGAGTTTTTGCACAAAAGAAATGATCAAATTGGTGGTGGATTCAAATCGCGACATTCTCAGTGTACTTTGTAAATTGTGCATTTTGCACACTGTTAAGCAGTCTTCTCTTCTTGTTGCAGGTCTTGACAGCAAAAGAGAAGAAAACACAGATTGATGACCGGACGCGAATGACTGAGCTTTTTGCGGTGGCAATGCCACCTTTACTTGCAAAGGTAAATACTGTTGTGGCACTTTTTTTTCTCTCCAAATACAAAATTATTGGGGAAACATTTTAATCTGTGGATAAGTACAAATATCCTTTCCTCTGACAGTATTCAATTGATGCCGAGAAGGTGACCAATCTTCTGCAGTTACCACAGTTCTTTGATCTAGAGATTTATACAACAGGGCGGTTGGAAAAGGTGAGTCCCAGAACCTATATATATATATATATATATATATATATATATACACACACACACATGCATACACACACACACAGGTGCTGGTCATGTAATTAGAATATCATCAAAAAGTTGATTTATTTCAGTAATTCCTTTCAAAAAGTGAAACTAGTATAATGTATACATTCATTACACACAGACTGATATATTTCAAGTGTTCATTCCTTTTAATTTTGATGATTATAACTGACAACTAATGAAAACCCCAAAATCAGTATCTCAGAAAATTAGAAATTTACTTAAGACCAATACAAAAAAAGGATTTTTAGAAAGGTTGGCCAACTGAAAAGTATGAGCATGTACAGCACTCAATACTTAGTTGGGGCTCCTTTTTCCTGAATTACTGCAGCAATGCGGAGTGGCATGGAGTCGATCAGTCTTTGGCACTGTTCAGGTGTTATGAGGCATCTTCCTCTTCACAATACCCCATAGATTTTCTACAGGGTTACGGTCAGGCGAGTTTGCTGGCCAATTAAGAACAGGGATACCATGGTCCTTAAACCAGGTACTGGTAGCTTTGGCACAGTGTTCAGGTGCCAAATCCTGTTGGAAAATTAAATCTGCATCTCCATAAAGTTGGTCAGCAGCAGGAAGCATGAAGTTCTCTAAAACTTCCTGGTAGACGGCTGCGTTGACCTTGTACCTCAGAAAACACAGTGGACCAACACCAGCAGATGACATGGCACCCCAAACCATCACTGACTGTGGAAACTTTACACTGGACTTCAAGCAACGTGGATTCTGTGTCTCTCCTCTCTTCATCCAGACTGGGACCTTGATTTCCAAAGGAAATGCAAAATTTACTTTCATCAGAGAACATAACTTTGGACCACTCAGCAGCAGTCAGAAGCGAGACACTTCTGATGCTGTGTCTTGTTCAAAAGTGGCTTGACACAAGGAATGCGACAGCTGAAACCCATGTCTTGCATACGTCTGTGCGTGGTGGTTCTTGAAGCACTGACTCCAGCTGCAGTCCAGTCTTTGTGAATCTCCCCCACATTTTTGAATGGGTTTTGTTTCACAATCCTCTCCAGGGTGCGGTTATCCCTATTGCTTTTTTTCTACCACATCTTTTCCTTCCCTTCGCCTCTCTATTAATGTGCTTGGACACAGAGCTCTGTGAACAGTCAGCCTCTTTAGCAATGACCCTTTGTGTCTTTCCCTCCTTGTGCAAGGTGTCAATGGTCGTCTTTTGGACAGCTGTCAAGTCAGTAGTCTTCCCCATGATTGTGTAGCCTATAGAACTAGACTGAGAGACCATTTAAAGCCTTTGCAGGTGTTTTGAGTTAATTAGCTGATTAGAGTGGGGCACCAGGTGTCTTCAATATTGAACCTTTTCACAATATTCTAATTTTCTGAGATACTGATTTTGGGGTTTTCATTAGTTGTCAATTATAATCATCAAAATTAAAAGGAATGAACACTTGAAATAGATCAGTCTGTGTGTAATGAATGTGTACATTATACTAGTTTCACTTTTTGAATGGAATTACTGAAATAAATCAACTTTTTGATGATATTCTAATTATATGACCAGCACCTGTGTGTGTGTGTGTGTGTGTGTGTGTGTGTGTGTGTATACACACACACAGTTTAGACACTGAGTATACAATCCGATCTGTCAATGTGCTGTATTTAAGACGCTGTATTACTGTTCTCTCGCCTTCAGCATCTGGAATCATTGTTAAGACAAATCAGGGAGATTGTGGAAAAGCACACTGACACTGATGTGCTGGAGGCCTGCTCGAAGACCTACCACGCCCTCTGCAATGAAGAGTTCACAATTTTCAACAGGGTAGACATCGCCCGCAGCCAGCTCTTGGACGAACTGGTGGACAAGTTCAATAAGCTGTTAGAAGATTTTCTTCAGGAGGTGAGGACAGTCAAACTGAGCTCTGTGCAGTTTGTGGGCTGCTGTGGAGTATGCAGTTTGTGGGGCTTCTGTGGCTCAGTCGGTAGAGCGGGTTGTCCACTAATCCACTAATCGTAGGGTTGGTGGTTTGAATCCCGGCCCGGGTGATCCCATGCCGAAGTGTCCTTGAGCAAGACACTGAACCCTAAGTTGCCCCCGATAGCAAGCTAGCACTTTGCATGCAGGCAGCTCTGCTACCATTGGTGTTTGAGAGTGTGTGTGAATGGGTGAATGAGACACAGTGTAAAGCGCTTTGGATATAAGTGCGCCATTTACCATTTAGTTTAATGGATTTTTGCATCATCACATTGCCTGTTTATATCGGTGCAGATCTACTCTGTCCTACTTGAATTGGGTATACCAAATGAAGTCATATTTTGTTGTCTTTCTTAGGGAGAGGACCCAGATGAAGATGATGCTTATCAAGTCCTGTCCACGCTAAAAAGGATCACTGCTTTTCACAAGTAAACATCAACATTTTACAGTTTGCATTAAATTATGTTACACAGCTGCAGTTGATTGTCTTTTCGTTTGTTTGACATCTCCCTTCTGCGTCTCTCCTCAGTGCTCATGACCTCTCGAAATGGGATCTGTTCACCAGCAACTATAAGTTACTCAATACGGGCATTGAGAACGGGGACATGCCTGAGCAGGTGACACTTTAAATGTCCTTTGGTTTGTGTCTGAGTACAAAGTCATAACAATGAGAGACTGACTGGCTTTTTGTCTGCCTGACCTGTTTCAGATCGTCATACATGCACTGCAGTGTACACACTATGTGATTCTCTGGCACTTAGCCAAGGTCTCTGAGGGCAGCTGCAAAAAAGTAAGATTTGACAGAAAAAGAGCTGTTGGCTTCCATTTTGAGAAATTACTTTTCTTTTCGTGGTTTAATTATTCGATTCGACACTTGTAGGAGGATATGGTGACTTTGAGGAAGCAAATGAGAGCGTTCTGCCTGATGTGCCAGCGCTATTTAGGCAGTGTCAACACAACTGTGAAAGAGCAGGTCAGTATGAGATGATTAGAAACTCGGTTAATTGGCCTTGCATCTTTCCATATCTTACTTGATGAACACACTTCATTGACTAGCACTTTTCCCTGCAGGCCTTCACCATCTTGTGTGACCTGCTGATGATCTTCAGTCACCAGATCATATCTGGAGGGAGGGAGGTGCTGGAGCCTCTGGTTTACTCACCAGAGGCCTCACTACAGTCCGAGCTGCTCATTTTCATCTTGGACCATGTTTTCATTGACCAGGATGAAGATAACAACAGTGCAGGTTCAACAATACAGCCTTGTTTAACAATAGAGCAGTGTCCAAATGTGGAACGGGCAGATCGTCCAGTTTTGGGCTTTTATTATTTCTAATGCTCACAGTAGTTGGCTTAGGTGATTCTTTAAAATGGATTTAGAAACAAGTGTAGACGTAAATGGGTAGATTACGTTGTGAAGTGCAATGTGAACATGGAATTGAATGAGGTTTTGACTCCAGCTAAACTGGTCTGACCTAAATGCTTGTTTAGATCAAAGCTGTATGTATGGTTACCAGACCCATACGTATCTATCTGTCTGTCTGTCTATCTATCTATGAAATAAATGGTTGTAGGTCATGGAAGGTTTTGATAATGTGGGTTTCAGTGTAAAGTGAGTGTAATGTTTTGCTTTCATGATCTTAATCCCTTTACCCTGTATCCATTAAAAATCTCTATATTTTAAATGTTTTGTAAATGTTCTTAGAGTAGCCATGTTTATGGATTCCCTGTATCTCACAATTGAACTTCAAATCATCTCTGCCTATTAATAATAATAATAATAATATTATTATTATTGTTATTATTGAACTCGCCACAAGAGGGAGACAGTGAATTTATGAACATGAAGCAGTAGAGAAGAACATGAAAATTTAGTTTTCTGTGCTGGTCTTGTTTGAACAGATGGGCAGCAGGACGACGAAGCAGGTAAAATAGAAGCTTTACACAAGAGACGCAACCTTCTTGCTGCATACTGCAAGCTCATCATCTACAATGTGGTGGAGATGAAGACTGGCGCGGACATATTCAAGCAGTATATGAGGGTGAGTCTCACTGTGTTTCGTTTCATAATTTAATGTCCTTAAGCTTTAATTCGAACACATCTGACTGTTAAATTCAACTCCGGTAATCTGACTGTCCCCCCCAATCAGTATTATAATGACTACGGTGACATCATCAAGGAAACCATGAGCAAAACAAGACAGATTGATAAGATCCAGTGTGCAAAGACACTCATTCTGAGCTTGCAGCAGGTAAATGTGTGTTTATTCCAAATATCCATATTCTTGTACACTTTGAATACAAATTGAGCGTTGCATACATACTCCTTTCTCTTTGCTTTGTATAGTTGTTCAACGAGATGCTGTCGGATCTGGGCCCAGGATTTGACCGCTCATCTTCAGCCTTCTGTGGCATTAAAGAGCTGGCCCGTCGCTTCTCTCTCACATTTGGTCTAGATCAACTCAAGACCAGAGAGGCTATTGCCATGTTACACAAGTATGCTTCTTCTAAGCCATTGCTGTCATTCTCAGACACTTGATTTCCTGTGGCACTGGCATGGACCTGGGGAGATTTTTTTGTGGTCTGTGCTTGAATTGTTGTTTTGCTCACATTTGGTCTGTAGGGATGGTATTGAGTTTGCCTTCAAGGAGCCGAACCCTCAAGGAGAGGGATATCCTCCTGTAAACCTGGCGTTCTTGGACATCCTCAGTGAATTCTCATCCAAGCTCATGAGACAGGACAAACGCACTGTGTAAGCTCCAGTTCTTCAAGTTGTACCTGTGATGAAGCCCTATTATTTAAAGGAATACTCCCAGCATTTTAGACTTATTTTATAAGTAGTAGAAAACATGTTTTCCATTCTTTACCAAATACAGAAAAACATGTCTGCTCTTATCTGTGGTAAATACATACATACATGCCAGATGGAGTAGGTTGGGGAAAAACACTGGTGTCAGCTGCTAAATTTTAAGCTGGCAAATTTTTCACTTTATTTATGGCCATAAGTCTTGTTACATCTGTGTCCCTTTTGTTTTGTTTTTTGTCTATTTTGCATAAAATGTCTGTAAATTTTGCTGCCATGTTGTGTAGTGATTTAAGCACAGTGCCAGTATTACCGCTGATCATTTCTCTTTCGCTCTCCTCAGGCACATGTATCTGGAGCGCTTCATGACGTTTCAGATGGCATTGCAAAGGGAGGACTGCTGGCTCCCACTCATCTCCTACAGGAACTCTCTGCAGGCTGGCGGTGATGATGATACCATGTCTGTGGTGAGCGGCATCAGCAGCCGTGGTTCCACCATCCGCAGCAAAAAAGCCAAGCCTGTCACAGGCAAGAGGAAACTGTCTGAAGGTACCAGTCTGTTTAAAGGCACTTTCATGTGGATTGTAGTTGTTCAGCTGCTTTACTTGAAGCCTAAAAGAAGCTGCACATGTGCTGTGGGACTGCACAAAAAATGAAATTAAAATCGTAATCTTAATTTATTCTGCACCGTTTGCACTCGGGCAACCATTGTGTAAAACTGTTCCCCGTATACCACGTGTCCTCACGCACAAAACACTCTTCCTTACAGATACTATGTAAGATTTGTCAAAATAATGTATTCATTGAGAATGTCATTAAGATTTACACAGCCCTATTCTGACCTTTTAACTTTGCGTTTTCTTGTGTGTAGCAGAGGAAAGCAGCAGCAGCAGCAGTGAGGTGTGGCTGAACCGAGAGCAGAGCATGCAGACGCCGGTCATGATGCCTTCGCCGCATCTCACCTCCACAGTCATGCGTGAGCCAAAACGCCTGCGGCCCGAGGACAGCTACATGGGAGTGTATACGATGCCGCCTGAGCAGCAGCGACAGCAGCATCCACAGCACCACACACACCCGCACACTCCCCAGCCTCACCATCACCAGACTCCCATGGACTACAAGTAAGGGCACAGTAGTCAAAGACTTGTGGGCTCTGTTTTTGTTTAGTTGCAAAAGTCAGTGGAAAGCAGTATTGATTGAAAAAGTATCAGACATTTCTCCTCTGAGAATTAAGTAATCAAAAGCTGGTAGCCTAATCTTGTGGATTTTTATTCCCCTCTGCTGCACTCACCACCACAGCACATGTATGACAGTTATTAATTTGGTGAAAAGCTATACATAAGTAGTTCTACTTTTGCCGTATTGCTCCTGTGTATTTCATGTAGTAAGGTGTGCCTCTGGTGTTTTTTTGCAGCACGCAAGTCACTTGGATGTTGGCCCAGAGGCAGCAGCAGGAAGAGGCTGCCAGGCAACAGCACGAGAGAGCCATGAACTACGCCAAACTGAGGAGCAACCTGCAGCATGCAATGTGAGGAAACATTTGAGAGAGAGAGAGATATATATATAATGTGCTTTAAAAATGTCTAAAGAGGTATTTAGTTAATTGTATTTTCATATTTAGATATTGTTTGACATTCTTTTATGATTCTGTAAAATAAGTAAAGTATTTTCTCTAACTTCCTTCAAACGAAGTTCTAATTGTTAGTTTGTAACTTTTAGAAGTTGATTGCTCTTATCAGTCATACTAACTGGCTAATTGTCTTTTATTCAGCAAGCTGCTTTTGTTTTGGCTACAGAAAGCGTGAGGTCTTTCTTTGGTCATGTTGTGTTAGATTACGTAATCTCATTAATATTTCGTACGAGATGCAAAGGGACCAAGTGATTTAAAGATTTACCTGCTGTAAAGCGCTTTGTTAAATTATTAAATAAATCAAGCCATATTTGATCTTTTGTTGGATCTGTTACAAATAAAATAAATTCATGCAAAATCAAGCAAACTCTGCAATATTCAGAGGAGCTTGCGATTTTTCAAAATTAACGCAGATTTTCACGCAGATTTTGGCCAAGACGCTTCATGTGACGTCATCACATTGCACATTCAGTCAAAGCTTTCTGCATTCATGCGTCTTAAAAATGAGTACAGATAAGTGGAGTCATTTACCAACAAACATTACTGCGAAAGACCGTGCAAAACATTTTTTTGCAATTGCAGTTTTGCCAATTCAAGTAGTTTTCCACAAAAAGCTCTGCTTATTGCATCACGAATTTTGAGAGAGAGAAAAGCTGCAGCAAAATCGAGCATTTTTGGCCACAACAACCATAAACTCCGCAAAATCCTGTACTGACTGGTTTGAGAACATCTTTTTTGACAATTGTTTCTTTTTCAGACGTCGAGGATCAGGCCTAATGGAAGACGACGAGGAGCCGATTGTTGAGGACGTAATGATGTCATCAGAAAGCCGAATTGAGGATCTCAATGAAGGCATGGACTTCGACACAATGGATATTGATCTGGTAATGACCTTCTTATACCTGTTAGTGGTAATGGTATTTGCATGGCTTTCTCTTTACAGGCTTCCTTTATGTCTTCATATGCTCTTATTTTATAATATTTAGATTCTTATTTGACAAAACCATGCCAGTCTATCTCAACTGTGGTTTGTTGTAGGAAAAGAAAAACACGATTTAAGTGAAAAATTCTTTCTTGTTAACGTGTACAGTCTTATCTGCCCTGTTTTTATAGCCTGCCTCAAAGAATCGACGAGAGAGAACCGAGTTGAAGCCAGACTTTTTCGACCCAGCCTCTATCATGGACGAGTCTGTAAGGACCACTCATTTCCTGGGTTATGATGCTTTTCAGCGGTAATGCGGGGAAACTATACTCCACTCTTTGGCCATTGAGAGAGCACCACTAGATGGCACTAATAGGAGTGATTTCTAATAGACAGCTCAGTTCTACGGTTTACTCCATGTTATGGAGTAGAAACAGCCTCAATCTAAGAAATGTTAACTACAATTAAAGAGAATCAAGGGCCATTTGTTTGGTAACACTGAACTCACACTGAATTTAAACATTTTCTTTTGTAGGCCGTTGGAGTACCCATGTTTTAGGATAAAAAAATGGAGAAAATCTTTTTTTGGGGAAAAAAAAACTTTTCTGTAATATTAAATTGATTTTGTAAAAAAAATATATATATATATATACACACAAGATCAGTATAGTAACTGGTTAAACAAAAACATCTATTGTTCATTAGAGACTTCAAAGATGATAGAGTGGCTTAGTCATTGAGTAAGCATTCCGGCTTGATGCAAAAATTGTCGGGGGTCGTTCGAATGCCATGGATTGTTGGACTGTTTTTTGCCATGTATAAATATATAAAATATATTTCAAAGTTGAACGTCATCTTGTGTGAAGAAGTGTATGTGCGCTCTCCTAGAGTTGTGGTATTTCTTGAAACAGGGGTGAATGCATCTTCTTTTTTTAACTTAAAGATAACTATGTTATGTATAGCCCTTTTGTAATAGTGAGTAATCAGGTGTAAAGTAGTAATTTATAAGCAGGTTATTGCTCATCATAGTGAGTGATGTGATTATATTTTAATCTTCTTAACTAATATGTAAAATGGAGGACATTCTCCACCTCTTTATATCTAGTGTTTAGTTTCGTTCGCCTCCCTTTGAGAACGATAACAATAAACGCAGCTCATAGCGTCCGGTGATGACGGTGAGAGATCAGAAATATGAAGCAGAGTTTGTTTCCCCACGAATCATCTCCCCAAATATTAGATCCAAGCTCTTCAAAGGGCAAAACCAAGTAATCCAAAGGAAATCTCTCCAGTAGTGCCATTGTGTTCGTCTCGAATTAAAAGCAAAGATTAATGTAGTAAGTCTGCTCCATTGTCTTCTCCCTGACATTCAGCTGAACAGTGATGTAGACATGTACTTTAAAATAAAGTAAATAATTGCAAAAAAAAAAAAAGTATCAGTTGGTGCTGATTTTATAACTGCATTTAGGACTTTTCTTACTTTTAAGCTCCAATTTAAAGTTGAAAAGGATATAAAAATATATATTAATATTAAAGCATGTAGCCAAGCACCAATGAGGTTTTTTTTTTTTTTTGTTGTTTTGTTTTTTGCATTTTATATGGTGTTTTGTTTGTGTTTGCCTGTTTCAGGTTTTTTACTTTTCCTAAATGTAAATTTGGTTAAGCATCACATTCAGAGTTACTACATTCAGCTTTAAATTTTGGGGTTTTTTTTTTTTTTCTCCAAATATCAGTTTCAGTGTAAATGTAATACTCCATTCAGACATGAACATATTTCGTGTTGCTTTTGGGCAGCTCTATAAAGTTAAATTAACACACCTAGCTTGTACTGAAACATTTGTATATCTAAACATGTTTTGTCAAAGGAATACCTTTTTAATCATTCCATGTCTTGGCCTTAAACATGCCTGTACAAAAGTTCTCAATTTTTCAATATTCTGTTACTTTTCACTTCTTGTTTTGTGCAGACTTCTAATTGTTTTAGAACTGTGATCCCACAAGCCTGGTCTTGGAGATCTACCTTGTGCAGTAAGCAGTTTCAAACCTAAACTAACACACCAGCGCCAAATAAATCAATCAATCTACCTGATGAGCCTGTTTGATTAGGGCTGGAACAAAATTCTGTAGCAGGGTAGATGTCTCGGACAGGTGTGAGCACCACCGCTATAGACGCCATGTTCCCAAATAGCATGAGTGTGATTATTGAGTTAGAAAGCGCAACGCAACTTAGAGATATGATAACAAAGCCGCTGAAATCTGGTACCTGTCACTCACCACTACATTGGCAAAACTGCTGAATAGATTGTGTAAATATACGTGCATTTTAACAAAAACTTAATTTTCTAGTGTTTTTTTTTTTCTTCCCTGTTAATGTTTATAAAACTTATGCTCTTTTCCCTGTTCAAAGATTTATGCTGATACATAATTGTTTCCCTGTCCTGTCACCTACTGTACTGTTTCTGATTTCTATTTATCTGGAGACAGTAAGTTTTTGAATAAAAGTAAACAGATATTTCTTTTGTGTGCTTCTGCTCCTCTTGTGTTCAATTTGTGTTCTGATTGAGTCCAGACCACTGATAACAGCTCGTGTGTGTGCACATGCTCACCAACCACTTTAACATGTACACCTTACCTTTATCTTACGGCAACAGCGCAATGCATAAACTCATGCAGATACATGTTTAGCTTCACTTAATAAGGGCGGCTGTGGCTACTAATCGTAGGGTTGGTGGTTCGAATCCCGGCCCGGGTGATCCCATGCCGAAGTGTCCTTGGGCAAGACACTGAACCCTAAGTTGCCCCCGATGGCAAACTAGCACCTTGCATGGAAGCTCTGCTACCATTGGTGTGCGAGTGTGTCTCATTTGTAAGTCGCTTTGGATAAAAGCGTCTGCTAAATGAATAAATGTAAATGTAATTTGCACAAAAATATGACTTGAGCCTGTTTGTTGGTGTCAGATGCGTCGGTTTGAGTATTTCAGAAATTTCTGATCTCCCAGGATATTCAGCAGTCTCTACAGTTGATGCAGAATGGTGTTAAAAACTAAAAACATTCAGTGAGCAGTAGTTCTGCATGCAGGAAACACTTTGTTGATCAGAGGATTATGCACAGACTAGACTGGGTTGAGCTGACAGGAAGTAACTCTCAAGTACTCTTTACAACCATGGTGAGTGGAAAAGCATCTCAGAATGCACAATAAGTCAATCTCTGCAGCGGATGGGCTGCAACAGCAGAATACCAGATCGAGTTCTTCTGTCAACCAGGAACATGAATCTGAGGTGAGGGCATGGATTCACTGCTACGGGACAGGTTGTAAAAAGACCAGGTGAGTTATTTATTTATTGACCCCAATCTTTAACTGTTCATTTTTGAATTACTTATGTTTAATGAAATCAAGAGGACAACTTTATAATGCAGGCTTGACTTTTACTCCATCTTCAGAACCCTGCGATACAGACCAGAACTACGGATCCCCACAGCTGCCAATTAGCGCAAACGCACATACATTACATCCCCCTTCTTTTAGTTCCTTTTTTTTTTTTTCTAAAGCAGCATTTCACATAAACCCCTGTAACAGTATCATCTTCAATCAGCATACACATGCCTATATAACACATTCAAGAATACATAACAGTATTGTGCTTTCCACAAATTAACTCATATTGAACATCATATCATAACATTGGTAAGCAATGCAAATCACCAACTAGATTCAAACTATGTTTCATTTACAAAATAACCTTTGTTATTCAGTTGAACATTACTTAGTGCATGTGAGATATTAGTGCAAGTGTCAGTCCTTGAATCTCATTGGAACTTTGACCTGTCTACCTGACCTAGTTACTT
>JAFFST010054309.1:670786-693321 GCA_022414735.1 Noturus placidus
TATATATGTGTGTGTATATATGTGTGTATGTATGTGTGTGTGTGTAAAACACATAGATGTTCAGTGTAACTTTGCCTTTTGTTTGTTTTCTTTTCTTTCAGAACTACATTCAGCGAGTTTGCAGCCAAGCATGCTAGGGATATGCGGTTTAAGGCTATTGAGAAGATGAAGGACAGAGAAGCCATTTTTGCAGAGTTCATGACCTCTCTCAGAAAGAAAGAGAAGGAGAACTCAAAGAACCGAGGTGAAAAGGTAAATCGCCTTCAGAGGCCTTTTAAAAGGCGCTAAATAAAACAAAGTTCATTATTATTATTAAAAGGTGAGCATTATGTTTGTAAGAGTCTTAACTACCACTATAGATAATTGGAGAGTACTGATGGACTTTTCAGAACATGGTTTATTGATGGAATGCAAACAATAAAATATGGACAAGATGGAATGGTAGAACCAGTCCACAAACACTTCCTTTAGGGCATAATGTAAATAGGACTTTTCATATGTGTTTGCATGGGTTTATGAAAGCTGGTATGCAGTTGTTTTGCTTAAGTAATGGGTGACTGTGCTGATTGCCTTTGGCAGCTAAAGGTCAGCAATAAAACATTAATAGCACCAAAATGTCACCTGTTGTGGGAGGGGTGATGGGTGGGGAGGTCTTCACAGAGTGGGGTTCACCAGAGGAAGCCAATCTACAGCAACTCTAAGGCTGCTTTAATAAACATCGCTTATGCATAGTGTAATGTGTAATGTCCAGTCAGACCATGGCATAGGAAACTGTCCTTTTAAATCAGGAGTTCTCAACATTTTTGCAGCCAGGAACCCCTCGCATATTTGAGGATTCTATCTCCGAACCTGGTTCTTAGATAAGCCGGTTATCAGTCAATGAATACTGTTGTGTTCCAGCCCTTTAGGTACCTATTGGCTGTGTGGTAGCACTACCTATAGTGAATTTCCTGCCACGTTCGATGTTCATTGATTTATCTACTTCATGCTATTCGACCCCAAACTTGTCTTAAACCGCAAGTAATCTTATCTGTGTATACGACTGTAAAACATGCTCCTCATATCAGCTTTGTCCATCGCCTTCCCACTGATACCTCACACATTTTATTAGATATTCCTAATTTCTGTGATCTTGTAAACTGTAATAAGGTCGAGTGTATCTGGTATAAAAATGGTGAGCGTTACATATTTGTAGGACGTTTAGGTTATAGTCTGCCTACTAATGCTAAACTTTATCCAAATGGTGCTTTAGATGTCATACCCACTAATTGGGGATATCGATCTTTCATTGACACCGCAAAGAGACTTAATCATAACATAACACCTCAGAGACTTCAAGACATCTCTCTCTTTTTTTATAACATATATTGATGCTAAAGTGTTACCCTAAGTGTAAATGGAGTAATGTGTTCAGTGGGTTATCAAATCCATACCCTTCATTTGAACAAGAACCATCCCCTTAGTATCTTTCTGTCATCGCTAACTGATCCAAGTCCTTGTGTTGAGTATCTTACCTGTAGTCAAACCTTTTTGTAGCAGATTTCTAGGTGCTCTTTTTCCTCATTATGGTGTTATGATTAGCCTTGATCAAACTTCTACTTGGTTTCCTGATGTTCTTTGTCACTTTCCTGTTAATTTATGTCATGTTCCGCTGTTGCTGCCTGTGTGTCTCTAAGAGAATGACCGAGGCCACAGGTTTCCTAACTCCGATTGATGGGCCTAATGCCGTCATTTAATCTGATTTTGCATTTTGCAGGGCGGCTGTGGCTCAGTCGGTAGAGCGGGTTGTCCACTAATCCACTAACCGTGGGGTTGGCGGTTCGAATCCCGGCCCGGGTGATCCCATGCCAAAGTGTCCTTGGGCAAGACACTGAACCCTAAGTTGCCCCCAATGGCAAGCTAGCACCTTGCATGGCAGCTCTGCTACCATTGGTGTGTGAATGTGCTCTCATTAGTAAGTCGCTTGTAAATGTAAAAATGATATTTCTGTAAAGCTGCTTTGAGACAATGTACCATTGTAAAAAGCGCTATACAAATTGATAAATTATTAAACTTTTTAATCTAACATGCTTGGTATGCAGATAAATGGGTGCAAACTATCCTTCTTTTATGATATGTAGATGGATAATCACATGGCCAGTGGTCATATTGTGTATATTAGTATGAAAGGGTCGAGCTTGCTTTACTGGATGATTTTAGGGCTGTCCAAATGGAGGGGGTTGTTATTTTCTATGATTCTGATTCAATCATTTAAGATCATTTCAATGAGATTTTTAGCTTACTTTTATAGTCATATGTACATGCAAGCAACATACCCAAGGCTAGGAAGGAAAAACATACAAGAAAGATCATGATGTTTTTGGGTTTCTGTCCATGATTAAGTTTTTGTCAAGGTGTTTTGTCTTTTGTCTTTCTTGTATGTTTTTCCTTCCTAGCCTTGGGTATGTTGCTTGCATGTACATATGACTATAAAAGTCAAGTATACCCAACTTATGTTTAGATTAAGAAATGCTGTAGTGTCTAGGGTGTCTTTGCATGCATAAACCATCTCTATGACTATTCCCTGGCTCTTGGTCTCCTGATTGCTTAAGCGTCTTTCTTCTGGTGAAGCTGAAGCATTTTCCACATCCAGAAAAGATTTACATCACTTGGGGACAGACTTGCTGAAACTGGACAGTTGAAGACTGGAAAAAGACCTGGTGATTTTTTTCTTCTTCTAATCTTCAATTGTCCAGTTTGGGTGAGCCTGTGCCCCCGATAGCCTCAGATTCTTGATCTTGGCTGACAGGAGTGCAACCTGATGTGCCCTGCTGTTGTAGCCTAATTACCTCAAGGTATGATGTTTTGTGCATGTTGAGATTCTTTTCTGCACACCACAATTGTAAAGAGTGATTATTTGAGTTCCTACGTCCTTCCTGGCAGCTCGAACCAATCAGGCCATTTACCTCTGACCTCTCTTATCAACAAGGCATTTCTATCCACAGAATTGTTGCTTACTCAGTATTTTTTTGCTTTTCACACCATTCTGTGAAAACCTTAAAGACGTGTGTGTCTGCGTGAATTCCCCCAGGTGATCAACAGTTTACAAAATACTCAAACCAGCCCTTTTGGTACCAACATCCATGCCACAATCAAAGTCACAGAGATCACACTTTTTTTTTTTTTTTGTTCTGATGTTTATACATTAACTGAAGTTCTTGAATTGTTATCTGAAAGTTTGAATGTACGGCTGTTCCTAAAAAAGTGATCGGCGAGTATATGTTGCATTGTTTGTTGTAGAAGAAAGCATTATTTAAATGTCTGGTGCAGGTTAAATTACCCTAGATGCGCAAGTCCCCTGTTACAAATCCGCAAACTCAAGTCAGACTCCAATTCTTACATTACTGCCTATAGCCTAAAATTGCTCCATTGTAATTAGAGTTTAGCAATAATGACAGAAAGCATGTTGGCGATAGTATAATGTCAGTTTAATATCTGTATATCAGGCTGATTATGATCCATGTTGTTTTAGGTGAGACAGGACTTCTTCGAGTTGCTGTCTGATTACCATGTGGATGGCCAGCAACGCTGGAGCAAAGTGAAGGAGAAGATGGAGACAGACCCCAGGTATAAAGCGGTCGATACGTCCGCTGCACGAGAGGAACTCTTCAAAAGCTTTGTGGAGAAGCTTGCCAAGGTATAGGGTGTATTATTCGCAATTTACAGGGTTCGTAAAAGGAGCTTTAAGTACTGGAAAATCTAGTGGTGCTTAAAAAGTGCATGGATTTTATTTAAAATCAATAAATACGAAATCCCTAAATAACTGTAAAGTGTTTATTTTTGAGAGAGCACAAATATAATCCTTTCACTCAATATTTGAGTCCCTGCTGCAGCACTTCCCCCTCCTCATCCGCTATTCACTCAATCGTTTTAACAGACAGCTCTGGGCCACTTCTCAAAGTGGCAAACCTTAGCTACTTGCTGTCCAGTACTGCCCCATGAGCATGATGTCCTGCTTTTTCCCACCGCAGGTCCTCCTCTCTCTGCATCCACTCTGTTCAGTGAGGGGCAGAGAGAGAGATAGGAGCAGCACATTGTTTGAGAGAAAAAATAAGACATTCTGTCACTTCTAACTTTCTCTCTGAGTGAAAAATTTACATTTTACACATAAATATAGCCGACAGCACAGCCATTATTTTTAACTTGTGTGCTGGTGATTTGGTCAGATGACGTCGCGGTTATAAAATCAGGATTTTATCAGTGCACAGCAGAAGTTTGGAAGTGACTGTTGGTTAAAATTTAGCATTAATGGTCCATGTTTCAGTCATTATCTCAAACTCATTCTGTTGTCTTGATAAGCGGAGCAGAAAAATATGTAAATGAGAACAGCTTAATTGGAATTCGGCTGTATTAAAATACAGTGTGTGAGCACAGAGAGAAGAAAACAGATGTAACAGGCTGAAACTAGGAAGCATGCAAATATGATGCAATGATTGAATGAATATGCGAATTAGCGCATGACATCATCTAGTGAAATTTAACAACTTTCCATTGAAAGTTATTGGCAGCAGAGCTCCTGTCACTCACCTGGAGTAAAGGGTGTCTCTGAAGTCTCCATACACTTTTTAGCAAAATGTAACTTTATTTACAAAACATCCTCTATATGATCGCCATTTATTTGTAAACATACATGGAGTCGTCTCTCTTGACTTTAGCTCCCAGTTTGGCCACAGTGTCGCCATGTTTCCCGTTAAAGTCCATCGCAACCTTGCAAGAGCTTCCCGATCCAGCTATGAGAATGGTTTCAATGCATTCTACTTTTGTCAAAGGCATTCTTAAAGGCGATCTGACCAAAAAAAATTAACTAAGTATGAACAATTTTGGAAGACATTTTGCTAAAACACATTCATTTCTGAGACCTCTGGGACACCTTGTATATTGACGTTTTGGTGAAGATGAAGCAACGGCTGGGAAATGCAAATTTTGTCCACCATGGCTGCAAAAGGCTCCATATAAAAATGTATTGTGTTTTTATTATATTATTATTATTATTATTATTATTTTTTAATTTTTTAATTTTTTTTAAATGGAATTTATAATGGAGAAATAAAGAATATGTACTAAGCTACTTTGCATGAGTATAAAAATCTCTTTTCTTTGTATAAGTCCACACCTCATAGGAAACTTGGGGCTAGTGAAAAGGGAAATGACTATCCACCGTTGTATTTTTTTGGGGTTTTTTTTTTTTTTTTTTTTAGTCTTTCATTCAGTTATGTAGAATTTGCTGTGGGCGGGGGGTTCTATTTGATTGATTTTCTGGTTTCAGGTGCACTTTACCATGCAGCGGTTGTCAGCAACAATAGTTTGTGCTTTCCCCAGAACTCAAACTCGGAGAAGGAAAAGGAGCTAGAGAAGCAGGCACGGATCGAAGCCAGCCTGAGGGAAAGAGAGCGCACGGTGCAGCGGTTTCGCTCTGAGCAGACCAAAGAGATCGACCGTGAACGAGAGCAGCACAAACGAGAGGAGGCTGTGCAACACTTCAAAGCTCTCATGTCTGATATGGTAAGACATGTATGCAAGCACTGACAAAAAATCACTGTAAATACTGTGGACAGGTGTAAAAGGCTGTGTCACACTGAAAATCCACAGCAGTGTATTTTTACGTTTTTCCTGCTTTACAAACACATATGTTAGGCTTAACAGTCAACTGATGACATACTTCAGCTAATTATCAAGGCCTTTATGAATCAAGACTGTCAAGACTCCAGTTGCATGTTTTCATGTTTTCACATCTGGTTTAGCAAATTTTCAAGCCTTCGAATGAGTTCAACTGTGTGAATCAGCTGTATGAGAACAGACACTAAAGTGCCTTTCAGGTCTGTCAGCATAACTCTCATTAAGTAATGAAAAAAATGAGCAAAAGTTATTAAAAACAATGTGGCTTTGAAGAGTGAAGATGGGAAAATGCAGGTGTTTCAATTGATACTAACAGCTGGCCACTTGGAACACATTAAATATATGATGAAACCATACTAGCACCTCTCCCATTATTCCTCAGTGCCTATGCACCTGCACTATTTCACACACAAGCAACTGTTTGCGATTGCTTCATAGCTTTTCCGCTGCTTCTAAATGCCAGGTCAGATCATCAGATGCCTCCTGGTCCGAAACACGACGTTCCCTGCGGAAAGACCACCGCTGGGAATCTTCTTCATTGCTTGAGCGAGAGGAGAAGGAGAGACTTTTCAATGAGCACATTGAGGCACTAACTAAAAAGAAGAAGGAGCTATTTCGCCAGCTATTAGACGAGACGACCATGGTACAGCCACAATTATCTGCTCTTTTTTTTATTTATCCTTTATTTAACTTTATTTATTTCTTCCATGGAGATCTGATCAAGACAGCAGCACATAGAGTTTTACACAGAGATAATCACAGAAAACAATACCCATAGAAAATAATTAATAAAAGTAAAATCAAGAAAAGCACTTACTTTAAAAACACTCCTTTAACAGTGTTTGCAAAAGCAGTTTAAAAGTACTCAGAGGTGGCAATATGTCTAGTCTAATATCTCTAGCAATATCTCTAGTTTTGCAGATCGTTCCAGGCCCAGGGAGAAACAAAAAAAAAAAGCATGTTTGCCAAATTCTGAGTATACCTTTGGGACTTTTAACCGAATGTGTGATTGGGATCTAGTACAATAACTGTTTGTATAAAAAGTTAAGAGATCAGAAAGATAAGAGGGCAATTTACCTATAAGTGCCTTAGCAATGAACATACAGTGGGGGGGGGAGTATTTCATCCCCTGCTGATTTTGTACGTTTGCCCACTAACAAAGAAATGGTCAGTCTATAATTTTAATGGTAGTTTTATTGGAACAGTGACAGACAGAATAACAACAAAAAAATCCAGAAAAATGCGTGTCAAAAATGTTAGTAATTGATTTGCATTTTAATGAGGGAAATAAGTATTTGACCCCTCTGAAAAACATGACTTAGTACTTGGTAATGACTTAGTAATTACTTTTCATTTTCAATGCCCTAACTGAGGGAAGGAGGTTCTCACCCAAGATTTGATGGTACATGGCCCCGTCCCTTTGATGCGGTGAAGTTGTCCTGTCCCCTTAGCAGAAAAACACCCCCAAAGCATAATGTTTCCACCTTCATGTTTGATGGTGGGGATGGTGTTCTTGGGGTCATTGGCAGCATTCCTCCTTCTCCAAACACGGCGAGTTGAGTTGATGCCAAAGATGTAATGTATACTGTATACTTCTGCATTTTCCTCCTATGATGCAAAGATGTCCATGGTACTTATTCCACAAACAAAGCATAACGCTGCATGATGGACAGAGTTAAGTTTCCTTAATAAAGATGAAACCAAACGTGTATATATACAAGGTCACCATAATCAATTATGGATAATTAAATAAAAAGTACTCCAGTATTTTCTTTCTAGCCTCATAAGGAAAGCAGTTTTTTAAACAATAAAAGAACCCCAATTTTGGTTTAAACAGATTAACACTTTACATTAAAAGCTAGTTTTTCATCCAAACATATACTTAAGTATTTAAAAGAGTACATGATTGCTCCATGTCAATTTGAAATGAGAGTAAGTTCAGTAGAACTTGATTTAAAGATGAAGCTGCAGTATAAACGATTGTCTTTAGCATTCAGATGTATATTAGTGGAATCTAAATCATTAATAAAAAAAATAGAAAACAAAACGGGAGCTAAAATGGATCCTTGAGGAACTCCTTTTTTTTTTTTTTTTTTAACTTGTCTGCTCTTTTTTATCTGTATCTGATCATGTGCATTGCTGTGTGTACTTGTGTGGATGTAATGCAAAAAAAATATATAAATCAATATACCAACTTATTTCCTCTCAATAGATCACACTGACATCGACATGGAAGGAGGTCAAAAAGAGCATTAAAGAGGATCCGAGGTGTATAAAGTTTTCTAGCAGTGATCGGGTAGGAACACTCATTACTTCAGTACATCCTTCACTGTACGCCGTAAATAATCGTGCCGATCAATCTAGTGAGTGAGTTTGCTTTGTAATCTTTGCAGAAAAAACAGAGAGAATTTGAAGACTACATTAAAGACAAGCACATTTCAGCAAAAGCAGACTTCAGAACTCTGCTGAAAGAGACCAAGTTCATTACATACAAGTGAGTAGTTAAATAACTATGAACCTCCATAAGCTGCAGCATCACTGAGCTAGATTTGACATGGGGATACACCAAATAAGGTCCAAAGATCAGAGATTGGGCGGGCAACCTAAATGTATGAACATACATGTTCATGGAATAGAATATTATTCTTAAAATGATTTTGTAAAACACTTTATTGGACTCTATATTCAACTCATACAAAAGTACCAACAATTTTTCAGGTAGGACAGGGTCAAATGTTCTGTTCTCTGTAGATGCTGATGGAGCATATGAGACTGGATTGTTCTTTAAACATAATTTGATGGGATATGGGAGACTGTGTTTTTCTCTAGAGACGATGTGCTAGAACATAGACAGTGTTGGGTAAGTTACCCAAAAAAGGCCACTACAGATTACTACTTTAAAACTTTAATCTGATTACTAATTACTTTACTTTCAAAACCTATGAAACCTACAAAAATACATTTACAAAACGAAACAATGTATGACATTTATAATGATTTAGATTTATAATAAAAACATGCCTTGGATGTTGTCACTGTTTGTAGGACTACCAGATTGATAAAATATAAAACTTTTCTAACTAGACTAGTTTGGTGTCCCTAGCCAAGGAAGACACAGCTAAGCTATCATTGTATATGTTTAGCTGCTACCGTGCCTTGCAAAGTACACTATCTTTCCTTATGCTCTGCTCATATCATGTTCATGTAAACTGGAACTCAGACATTTACACACCTTGTTTTCCTGCTCAGCATCAAAGGATGTTCGTGTTTCAGTTTCAACACCTTTACTGGTTAAAAAATATCAACATGTATCCATTTTCCTTCACATTAACCAAGACCTAGCGATTGGCAGAATTGAGAGACTATCAGCCAATAAGACACGAGTGTTTCCACATATTTTCCTGTAAACCCTGTTTGATTGGTCTTCACTGAAGATATAAAATTACAGGCGCTCTTCTGAGAGTCCTACAGGGCCATCATACAGTCACCTGACTTGAACCCTATTGAACATCTCTGGTGGGATTTGAAGAAGACGGTTTCAGCACTCAAACCCTATAATATTACTGAACTGGAGGCCATTGCTCATGAGGAATGGACTAAGATTCCTCAGAAACGCTGCCAGAAGCTATGCATCTCGTTTGCAGCAGGTCATAACAGCAAAATGTGATCTACTAAGATGCTTGCCATGAAGGGGTTGAATAATCTTGAAACTGGAGAAATCATTAGAAGTTGCATTTTCAGTTGAGTTTGGAGAAATCACTTAAAGCATTCGTTGTGTTGAACTATTTCAATTGCTTTTGTTTGATTTGTTCATTGCATACAGCTGAAAGTCTGTACATTTTGACAATAAACCTGATTTGCAATGGTGGTTGAATTATTTTGATTGCAACTGTACAGTACCTCCAGGATTTCTTGATTTTGCGATTGCAGAAATTAACTCAAAAATGACGTGAACTCTCAATATTCAGAGGAGCTTGAAAGTTTTTAAAATTACTGCAGATTTTCCGGATCCGTAGATTTGAGCCAAGTAGTGTCATGTCCTCATGAGGCGCATTCAGCCAAAGTCGTCTTCAATTCACTTGTGTGAACTGTTTCGAGTACATGCAGTTTCACCAGCTCAAGTAGATTTTTGCAACAAAAAAAAGCATGCAAAACTCTGAGAAAATTGCATCGCAAATTTTGAACAAAGCCGCCACAAAATCGAGCATTTTTGGCCGCAACAATCACAATAAAACTCAGCGATATCCTGTACAGACTGGATAGATATAGCATTGAATACTGTGCACTGTTCTCTACAGGCATTATGATTGTGGGAGACTGGACTGTTCTCTAGAGACACTGTGATCGAGCATTTGAAGCTGTGCACTTTTCCCCTAAAGACACTGTGATAATGTGGGAGACCGCCCTGTTCTCTAGAGACACTGTGATCATGTGGGAGACCGCCCTGTTCTCTAGAGACACTGTGATCATGTGGGAGACCGCCCTGTTCTCTAGAGACACTGTGATCGAGTAATGTAAGAGACAAAGCAGGTGTTCATGAGGCAGCTGTCTCGCAGTTGCAGTTGGTGTACTAACTTTACTTTCAAAGTGCCACTGCTTTATTATACCCAGGAAATGCTCTAAAGGACCCACTTTAGGAGTTAATGGATGAAATGTCCAGTAGTCATAGTTGCAGCTTTCTTCAGCCTTGTCATATTGCCACATGATTAGGGCTGGTTTAAATTCTTAGACTGGTAATTGTTTCAAAGAAATTGTTTTTTTTATGGCGTGTTAAACTGTATGTAGCCTACTAATGGGTTGATTTCAACCACCTTAGCTTCATTGCAAATGAGTTTTGATCAAAATTGTTAATAGCGGGAATAATTGTCAATGTTTATTCTTTCCCATCAGATCTCGTAAGTTGATACAGGAGTCCGAGCAGCATCTGACTGACATAACGAAGATCCTACAAAACGATAAACGCTATCTGATTCTGGACTGTATGCCGGATGAGAGAGACAAACTCATCATGGCGTATGTGGAGGAGCTGGAGCGCAGGGGACCCCCTCCCCCTCCGACAGCCTTTGAGCCTGCTCGGCGTTCCACTAAGTGATCTTCGAACTCTTAACACACACACACTTTCCAGACCTCCAGCCTTTTTCAATCCTCGATTGCAGAGTGCCATCCATTGCTTAAATTCTTAAGGCCAGAAACAGGCACTGTTCTAGGATGCAGGTTTTTGGTGCCCTTTGTCTCTCTTTTTTTTCATGTCTAATCTTATTCAGCACATCTGAATGAAATAAGGCTGGATGACCAGTGAAAGCAGGTGTGCTGTGAAAATTCACTTCTAGTCTGAGTGACATCTCAGAACATCTGTCTGAAACGGTTAGAGTGGAAGCGCAAGCTGGGTTCCAAACCCAGACGAACCCACCTGATCCCTCTAGCGTGATGGACATCTGCATTAGTTCTGCATGGCTAGCTGTGTTTGACTTTTGTACAGACGGTTTGTCTCTCATAATTGGGACTTCAGTAATTTACTGTGGCTTTCATCTACTGAAGCAGATCAGTTATTCTGTCGTTTTAACTGACAACTTGTGTAAAATGTAAGATATTTTTTAAATAATGGATGGGTTAACGTTCAATGGATGGGATTCCTTCATTAACCGTATATATTGTTAGTCTGTGCAAGCAGTGACCATGCCAGTCTGCTGCTAGTGGGATTTAATTTAATTGTTCAAACGTTTTCGAAAAGATTACCTTTTTTTGTAGCGTCAGTGTTTCTGTACAAGTTTACTGGAATAAAGGCAACCTACTTTTTTTTTTTTAAACACAACATTTCTTTATTCTTCTTAAAATAATATTTCAATTTATACTTTAGTTTTCTTTACCTTAATATGGGATGCTGATTTCAAATACAGGCCATGCCTTAGTGTTTGTCTTTCATTTATTTTTGCGCAAATACAGTTACAAAACATTTCCTCTTATATTTTACAGGTTTAATAGCTCTATTTGTGGAAATATAAACTCATACTATTTGGAGAATTGTACAAGAAATTTGCTAAATGAACATTCCAGTCCAAAAATGTGCTATTTACAGCTTCTTAATATCAGGCAAGAAGACATAAAACATGTAAATATAGAGCATAATTCCTCTACAAAAAAAAAACCGTGTATATCTGAATCACAAAATATATAACATGAAACATTTCTCTACAGGAGCACTTGTAGCCAACAAACCCAACCATTCTCAAGTGATTTTTCACAATAAAATAACATGTTTAATAAATACAGTCCACACATGCTACTGGTACGATGATCTTTTGGGGGATCTTCATGGTCTGAAGTAGGCTGGTGGAACCTTCATCTTTTAGCGTGTACATAAATGCATTGTATAAGGTATGAAACACTGATTTCACCCTGTACAGTGCTCTGTATGTCAAGTTCGCGTGAGGTCACGTGGTTGTAGCTGCTGAGCTTCCTGTTGTGATTGTGAGAGTTGGCTGTGTGTGTGTGTGTGTGTGTGTTGCTTCTCGGGTAGTGTTTAAAAGCTACTGCTTGCCCTCTTTGGGGTCCTGATGCTCCCAGGGTATGGGGTCGTTCTCGTGAGACATGGAGCCACTCTCGCGCTCGTGCCAGAACTGCTCCACATCTGGCAGCACCATGCCATCTTTATTACCGTTACCGGAACTTTCGTCCTCGTCCTGCTGCTGCTGCTCCTGCTGCTTGTCGGGTCGGGACTCGTCGGTAATCCTCGAAGGAAGGTGGGCGAAAGCCTCGGGTCGCGGGGTGGGTGACCTGGGCGCAGTGGGCGCGTGCGGCCCGGGTTTCGGTTGCTGCTTTGGAGCGTGTTTGCGCAGCGTGAGACGCCGCCACAGGCCCTTGTAGCCCTCGCGGAACTCCTCGGACAGCGCGAGCACTATGAGCGGGTTGGCGAATGAGATGGCGAACATGACGCACTGTGCGGCCACGGCGAAGAGCACAGGAGGCACTGGGCCATCGCGGTCTTCTGCGTGTCTCATCCACACCCACGCTACCCACTGAGGCAGCCACATGGTGGCCATGGCCACGGTCAGGCCGAACAGCATCAGGGTGAGCTTGCGCGTCCGGATCTGTGCTCGCAGGTTCTGCGTCTTGCTGCAGCGGCGTTGGGATCGGCCGTGCGCGCGCCACGAGTAAAGCAGAGCGACGCTGAGCGGTGCGCAAAAGGTCACCAGAGGGTACGCCTTCACGTAAAAGGACATAAAGTGGCGTGCTTCTGGCGGCACCTCGAACACGCACAGCAGTCCTTCTGCACCGTCTTCTTTCTGCAGGGACGTGAAGAGCCAGTGGGGCAGAGGGAGGACGCAGGCCAACAGCCACGTGAACAGCAGAACCACCACGATGGTCTTGAGGCGGATCGTCACCTGCTTGGTCGGGTTGCTCACATACCTGTAGCATGCGTTTGCCATGATGGCGACCGTGAGGCTCTTCGCCGCCATGCAGCAATGCACGAACCAGTCGCACGTTTTGCACACAACTAAGCCCAGAGTCCAGTCGTCGCGGGAGTACGCCATGGCTTTAAACGGCACGGCGAGAGCCAGCAGAAGCCCGTCAGCCAGCAGCAGGTTGAGGATGAGCGCGTTGATCAGAGACAGCTTGCTTTTGCGCGCGTTGCCCACCAGCACTCCCACCGCGGTGACGTTTACAATGAAGCCCAGCACCGAGATGACGCCCAGCCCAACCGGAACCAGCACCTTCAGGTCGCCCTGCTGCAGGTGCTGATATGCGCCTTTCTCCAGAAACGAGCGTCTGTTCAAGCTGCCGTTAGGCGCGCTCACATTTCCGTCCTGTAGTTTGTCCATTTCTGCGAGTAAAAGTCGGCTGTAAATAACTTTGTCATGTACTCCCTCCGACCCAGTTGTTCTTGGAGGCTCGGGGCAGCGCGCGCTTATAAAGGCGGTGTGATTGACAGGTGCCCTCCTCCCCAGCTGACTGGAGCACAGCGCCCTCTCAAGGCCAATCAGAGTGAGTTCACCTACACCGTGCTCATGAAATGCTCACCGGAAACGGAGCGAGTTTGACGCGCAGGACTTGATTATGCCAAACGGATGCATATGGGTTCAGGAGCGTCGAAACTGTTTGTTTGTTTATTTATTTATGCTGTGATGCGATTAGATGTACTTCTTAGAACTGAAGCAAATGACCTTTTGTAATATTTTTCATCTATACTAACAACTAAAACGGTTAGTTTGTCACGAATACGCACAGAAGACAAGCTCGACGTCTCCTTAGCGTAAAACTAAACACCATCGACTTCAAATCTCAGCGGACACATTTCATGATCAACTCTTCTAACATATTTTGAGACGATAAGGACAGTAGATGCACACGTTTATAAATCAGTGCGGGAAAACGTTTTCTGGAGAAGAAGAAGAAGAGGAAAGGCATGGTTTGGGTTCTCTTGTCCTCTCAGCAGGAACAGACATTACAAATACTTACACGTTCTTCTGACTCGTGACCTTTAACTCCAGGATGAAATGTTCTATCCTGATGGGCGTGGTCTCTTCCAGGATGACCCCGCCCAATTCCACAGGGCGTGAAGGCTCACTGAAGAGTTTGATGAGGAGGTAAATCATATGCTTCACAGTCACCAGAGCTCAACCCAGCTGAACACCTTTAGGAGATTATGGTCTGATGTATAAATGTTTCTACCTTTAGCATTAAATCCTCAACAATCCCCCAAAAAAGCTTTTGGACTTCATCTCTTCACAACAGTTCCAGAGAGTTGAAGGTGTGTTGAAGTTATTTTTGCAACTTGTGGTCAGCCAAACCCTTACTAAGATATTGTGTATTGAGTTATTTATTCATTCAATTATTTATTAATTATATAATTACTGAGAGCAAACGGTGGCTTAGTGGTTATCATGTTCGCCTCACACCCCCAGGGTTGAGGGTTCGATTCCCACAGGGTCATGTGTGTGTGGAGTTTGCATGTTCTCCCCGTGCTGCTGGGGTTTCATCCGGGTACTCTGGTTTCCTCCATCAGTCCAAAGACATGCATGGTAGGCTGACCGGCATATCCAAAGTGTCCGTAGTGTATTAATGGGTGTGTGAATGCGATTGTGCCTGCGATGGACTGGCACCCTGTCCAGGGTGTACGCCGCCCAGGGTGTACCCCGCCTCGTGCCCGATGCTCCCTGGGACAGGCTCCAGGTTCCCCGTGACCCTGAAAAGGAGTAATGGATGTTTTCATTTCCATATTTAATAGAGAACCATGGAAAAAAAGTCACTGTATATTGAATATTTGACCATAAACAGAGTAAATATGTTGCAATTACAGCAATAAAAAAGGTGTATGTTGGGTAGACAAACACACTCTCTCTTTTTCACCCCTAGGGGCATATGTTTGGTAGACACATGGGAATTAACAGTTGTATGGAGTGAATCTGCTGAGAAATGTTAACCGGGTGGCACAGAGGGTTTGACACATAAGCAGTTTGAAATTATATGAAATTTACAATCACCAAACGCTTTATTGGGAACATCTGTACACCTATGCATTCATGAAATTATCTGATCAGCCAATCGTGTGGCAGCAGTGCAGCGTATACAATCATGCAGATACAGAATAAGAGCCTCAGGTAATTTTCACATCAAACATCAGAATGGAGAAAAAAGTGATCTCAATGATTTTAACTGTAGTATGATTGTTGATTGCAAAGGGACTGGTTTTAGTATCTCTCTCTCTCTCACACACACACACACACACACCAATCTAGAAATGACAATCTCAGTATAACCTGTGACCGGAGCTGGAGGCAGCTACCCACTGTGTTACTAACTGTCTAATATTATTGGTCTAATGTGGTGGTTCTCTTACAATTCTTTTTCTAGTACGTATTTATTCACTTATTAACCTGTTTAATCCCAAATTTTTCCCACACACAAAACTATCCAAATCATGTGTCATTTGAAACAATCAATCATAATGAAATAAATTTAAAAAATTATTTAAATATTGATAGATCATTCAATAACATTTTTGTAGCCTTAGAAATGAAACATTTTAGGGACCGGTGGGATTAAACGTTAAATGCAGAATCAGCATGTAAGTGGCTTTCCATAATGACACTTTAGTTTTAGGACAGGCTGAATCCTATGTACATTTACATTTATTCATTTAGCAGACGCTTTTATCCAAAGCGACTTACAAATGAGAGCACATTCACACACCAATGGTAGCAGAGCTGCCATACAAGGTGCTAGCTTACCATCGGGGGCAACTTAGGGTTCAGTGTCTTGCCCAAGGACACTTCGGCATGGGATCACCCGGGCCGGGATTCGAACCACCAACCCCACGATTAGTGGACAACTTGCTCTACCGACTGAGCCACAGCCGCCCACGGCTCACGCCTATGTAATAGCATACTCTCAGAAACAAGGTTAACAAATTCTACATTTTCTCGTCACTGGGGTGGTACCTTTTGTCTTTTGTACCTTCAATTTGTCTTTAGCCTGGAAATGTGAATATAGTGTACCATTAGATTTAAGGCACATAATTGGACTATAATTAGTGTGAAGGGTATGCTACATACACCAATCTAAAGTTCAAAGGCTGATGGTACGTTTTAAGGTTCTATCAACAGGGCGGCTGTGGCTCAGTCGGTAGAGCGGATTGTCCACTAATCGTAGGGTTGGCGGTTCGATTCCCGGCCTGGATGACTCCACATGCCGAAGTGTCCTTGGGCAAGACACTGAACCCTACGTTGCCCCCGATGGCAAGCTAGCACCTTGCATGGCAGCTCTGCTACCATTGGGGTGTGTGTGTGTGAATGAGACACAGTTTGGCTAAACTACGCTATTTACCTCAGATGTTTATAGGACGAAACAAATAGATGTTCCTCTATAGGCCACACGAGGGCGCACTTGACCTACTTTATTCTTCACACACTCCATCTAGACAAATATCTGTAGGACTGGCCATCTAAAAACTGAGTTAGACAAAGTAAGTCAAAATCAAACTATTTCAACTTGCACAGGTTTTCATTTTTTATTTCAACAAATTCCATTAAGCATACAGACTGCATGTCCTTCAATTGCATTTTAATACATTCTGAGCTATAAAACTTTGTCATTAACAAGTTCACAACTGAAATTGGTTAGATGTTACATTTATTTATTTATTTTTTAAAGGACTTGTACCTAAAATTCCCTGATATCATATATTCTTCATGTCTAGTTAGGCTACATTATTCGCCGGCCTTCCACTTTCTTCCACATCATGAAACATACTTAAAAGTAAGATGGTGCATTAGCTGTCAAGGAAATGCACAATAGTGGAACATGTGAGCTGTTTGAATAAGAGGCAAAAGTATTTCATGCTGCAGTTTGCACTCTGCCGAGCAGACATTCTCTTAGTTAGAGTGATTCGTCACGAGTGCAATAACAGCTTCCACCGAACACTGCACTGAATGAGTCAAATCCAGGGATGTACACTTCATACATAAATCGTGACCTGTTTTGCAAAATTCAAGTACTCACATTTTGCACACTTGAATACATAACTTTCATTCATTTTTCCTTACACAAAGCTATTCAGTCCACATTTTATAAAAAAAGAAAAGGAGAAAAAACAGTCACGTTCCACAAACCAACATATCACACCATCCAAACCCCCCCTTCCCAACTGCTCTCAAGTCCACATACGAAAAGAAGGCACCACAGCTTATTAAATGAAACGTTAACATAAAAAGACGAATAAAACAGCAACGTCGATGACTTCAGACCACTTATACCTCCGCATTCTCAAAGAATCAGGTAGCAAAGAATTCAAATCATGTCCATGATTGTATATGGCCTTAGCATCAGTGTGCATGACCACATTCAAGTCCATTTCAGTTTCATTGACGGATGTCTAGTGGATGAAGGGCATTAGGGAACGGAACTGCGTCCTTTCTGTCTAGACCTTCGTCAGTTTCATTATAGTTTGCCCTTTGGTGACAGAAGCCTGGGCACTGATGCAAGAGTCAATGAAAAACAGACCACACAAAGCTTATTGACACCGTCCTTACAGTCAGATCTGTTCAACTTGACAATACGAATAAAAGATTGCATGTAATGCAGCCCTGTTTCAATTTTAAAACATCAGGCATTTCGTTCAAATGGAGGAGTAAATAAATAGAATAAATAAAGGGGGTTAAAGAGAGGCAATGTGGATGTGGTGATGAAAATAGGATAGTAGAATGGGTTATGCAAAATAGCACGGCGCATCTTATTCACACTCTCCAGTGCACGTCATGCGTGCGGACTTAATTTCGGTCTGTTCATGCTGTCTGTATCCCGCTCCATCTCACGCTTCCTTCAGCACAAAAAGTCCACATTCCACCAGCATCATGGCTCCTGCAACCAAACACTGGCCCCATGCAGCGATCAGGCACTCCCGTCTGCCTGTCTATGTGTGTGTGTATATATATATATATATATATATGTGTGTGCATGTGTGTGTGCGTACATGTTAGGGTGTGTGTGTGTTTGTGTGTGTGCGGGGCCACCCAAGCTGTGTCTGTGTTAGTTGACCTTATCCTGGAAGATATAGAGGTTGTTAGTGGCAGCGACAGCGATGATGTTCTCTGAGGGGTGCCAGGTGGTGTGCAGGATTTTCTTGCTGAAGTCCAGGCTGTCGACGCTGATTTCGTCCTTGCGCCGCTTTCCACCCACACACACCTTGCGTGGCTTCAGGACGGCCCGCGGCTTGCTGTTCTCTCGTGACGCCTCCAGAGTCACGTCCCGTTTCGTATTGCGGTCGAACATTCGGAAGAAATTGTTGTACGAGCCGGTCATGATCATGCTGAAAATCATGAAAAATAATGCAGGTTTTAAAATTCAGTATGTGGTAAATTGACTAAAGAAGAATTGTAATATAGAGACAAGATCTTTTCCTGTTATAATCAAAAAATGTCTTTATCTGTGCTGGTCTGTGTAGAGATCGTATACAGGTCTCTGGAAGGTCACACTACTTGTGTTTGTGTTATGGAGGAAAACCCCCGACGCATGGGGGAGAACATGCAAACTCCGCACACACATGTCCCCAGCAGGACTCAAACCCCGGACCCTGGAGGTGTAAGGCGAACGTGCTAACCACTAAGCCACCGTGCACACCACATGACACGTTATGACTGTTAAAAAGAACTCTTCAGCAGCTTTCAAATAACACTGAAGCACATAGACATCGGGCATTTTAGCCATGGACCATGGAGCTCTATTTCAGTCAGTCATGTTCAAAGTCTTCAGATCAGACAGAATCAAAATTTGGAGAATTTGTACATTTATTTTGTTATTTTGAAGATATGGTGAACCTGTAGTACAGTTAGGCTAGTTTACATGTCTGTTCATAGCGATGTTTGATTTATTCGAGTCTTTTCAGCCATAATAATCTCCATTCAAATTTTATTCTGAGAATCAAATAGAACCAAATTTGTGAAGCCAGTATCGTGAATCGAGTCATGACCAGAGTGAATCATTACACACCTAGAATTGATCCTTTTCCTGAAATACTGAGGCAGGTTTCACTGATTCCCAATGTGTAATTATGAAGCAAAACATTTAAAAGTGCCTTGTTTGTGTACAGGTGATGAAAATTAGAGGCGGAGTCAGCAGTGGGGCTGTGAGGCTGCTCAGTGCCTGATCATCTTTGGACACACCCCATTTTCATGCTGCAACCACACACAATGACTGAATGCAGTTTCTTTGGCTTACTAACAAATATAAAAAAATGACTTTATATAAATGTATGGCCACCTGGAAAAACCATTCACATGATTTTGTGATCATGAGAATGAAGGCTAACATGTACTTCCTCCGAGACACGTGGAGCCAGCCAACCACAACCATCTTTTCCAACTGCTGCTCATACTGCTTCATAGGGCAGCATAACGCACTCGGAGTAAAACGCTATCTGCCCTCTTCCACATACATGAGTTCACAGATGCCCATGAGTGGCTAGTGCCACCGTGACTGATGGGGAAGAGAGTATGCCTTCCTTCACACTCAGCCACGAACAGCTGGGGCATCGCTACAGTACTTTTCTCAACAAAATATCTCAACCTGAAGTAAATATCTAGCATTTTAATGTCTTCTTACCCTGAAAAGTGAAAAGGGAGAAAATTGCATTTAAACAATCCATTCCAACTGCAGCACAGGAGTATCACCGACATTGTGACAGCCGGGACCTGATTACAAACCGATTTGATGATGTATTTGTCCATTTCTCTATGGTGCAGAACATGATCAAAGTGAAGCATTCTCTATGCGAGATAATCAGCCTGATATACTTTTTCAACTTTGTTCATATCGCACGTTTAACAAAGGGCAATATCACTGTCGAAGCAGCTTCACAGAAATCAGGATATGGATTTAAATTTAGATCTTTAGGCAAACTGACATTTTTTATTTTTTTTAAACCACTATGTTTGTTAAACTGGCTCCTTAACCATCACGATCTTTGTCGGAAGACAGCCAAGCACGGTTAGAAAGTAAGTAAAAACATTTCCACATCATATTTTGGTGAAGTATATTTAGGTTTCTTTTATTTAAAATGTGAAAGTATGAACTCTTTCACAAAACCCAAGGTTTTTGGTCGTCTTCTTTTTTTTTTTTGTCCGTTTGCCAGTTTTCACAGACTGCCTCAAATAAAATAAGTTGGAACACACTGAAACAAGCAAGGAACATCTGCTGAAAGCCATAAACCGGAAATAAATGCAGAGTAACAGACATAATAAAAAACGATGAGGTGTTCTCACAGGATTACATTTACTGTAATAGCCTGTGCTCTGAAGTTCCATTTTGTATCCACACAACAGTCCAGTACATGGATATCAATGGAGTAGCCTGGAATCAGTTTTCAGAAGATATGAGGAAATACCAAATACTAAAAAACCATAATGAACCTTTTTAGTTTAACCAGACTCGGAAGGGGTTCCCTTCCGAGTCTGGTTCCTCTCAAGGCTTCTTCCTTGCCAACCTCACCACCGGCTTGCTCATAGGGATAAATTCACACACTTAAAATCTGTATCCTGTGTTTATAAGTTTCTGTAAAGCTGCTTTGAGACAATGTCCATTGTAAAAAATGCTATACAAATAAAAAATTCTATTGAATTGAACTAAATAAGTATCACCACATGACCGGTACATTTAAACTGATGAAGCGTGATGTGCACATGCATTTTGGCTGGATGCCTTACAAGAGTAGGAAAGATAATGACATCAATTTACATTTTAAACATTTAAAGTCCGACCTACTGTCAACCAACCCTGCCAAAACCTGATTTAAAAAAGAGAAGGGAACTTCATTTAATGTGGTTACATGTGGAATTGCAATGATGACTCGACTTTTTTATGAACATCATTACAGCACAATTGCTGTACAAAACATGCTATATGACATGAAACAATGTTTTTATGCAGTAATTGTGCTATAAAGATGATTTATAATGTGGGATCTGGGAAATATCACAAGGAGCGTTCAAACTTGAAGTCCACCCCCTAGCTACGCCTCTGATGGATACTGGGACAGCCTATGTTGTGTAATGGATCAAATAACGGTGACTGGGATGTGGTCTGTGCTTAAAGCTGGCTGATAAAAGGAAGTGTCTACCATGCAAATCTGTCAATCAACTAAACCCATACATGTCAAGTCGAAACAACTCGTAAAGCCACGCCCTGAAAAATATCCGTTAAAATAGCAGATGAGATATTAACGTGAAGGAAACTTTTGGTACACTGGACTCGTAAACTTGAAATATTCATTTTTAGATGTCCATTCACTCGTATTAATAAAGAAAAGTGGTGAGCAGTACAGGCATGACGTCACTGGTATTACTCGTGAACAGCTCTGACCTGTCTGATCCATTCCAGACACACTCGAACTTGTCAAAGATGCAGTCGTTCTCATACAGGGAGCAGAGTTTACTCCTCAGGTAGTCATGTACCTAAAGGAGCACACAGACAAAAGCAGAACGCATTTCATCAGAAAACCTACTCATTTGATCAGAGCGGTTCTCTGTCACAGTATTGTGGGAATCAGTTTGGTGATGAATGGGCTGACACCTAAAGCAGAGTTGCCACTTATGAGAATAATAGGACTGTAAGAGAATACAGAGGTTTTGCTCTCCCATTACATCCAGGTGACTAATAATGATAATGAGGACGTGTAAATGTTTTATAAGAAAAACACACAAATTAACTAGAGATGCATCGGCCTATAAAGGCTATTTTCCACGCTATCGGCTATCGTAGTTTAAAAACATCCAATGATCAGGGCCGATTATATCCTGTCAATCAAAAGAGGGCGGGAAAACACATCGATTTCGTGCTGCGTGTAAAGATGTCTCGTGTGTGGAATGATGACAAAAGTGTAGTTTGTAATCTTTGTAAACTCTGCACTGCTAAAATTTTACACCGGACGCTGCAGCAGTGAAAGGGGGAGTTTCAGAGTCGAGTCAAAGTTTTTTTGGCCGAGCTGCTTGCGCTGAATTACAGCACCAGTACAATGTTGAAAAATTTAAATGACCATGAGTTGAAAAAAAAAGTATTTACATATATATACAGTGCCTTGCGAAAGTATTCGGCCCCCTTGAACTGTTCGACCTTTTGCCACATTTCAGGCCTCAAACAAAGATATAAAACTGTAATTTTTTGTGAAGAATCAACAACAGGTGGGACACAATCATGAAGTGGAACGAAATTTATTGGATATTTCAAACTTTTTCAACAAATAAAAAACTGAAAAATTGGGCGAGCAAAAATTATTCAGCCCCTTTACTTTCAGTGCAGCAAACTCTTTCCGGAAGTTCAGTGAGGATCTCTGAATGATCCAATGTTGACCTAAATGTCTAATGTTGATAAATAGAATCCACCTGTGTGTA
>JAFFST010054309.1:694739-704748 GCA_022414735.1 Noturus placidus
CTCAACACACAGACATTAATGTCTAAACCACTGGCAACAAAAGTGAGTACACCCCTAAGTGAAAATGTCCAAATAGGGCCCAAAGTGTCTATTTTTTGTGGCCACCATTATTTTCCAGCACTGCCTTAACCCTCTTGGGCATGGAGTTATATATACATTGTAGCAAAGTGTCATTTCTTCAGTGTTGTCACATGAAAAGATATCATCAAATATTTATAAAAATGTGAGGGGTGTATACCTGTATATCTCTACACACACACACATTATATATATATATATATATATATATAGATATATATATATATATATATATACACACACACACACACACACAAGTTGATATTGTATATTACCAGTTTGATGTTCAGTGATGAAGAGGAAATGATTTTGTTAGTGGTGTGTGAATGTGAGAATACCAGGAGGTTTATTAGAATTCGGTCAATGTTAATATGGATTAATATTCAATAAGTTAAGAAATCTTACTTTAATCTTCAGAATTTAGTTCATGTGTTAATGTTAATGTGAGTAATGTGTTTTCTGTTTATGAGACCAGTTACTGTGAAACAACTTGCTGAAATGGAGAGAATTAAGTTTTTCTTTGCATTTCCTTCAGAATTGTGGAATTAATTTTTTTTTGTTATAACAATTTTTATTGATTCTCATACACTTTTCAGAGTACAACAAGATGTATCAATACAGAATCAACATTTTTTTTTTTACCCCGATAACAGTTTACATATTATCAATTTACTTATGATTCATGTACATGTGATTTAATTACATATGATTCATTTTCATAACTCCATACAGAATCAAACTCTGTGGAAAAAAGTGGAATTAATTATTATTCGTTTAAAAGAAGGAATAAAAGGCAGAACTATTGGTATCAGATTTCACCCTGGATAATCGGTTATCGGTATCTGCTGAGAAATTTAGTATCGGTGCATCTCTAATAACGATGTGTGGTATGCGCAAGTTAGTATGTTATGTGTTTATTTCTGCCTACATGTCTGGGCATGATACAGCTGATCCAATGTCATTAGGACGTGTAAATGCCTTATAAGAAAAACACACAAATTATCAGTTCCTTTAAGAATCAGACCATTGTTAAATTTGTACAATTCTTCTTTATCATGCTACTCGGTCTCTATAGTGCACACACATATATCTTGAAAAACTCGTATTTCTCAAAAGATATTACACAAAACCATGTGAGGAGGAAAACAAAATGACCCATCACCTGATAGGTCTCCAGGGGTTTGCTTTCCATGTTCAGGTCCCACACCTTAACCGTCAGGTAATCCCGAGTCATCAGGTAGCGTCCGCTGTGGCTGAACTTGACATCGGAGATGGACGAGATGATTTCAGAAAAGAAGGACCGGTTGCTTGGGTCCTCGGGCTCTTCGAAGACTGCTTGAGAAGATATTAAAAGAAAGTGGAGAAAATGTTTGATTCCAAACGGCACCACCTCAGCAGAATTCTCAACTCTGTCTCAACGCAACCCGACAAAATGGACACTTTTCTAAATTACAGTAGGTTTCATTCCTACCAAAACCCAAATTTGTCACCAGTGTAACAAGACACATCATCAGTCGCCAGTTACTCCTCTCCATGCTTTGTGAATTGGCCCATGCTGTCTCAGCAGCTTGTCTCCATGACAAATAAAAGCCATCAGCAGAGGGAGCGAGGACAGACCTGTGTAGAGGCACAAAGCATTGGCCACTTGGGCTTGTCTGGATTGAGTGAGTGTGTGTGTGTCTCAGACAGACAGCGTGTCACCTGTCATTCCACAAATCCATCGAAGTGCAAGTTAAGCTGCATATCGTTCACTAGAGCGTAATGAGTTCTCTAGGGAGCGACGCTGCAAGTGGAGAAAAGCTGGAGGGGGTCTCAGTGGCACAGCACACATTGATTTTTCAGAATATTCCTCAGGACAGGACTAAGATTTATTAGTGTAAGAGGAAAGCAGAAGGAGGAAAAGGAGGAGGAGGATGGAAAAATACACACACACACACACACACACACAGAGAGAGAACTGCACAACCCGTGAAATCAACTCTCTCACACACACACACACACACACACACACACACACACACTATTCTACCAGATGATTTCAATGACGTTCTCTTTCCTCAGACAAGCTGGCCTGTCTGCACACTGCATGTTGTCACACCAGCATAAACGCAGGGTAGCATGCCCACCTCCTCAGATGCGAGAGGAGGTTTCCGAAGCAACTCCTACAGCCTCCCCCAAGGCCACTCCGGCCCCAGGTTACACAAATGCAAACAGTGTATTCAACAGGATGTCTTTGTGTATATAGCGGCTACCATAACCATAAAGCCCCGACTGGATTTCTTTCACCTCGGAGATTTCCACACACGCAGCTCAGCGCCTCAGTGCTACGATTAAATTTTTTTTCAAACCACCTCGTAAATGTCAATGTATTCAATCTGATTATAAAATGCACACCCCTGCCCATAATCTAGCAGCAGACTCTGAGGGGATCCAAAGCCCAGAGGAGCTCTAAAAGAAATTGATCTGGGTCTAGTTATCAAGTCAGTCACATATATGGATTTTTTTCAGCATCCATCAAATCACTTTGAAATGAAATTAAAGGGGGTTAAGCTTTAGCAAACAATTATATTAAATATTAGAATAAGCTTCACCGTCTTTGTCCCCTGGTGAAGGTAGAAGGTGGGATAATCCCTGTCACGGCTGACGCACGGTTTTGGTCTCTTGGGGAAAGGGCTGAGTGGAAGGAGCTGGGCTGCTCTATGCATTTGTAATGTCTGAGTCAGTGGAGAATCTGGCTCTATTCAAATGAATTTAGGATACCTTACACTGAACAATGATCAGTACTTCATTTCATTCTGACCTAAATTAAACAGAGGTGTACAAAAAAAAAAAAGTGGCTGGTAATTTTACTTCTTGTGTAATCGAATTGGACTGTACACACACGGAAGCATCTCTCACTTCCTCTGAAGTTATTCTTATTTGCTATGTTTTGACTTTAACTGTACGTCCACTTCGTTTAAACTTAATTTTAACACGGCAGCTCTGTATATCCTGCTGCTATTTGGAGTGTTGCATGCGCATGTCCTCAGAACAGGCAACAAATCAACCACAATAGGGGAAGAAATGTCTGAAGAGGAGCTCGAACAGCGCTTGACTGCATTTGTATCGACAGGATAAATATGACCATATGAACATTACGCTACCTTGATCGTATACACAACAACACGGAGACTGAACTGCAAGCTTTGCTGTCTGACAACTGACATGCCCGTGATGTTTCGTCTCTGACCTGTCAGACTTGGAGTGGTGGCATGAGGAAAACAGAGACTTTCAGAGTCATATATTAACATGATAAATAGTGCGCTCTAGCTGTCGTTCTTCTGGCTCCACGTCTTAGCTGGTTGTATCTTCAACAGGTTAGAAATCAGCTACGTAATTAAGCCACCATTAATTCATCTTTAGTATCTGCTTTATCCTGGTCAGGGTCACGGTGGATCCAGAAACACTGGGCATCAATGCTCAGGATCAAGCTGAGGACCCAGGAGCTACGAGGCAGCAACACAACCCCACTGCTACCACCAAGATACACGACCAGCTTTCTAACTCGAAATGAGGTGACTTTTTTCATACCCCTGCTACAGACAAATTCCTACGTTGTCCTCAAGAATTTGCGCGAGTACTCACACTTGGAGTGGTTATCGCAGAGTGCAGCGGCCCTCATGTCACACAGACGTATAGAGCCTTTACTGCTGCTGTAGACAAATGTGTTGCACTGGTGAGGGTGAAACTCTGCTGCTGTGATCACCTCCGTCAGCTCCTCCATGTTGGCTGGCTTAATGTCCACGATGTCTAGAAACACTGCTCAGGAAACATAATACAATTTTGTTGAAAATATTAGCAATAACTGAAGTGCGAAGGAGACGTGGAAAGACTGATACATTAGTACTAATTCCTCATTGTGCTTATTTTGTATTAGCATACATCACAGAATGCTTAGCACATAGAAGCTTAGCTGTGACTAATAAAGGAATACCCTTGAGGTATATATTTAGGTCTTAAAACGTGTGCAAGTTCCAGACAGACTGCATCATACACAACTAAGCAGACTGGGTTCCTTCTGTCAATCGAAAGACACTATGACTCATTGTGTTGATCCTCGAAGAGCAGATACATGCTCCTGTTGTTTTCACATTTACAAATAATTATTTTAATTGTCTGTATTGTGACCAATTGGAGCCAAACAAAATAGACAAAATATGTCTAAATCATCACTCTGTACATCAGCAACAAAGAGAGTAGATGAAAACTGAACTATATACAACTCATACAATGTTTTTCAACATGCTCTATTGGCTAGCCATATAGACTCACTGAGTATTTTATTAGGAACATTATACAAATACTGGGTTGGGCCTCCCTTTGCTGTCAAAATAGCCTCTGTTCTTCTTGGGATGGATTCCACAAGATGTTGGACATGTTCCTGTGAGATTCTGGTCCATGTTGATATGATTACAATTCCTGCAGATTTCTCAGGTGCACTTTCATGCTGAGAATCTCCCATTCTACCACATCCAAAAGCTGTACTGGATTTAGATCCGGTGACTGAGAAGGCCACTGAAGAACACTGAACTCATTTTCATGTACATGAAACCAGTTTGAGACTTTTTCTTTGTGACATGGTGTATTATCATGCTGGAAGTAGCCATTAGATGATGGGTAAATTGTGGACATGAAGGGATGCACATGGTCAGCAACAACACTCAAATAGTCTGTGGTATTCAAGTGATGATTGATTGGTATTAACAGGCCCAAAGCGTTCCAAGAAAACATTCCGCACGCCATTACACCACCTCCACCAGCCTGGATTGCTGACACAAAGCAGGTTGGGTCCATGTTTCATGATGTTCGTACCAAATTCTGACCCTGCCATCTGTTTGCCTCACCAGAAATCAAGATTCATCAGACCAGCCTATGCTTTGCCAGTCTTCAAATGTTCAGCCTCAGCTTTCTGTTCTTGGCTGACAGAAGACGAACCCGATGTGGTCTTCTGCTGTTGTAGCCCATCTGCCTCAAGGTTTGACGTGTTCTACATTCTGAGACATTTTCTGCTCAGCACAATTGTACAGAATGGTTATCAGAGTTACTGTAGCTTTTCTGTAAGCTTGAACCAGTCTGGCCATTCTCCTGTTGACCTCTGTACATTGTTAACCTTTACTTACTATGTCTACATTTTCTTGTTAAAGTGCACAAAATCTACCCGCTTTTTGTTTTTTTATATATCAAAGGATACTGAAGCTTCTGTTGGTGATCTCCAGGTGCCACAGGTTGATCCTAAGGTCGTCTGTGGACATGTATGTCTCATAGTCACTGTTAACCGAGATGGAGTTGATGTGGTATGTGTGGCCGTTGGAGAAAACCCTTCTGGGCATCGCCTCCACCATGAGGTCCATTGGCCTCAGCACGGGCACCTGCAATGAAAGCGAGAGAATCAGTATGACAACGCATTCACATCATTAAAGGAAAAAATCCAACCTGAATGACTCGCATATCAATATTTATAATCAATATGTGATCTCCAATTGTGCAAAAGTTGAGACTTTTTCTTTCATCGACAACTTGATGCATTTTCATTTTCAATTTCCTACATTACCCACAATGCTGTCTAACTGCCAGCTGATATTGGTGCAAGCGGGAATTCATCTCTATCTAAAGTAACCGGTCTGTCCAGCTCTCTCAACTCCTCATCTGTATACTCTGCCTCAAATACAAAGGGTTCCAAAGCTTCAGTTTTCATCCAGCTACAGGTCGTCTCATAGATCACTAACTAGCAGAGTCTCTACTGTCGTATAGCAGCGTTGCATTCTGGAGCTTTAAGTCCAACATTCGCTGTCTCCACTACTTGGTGAATAAGAAGAGAAGCTTTTGTTCTTTTGTTTTAGGAGCTAGAAGAAAAGCCTGATCTTTATCCCTTATGTTTAAGAACACAGATTTGTTTAGTACTTCTCAGAGGAATAAAGAAAATACAGCATCGCCCAAAAATCAGCTGCAGGATCACTAAGCACATAACTTATTTATTTTTAACCTCATCCAAAGCCTGAAAAGAGGAACATGGAATTACTAAGAAACACAATGGGTGTGTAAACAGAACACTTTTCTTTAAAAATTATTCACAGATATTTCTGTTTCATCTTAGAACTCCAGATTAAACATGAAAAACATTCGGTATTTTCTTTGGCGCTTCTTCGCCACTGATCGGGGCTAAAGACCACCATAATGGCTCTTCTGGAATGGTGCCACTGGATTTCATGTCCCACTGTGTTGTGTCTATTCTGTGCTGCACTAAAGCCCCTCCCGCAGGTCCTAATTGCACCATGCAGATGTGGATCGCGCTTTGGTCCAAAATGGCACGTTTTGAAACAGCAGGAAGCCTCTCCTTGTGTGATTTCCTCCTGCTATAGCACAAGGCAATAAAACTTCTCCACGCAGCATGAGAGGTGTTTAAAATCAGGCCCTAGAGCAACCTCGACTACACTAATCATTATCTTCAGGCTCTTAAACTGTCTGAGTGAGTTTTTAGATATGAATATGAATTAGGCTATTTCAGTTTAAGATGCCACTTAAAGCCATTTATTCACAACTAACGGCGTTCATTCTCATGACTATAATGAGATAAAATGATGCCTGGTTGTTGTCATGCATGTTGATATGTGGTTTTTTTCTTGTTTGGCAGCTGAGGAAAGCTCACAGCTACAACCCTAGTAAGTATGAACGAGTGATAGCAGAAGACAAATTTTTCATATCAGTGCTTTATCAAAGGTCGATGAATAGAGAAGATAAGGCTTTTTTTCCACATGTGTGATCAAAGTCCATTAGTGTTTATCAGGATAATATTTATGCTCAATGAGTACACACATTTTAGCCAACATAATAGTTGGTAAACAGTACAGTGGTAAACATAAATGTTTTAAAGTGCCGTTTCATTAACAGTAACAGTAACCAATAGTGGCATTGTGTTACATCCCTAATCTGGAGTGTGGTACACCCCTACTGGGTGTCCTACATGTCTCTATACATAGGGGAAATTAAAACTTTTAAGCAAAATGTCTTCCAAAACTTTTTCACACTTAGTTTATATTATATAATGATATATATTGTTTGTTCCTGTAGCCTTTAAGATTGCCTTTAACAGAAGAAGAACGTGTTGAAATAATTCTGTATCTGGATCAGGAAACTGTCGCAAGGTTGCGATGGACTTTTAGGTACATTTTCTGTTTTTCACCGTAGGGGATGCAAACTTTTGCACTCAACTGCATTCGGCCATTCTACCATCAAACCTGTTCACTTAAGGAGTGAACCCACAAACATGAAAGACTACACAAGCACTATACTATTCTTCACTTCTTCGCCTGTGTGACAGCTGATAAATCCTTCTCTCCATCTCTAGCGCACTTACATTTTACGCCTCAAATAGGATTGCCACTGTTTCCCTGACATCAGCCCCGTGTCAGGATAATCTTCCAGACAATGGCGCAGGAGCAGTGCGCTTTAATCCATTGAGCCATGAAGCCGTAAACAGACACTGCAGTAAACATTAATTGACACTCTGAGTCATGCCCTCCTTTGTATCTGAATTCAATTTGGAGGGAGGGGTGAAGGTGCACAATGGAGAGGGGGGGGGAGAGAGAGAGAGAGAGAGAGAGAGAGAGAGAGAGAGAGAGAGAGAGAGAGAAATGATCATGTCTCCTTCATTGCACACAATCATCACTCTCAGCAGCTGCCTTTGATGAGGAGAAAGAGTGTCTATTGATGATAGCAGATCATTTATCAGTGCATGCTCTAAGCAAACAAAATGTGATTTTCAGCAGGGAATAAAACTGAAGGGTGACTAGTACATGTAGCTTTAAGAACAGAATGCACCATAAAACCTCTGGTGAACTGCTAGGAACTGCTTTTGAATTTGTACAGAAAAGAATTTCATAAAGCAGTCCGTCAAGCTCAAGCAATCAGTCATCATTATTGTGAAGAAACTGAATAGAGTATAGATAGCTATTCAGTTTCTGACAGAAGGAATGTTTAGTCACCAAATTAGACAAAGCTTTTAGATGCTGCTGTATATTTCTGCACTGCTGCTGCAAGACTCTATGCAGTGGAATGACTGGTCACATCTCACTGCATTATGAGAAACGTTCAAGTTCTCAATGAGTTCTGTCCAGAAGTAAATGTACCAATCTGATCATCTCTACATAATTTTTCCTCAGTGTCTGAATGCTAAAGACACTGGATTAATTGTATAACATAGTAATTGTATTAATTACGATTTATAACATTGTGATGATGCTTTAATGAACAGAAGCAGTAATATCGTGCTGACCCGTAGTGACGTTATGGTGGCAGGGTTTCGGATCCTCCCATCATCGTCCTTCAGATTGTAGCCCTCTGGTCTTTTATCTCGCTCACTGATCTTCCATAGTTTCACAGTTTTGTCTGAAAGAGGGAGGGGGAGGAAGAGAGAGAGAGGGGAAGAGGGAGAGATAGAGAGCGAAAGAGAGAGAGAGAGAAAGAGAGGGAGAAAGAGGGGAAGAGAGAGAGAGAGAAAGAGAGGGGGAGAGAGAGAAAGCGAAAGAGAAAGAGGGGAAGAGAGAGAGAGAGATGGGAAGAGAGAGAGAGAGGAGAGAGAGAGGGGAAGAGAGAGAGAGAGAGGGAGAGAGAGAGAGAGAGAGAGAGAGAGAGGGGAAGAGAGAGAGAGAGAGAGAGAGGGGAAGAGAGAGAGAGAGAAAGAGAGGGGGAGAGAGAGAAAGCGAGGGACAGGAAGAGAGAGAGAGGAAGAGAGAGAGAGGAAGAGAGAGTGAGAGGGGAAGAGAGAGAGAGAGAGAGAGAGGGGAAGAGAGAGTGAGAGGGGAAGAGAGAGAGAGAGAGAGAGAGAGAGACAGGGGAAGAGAGAGAGAGAGACAGGGGAAGAGAGAGTGAGAGGGGAAGAGAGAGAGAGAGAGAGAGAGAGAGAGAGGGGGAGAGAGAGAGGGGGGGGAAGAGGTAGAGAGAGAGGGGAAGAGGTAGAGAGAGAGGGGAAGAGAGAGAGAGAGAGAGGGGAAGAGAGAGAGAGCGAAAGAGAAAGAGGGGAAGAGAGAGAGAGAGACAGGGGAAGAGAGAGAGAGAGAGACAGGGGAAGAGAGAGCGAGGGGAAGAGAGAGAGAGAGAGAGAGAGAATAAGCAACAAGACATTGCACACAATCTGGCACAATAGTGGCAGCTCTCCAGCTCATGCAGCATATAAAATATATTGTCCGATATAACCGACACACCCTTGGTTTCTTTGAGAGAAAAACAATTTGTTTTTCTAAACTGGAAGAATAATATTTTGGGCAGTGATTGTTCTTGTTTGCTTAACTATGCTTGAAACTGTTTGCTTGGCAAAGATTCATTTGTGCTGATAATCATTTCTGCTAATACACCTGACAACATGCAGTACATCTTTAACAAGCAGCAGTGCAGCAGATCCTTTCCAATCATGTTGAGCATCAAATACATACCTCACCTCTCACATAAGAGGTTTCCATGGAAGCTTTTTGATGAAATTACACCGCAGGTAGAACAGCATTGCTTATGTCTAAAGAAATATATGTTCATATATTCACCTGAAAGACTCAACTCAGACAGATGACTCATTTTCACATGATGAATCGCTAATATACATTTGACTCTTTTAGCGGTTTTTCTAGTTAGCCCCCTTCTGACTGGAACATAATGTACATGTATACTATAGTTTATGCCAGAATTTGAATCATAGGTTATGATACTGACTTCACTTGAGCACTAAGGGCTTGAATATAAAAAAAAAGGCCTCTGGTAACCTTGGTTAGTGGCCATACTGTACTATGAAAATGTTTTGTTTTCATTTGACCGTTGCTACTAGCATACCGTGTTTCCCCGATAGTAAGACACCCCCGATTGTAAGACGTATCGGGAGTTTCAGAGGGGTCAGCTAATATAAGCC
>JAFFST010054309.1:720861-732714 GCA_022414735.1 Noturus placidus
GTCCCCCCCCCCCCGCCGTGCCCGAGTGGCCCCGCCCACTCACCGCGGCGCTGTCCAGCACTGAAGTGACAGCACGTGCCAATACGAGATGCTCGACAGTACGGCCCAGTCACACACGCGCGCGCGCACACACACACACACACACACGCTGCACTACAGAGGATGTAGCTGAAATCATTCCATACTCATTTGGGATTCAATCAAGAACTGTCTTGCAGCCAGCAGCACACTTTCAAACCTTTAGGGAATATAGGATGATTCATGGTTTATTTTGGGAAATTTCAGTCCCACAGTGCAAGTGCAGAGGCATGGTGGTGCTGTCTCACGGCTCCAGGGTCATTTTGATCCTAAGCTTGGGTTACTGTCTCTGTGGAGTTTCACATGTTCTCTGTTTCCTCTACCACTTCCCAAAAATTTACCAGTAGGTAGATTGGCTATGCTAACTTGCCCCGTGTGTGTGTGTGCATGGTGTTCTGCCTGGTGTCCCATCCAGAGTGTATACTCGCCTTGCACCCAGTGTTCCCTGGATAGGCGCAGGGTCCACTGCAACCCTGACCAAGGTACAGTGATTTACTGATGATCTCTACCATCCTCTCGTATACGTTACATAAAGGTGGCTCCACCATCCACGATAAATACAATACTAGGCTTTGTTTTACTGGAGGGTTCTTGTAAGCTTTACACGCAAGGCCATAATTAGTTCACATTTTCATTTAAGAGAAAATACCGAAAGAAATTAAACAGATGATGATGACAAGAAGAAGGAAAAAAACCCAGAATCCATAGATTTCAGAAAAAAATCTTTTTAGTTCAGTGCCCCTCCTTAAAAAAAAGTGATCGCAGACCAGACACTGATTAATTGGATTATGGAGCTTGCCGCTGGCGCTCTAACTCTCGGACGATTTCATTTGCATGATGCTTTTAATATAAGACTCGTTCTTTAAAGCTGTAGTCTTCTGCATATTATATTTGTGCTAATCTGCCTGGTGGCACTGCCTATAAAGAATCTGATTTGCAATTCAAAATTGCACACACTGCCACATTTAACAGATACACTGTATGATTGTTAAATTATTGCTCACTGCATGCATGTTTAGCTGTGACAGTGTCTGCTGGATGAAATGAGTCTGTGCACTGGTTTATGGTGTATTAAGCATACTGGGGCCTTGTAAATAGGATAAAGTCATGCACAGTTCTCCGACAGTGAATGCAGGCCAGGTTTATCACTGCTCAGACACTGCATGGTAACGTTAGTGTGGTTAAGAATGGAAGAAAGTAATGATCCTGTCAGGTTTTAGTGGACCATAAAATGTTCTACAAAATTGTTTGGAAAACACTTTGTTTTAAGACATGAAATCCAAACAGCTTCTGTATTCTACCAATTATAATTCCAGACAGATGGAGTTTATGTGGTTTAAGTGATCTTTATACTCTGATCAGCCATAACATTAAAACCATTGACGGTAAAGTGAATAACATTGATTATCTCGTTACAATGACACCTGTATATTAGGCAGCAAGTGAACAGTGAACAGTTATTGAAGTTGTTGTGTCGGAAGCAGGAAAAGTGTAAGGATCTGAGCGACTTTGACATGGGACAAATTGTGATGGCTAGACAACTGGGTCAGAGCATCTACAAAACAGCAGGTCTTGTGGGATGTTCCTGGTATGCAGTGGTTAGTACATAGTAAAAGTGGTCCGGAAACGACAACCGGTGAAATGAAGACAAAGTCATGGGCGCCCAAGGCTCATTGAAGTACATGGGGAGCGAAGGCTAGCTCGTATTTTCCGATTCCACAGAAGAACTACTGTAGCACAAATTGCTGGAAAAGTTATGGTGGCTATGATAGATGGTGTCAGAACAGACAGTGCATCACAGCTTGCTGTGTATGGGGTTGCGTAGTGGCAGACTGGTGGAAGAAGGTGGCCTGGTCTGATGAATCATGTTTTCTTCACGTCATGTGGACGGCCAGGTGTGTGCGTTGCTTACCTGGGGAAGAGATGGCACCAGGACGCACTATGGGAAGAAGGCAAGCCGGCGGAGGCAGTGTGATGCTCTGTGCCATGTTCTGCTGGGAAACCTTGGGTCCTGGCATTCCTTGACACTTACCACCTACTTAAACATTGTTGCAAAACAACTACATCCCTTCATTTCAACAGTATTCCCTAATAGCAGCGGCCTCCCTCAGCAGGATAATGTACCCTGACACAAGCAAGAAATTGTTAAGGAACGGTTTCAGGAACATTACAAAGAGTTCAAGGTGTTGACCTGTCCTCCAAATTCCCCAGATTTCAATCCGTTCAAGCATCTGTTGGACTTGCTGAACAAACAAGTCCGATCCATGGAAGTCCGATCCTTGGTAGTCCGATCGTTGGAAACGTCTTGGTCCAGATACCATAGCACACCTTCAGAGGTCTTGTGGATTTCATGACTTGATGGGTCAGAGCTGTTTTGGTGCTACACGGGGGACATACACAATATTAGACAGGTGGTTTTAATGTTATGGCTGATCGGTGTATATTTTACCTAACTTACAACAAAATATAGTTATTCACATTCTTCCAAAAATATGCCAGTGAGTGAACTGGCAACTCTAAAATTGCCTGTAGAAGTGTATAAGTGTATGAGTGAGTGTGTGTGTGTGTGTGTGTGTGTGTGTGTGTGTGTGTGTGTGCATGGGGTCCTGGGATAGACTGGTGTCCCATCCAAGGTGTTAAGGTAAGTATGTCAACCACCGTTCTCTATATGTACTCACAGGACTTGATGGAAATAGTGAAAAAAGAAATTAAAGTTTGTCTGATTAGAAATTTAGATGTTGGTGAATATGCTATTAACTACACAAATTGAACAGCTAGATTTTAATAAATGTAAATCAAAAAAACAATCCTGGAGTGTGAAGGGATATTGCCAAAATATGTATAATGAGAGAACGGTGGCACAGTGGTGTAGTGGGTAGCGTTGCAGCCTCACAGCTCCATGGTTTCCAGTTCAATCCTAAACTTGAGTTATTGTCTATGTGGAGTTTCTGTGTATGTTCTCCCTATGTCCATGTGGGTTTCCTCTAGGTTCTCTGGTTTCCTCCCACTTCCCAAAAATTATGCCAGTGGGTGATTGCTTGATTTTGCTGTGGCTTTTAAAACCATTTGTGGTGGAACTTACGGAATTTGTTTTTATGAAAAACTACTTGAATTGCCAAAATTACAGTTGCACTGTAATTGTCTTTCGCAGTGATATTTGTTGGTAAATTTGATGTTTTTGCTGTACTCATGTTCGACACACATGAATCAAAGAGGGCTTTGGATGAATGCATGTTGTGATGATGACACACGATGCGTCTTAGCCCAAATCTGCATAATTTAAAAAAATTACAAGATTTTGCATTAATTTCTGCGATTCCCAAAATCATAAAATCCTGGAGGGATTGGCTACTATAAATTGGCCCAATGTATGAATGAGTGTGTGAATACGTGCACATGATGTCCTGCGATGGACATTTTTTTAAATGGCCGCTTTTCTTCAGCCTGCCTCAACCCTGAACTCAACCTTTATCATTATTTAAACAGTATGGCAAAAATCAATAATTTTCTGTCAATAAAGGTTGAAGCTACAGCTGATGATAAATCCCACCTGCCATTTTTCTAATGATCAACAGGGTGGATTGGTATCTTGTCTGTCTGACTATAAAAAGATGGAGGGAGGGACGGGATAGAAAACAATCGAAAAAAAGACAATGGCTGAAACAGGACGGAAAAGAAATGCAGTGAGCGTGAATAAAGATTCAGGCTATATGCAACGTGTAATTAGAAAGAAATCGGAAATGAACAGTAGAGGCAGATTAAGATCAGTGGTAGCGCTTTAATTATAACCTTCCTAAGCATTCTCATGTCTTCAGCACATGTCCTACACACATGTCTACAATGCTTTCACTGCTTAGAGCCATGTCAATCACAATGTTAGGAGGAACATTATGTTCCTAGGGTCTAGAATTTGGCGCTCTCACCGCTGTGGCCTGGGTTCGATATCCAGTCAGGGGAGCTGAATGTTCTTGCGATTGTATTTATAAAAATTGTGTATTTAATTTAATCATGTCACTACTATACTCTCTACCTGGCTGCTACCCCAATAACTGCTATGTCCATATATGGTATAATCTTATCTGCTGAATACTGTCATAGTTACGTGTTATGTTTACATTAACAGCATTTGTATTATATTGTTATTCTTTTGCACTACCTGATATATCGGACACTTCCACAGTAAAACTGTTTAAAACTAGTTACTGTACTGTCTTGTGCTGCTCGCACACATTTGCACGTGCACTTGATGTATTAATGTGTAGATCTTATTTAGTTCTGTGTCATCTCGTGTAGTTCTGCGTTGTTTTATGTAGCACCGTGGTCCTGGAGGAACATTGTTTCGTTTCACTGTGTACTCTTCCAGCTGTATATGCTTGAAATGACAATAAAGCCACTTGAGCTGACTTGCAGCGTATAACTCAATGTAAGGCAGCCATATTTCTCAGTAGTATCTCATGCAGTCTTGATGTTCCATGTCCCCATTCCCCCCACCACAGCCATCTGACATGATAAAATCTATAGTGATTTATTTTCAGATAAATTAAAACATATATTGAATGACTGAGCAAATACGTTCCTTTATGAAACCTTGTGAAAAGCTCGAGGTTCAGGTAGACCCTTGGCCATGCAGTGATGTGCATCAAGGCAGCACCACACAACACGGGGAACAATTACGCCATCATGATATTTACGTCATGGCCAATTTCTTGTATTGATATTTAGTAATAGCCTGACCTAGGGGTGCGTCTCGATGCCTGCCTTCGGGTGTATGCAGCCTCCTAAAGTCTGACGTTACAGTCTAGCAAACGTACTGGACACTGATCGACAAAAGCCATGGCATGGTCTATCAATACCTCCTTATTGATTTTTCCTGATTCTGGTAAAACGAGCACATTTCGTCCAGGCTGTTAATAGTGTGTAAGGTTAAGTGTGTGTGTGTGTGTGTGTCTGGGATGGGTATTTCCATTGCCATGCATTCAAAAAGCCGTTTGTTTGTACAGTTCTGCCAGATGGGGCTGTCTTAAAGTGTTCACGGTAATAGGATTTGCACGGTGAACCATCTGCAAGCCTTAAATTCGCTGAATCTCTTTACAGGTGAAGAATTTTATCTGCTCTAGCTGTTACACACAGCACTGTGGTGTACTCTTTGTTTGTTTTGGGTTTTTTTTTAAATAAAGAACTATCAAAGCTGGCAGTATAATACCGTCGCACCATTATCCAAGATGTAAACCACAAGACTGAAATAAGAAGCGTTATGATTGGAGGGTTGAGAGAGTGGGGGAAGAAAAGCAGAGAGAGCAGTAGAACCAGATGGATGTGTGTGTGTGGTTTTTTTTTTTTTTTTTTGGTTGAATGCATTAAACCGAGCCTAAAGGCCAGCCGAGTTTACACATGATACCATTCCAATTAAAGCAGTGATCGGGTCGCTCTGTCTCTCTGTTCTTCGTGACATTTACAATTTATCAGCCTAATACATAAATACATACGGCTTGATGACATGCCATCAATGCAGCAGCCTTTTAAATCATAAGCATGCACGTTACTCATGTCATGTACAAATATTCAACACCACATACATATTTATGCATACACACAAACTTGCATGCATACTAACACACACACACACACACACACACATGCAAATGCTCAAAACCGCACAGTACGTAGTGCTAAGGATTTCCTTTCAGTGTTACATAGCAGCTTCCCCCTCAACTCTGAGTATATCATCCATGGCACTGCTCTGGGAGAAATACTTTACCATCACACTGGTTGCTAGGAAACTGCTGGTGGTGCAACACTGCTATGCAGCACAAACGCTGTCTACATAATTAGATCATTAAAAATCATAAACATCATAATTTCTCTCTTATCCATCCAACTGCACTTCCAAGCGGATCCGAACAGCCTTTCCAACAACGAGGTTAACAGCCTGGACACTGAAAATAAATTAGCTCTGAAATGACTTGCTTATTTGATTATTTAGAGTGTGAATGTGTATGAATATGAGTAGCACTGATGACATTACTGTAAATATGATTTTAATAGGTACCATAAATAAGGACTAAATAATTCCTGGGGATTTCCATATTGCCTATTAAGCACAATGTGTAGCAGTGGTACTTTCTAACAATAATCATTCTACTTTTCATTTCTTCACACTGAAGGGATTCACCGTTGTACCAGTGAAATTATAATGCATGATTATACATTTAAATTATCATCAAAAAACAAAAACACAGATAAGATGCATGTGGAGTCAAGAGACAAGCTGTCGCTTTTTTCCTCCCACTGTTGAAATGTCCTCTATTACTATAATTTCTTAATTGTAGATAGACTCCTGTAGCTATTATCCATAATCACAGCTATTCCTGATTGCTATTTTGCCTCTTCAAATCCCTTTTTTCTGCCTGTCAATTGCAGACTACAAAATATGGTTCTTCACACTGGCAGTCAAAAGAGCAGGAGTCTGTCTGTGTTTCAGTGGAATGGCTGAAGTCTGATGATGAATATTTCAACAGTGTGGAGGCAGATGTAGAAAGAAGAGAAAGGCGTATGCCTACAAGCAATGCTCTATCTGCAGTCTACGAGCATTACCATAATACTACGCATTTTTTCCAGCTCATCCCAATCTCTCCTGCCCCTGACACACACCCTGTAATCTGCAGGACAATCTCATTTGGCTGAGCAGCTGCCACCGGAGATCACAGGGAGCTAGCCAAGCTGTCGACAGATGACCTGACTCTGACCAACCGCTCTGGTTTTCTTGATTTCTCGCTCTGTCTTACTAAATTTCTCGCTTCCCCTCTTTCTTGTACCTTAGACTTTCACTAATCCCCCCCCCCAAAAAAAAAACAACAACACAGGGGCTGTTTAAGCTATACCATCTTTCTAAGAGGAGCAGAGTTTCGTATCTGATACACGATGCTATAAACACTCTGTAAACTGACTTGAATGAGTTAGACACCAGAGGAACAGCGCATGGGAGAATACTCCCTCAGAGGCATATCAAATTAATCAGGCTTAGTGTAAGCCATTAGTACAACAGGAAAAAGCTCACTTTTTCCCTATCTTTGTTTTAGATGGCAATAAAAATGCAAGCATCCGACCTGAAATACTGACAAGATGTTGATGTACGATGACTTAGTCCAGATCTTACATGAAGATGGGCATATGTAGCAGCAGAGTGTGAGAGAAATATTGGTGTTGGGGTGTGAACAGGAACCCCACGCTACACTGAGCATGAGTGACGGACACGAGCAGTCGGTGCCATATGGTGTTCATCATGTAGTAGCCAGAGACAGTGCTGTCCTATAGAGAGGAATAAATCTGATTGGAAAATCCTGCAAGGAAGCATGTCTGGAGGTTGTACATGAGGTGTCTAAAAGTAGGCTAGACTAAGAAGATAAAAACATAAAAAGATGTAAAACTAAGAAGATATTGTAAAACAAAAACAATGTCATTCTTAAAAGTAGGTCGAATTCACAAAAAAGGTTCAGAACTACCGGTATAGAGGATGAACCACATTAAGCCAAGACTAATAATAAACAGAATTTCAAATCTCTCTCTCTCTCTCTCTCTCTCTCTCTATATATATATATATATATATATATATATGTACGTATATGTATGTATGTATGTATATATAAATAACATTCCAGTTTCTCAATAATAAATCTTCGTTAGAGATAAAAAGTGAGACTGGTGAGATATTTCTTCATAAGTTATAACAGAAGGAATCTCTCTTGTGGATGTTCCATAACATTGAATGTAAATATTAAATGGTTAGAAAGTATAATGTTGTTCGTTAATAAGTAAAATTTTGTAATTGTGGGTTAAATTGCTAAAGTATAAGAGGAATAAAACACTTTGGGACATGGTATAATCAAAAATGGGAATATAATCGATTGAAGTTATTATAACCACGTTATTGATCAATACGATTAAAAGCAATGTGACTTCCGAGCCGTTGTCACTTACTGCATTTATCACAGGAGAAACAACACCACAGCTCTGTTTATGACACTGTTCATTCGTAAAACACATGATACCAACATAGTACCAACATGATAGAACAGGCTGGTTCTTCAAATCTGGCCCTCGAGGTCCACTGACTTGCAGAGTTTAGATCCAGCCCTAAGCAAACATACCTGAACAACCTAACCAAGGTCTTCAGGATTACTAGAAAATTACAGGCAGGTGAGTTTGGAGGTTATAGCTGATGCAGATTTCTACTAGCCCTAGCTCTGTAGACAGTGGAATCTCAAGCACAAAATTCTTACAGTATAATGCTACTATAGAGGACTTATTTCTTTGAAAATTTCAGGTTCGTATATTGTCCCCCATCAGAGACATTCAACCTGAATTTAGGGGATTAAAAAAAAATAAATAGCACTCTCTCACCCCCATTAAAAATAGAAAACGCTCTCAAACGTGAAATGTTCGGCATGCACACTATACTTACCTAGGTACCCTCTAAAAAATTTAAGACTGAGACTCGAACCTTTCCCATTATAAATTGACCCTGAACGTAGAACTATGAGCTATCTTCAGCATTAGATTTGCTCATAAGATGAAAGTCTAAGAAATAAGAATGTACAAAATGTTTATATATGAGCATGTACCTTGTAATGTGCTCTAGAAATCAGTCGTTGAACAAAGGAGCTAGCACCATCCTGAGCTGAGATATTGCAGTTTTGCATAAACAGCTTTATAACCACAATTTGTTGAGTGCATTCACACAAAGATGTCAATGCAACCATGGAAAAAACAACAACAAACAAAACCCAAAACACTGGTGGTTTTGCAATGCCAATACATAGTCGTAATCACGCAAACATTTTTTATTTTATTTTAAAAACAATCAAACAAACCAAGCAATTATTGGCACATCTACGTTATCAAACACATCCACCTTATTAATTTACAGCTAGAGAAGATTGCTCATATTTTTCTATTAACTTGTGTTAAATATCCTCTAGCCCATCATCCGTGTCAGTTTCTGACCACAGGATTGATGTTGGCTGAATATTATATTTCTTATAATTCCAGCTACATTTTCAGTATACTATATATTTCTTGATACATCAATATTCCATATAAAGCCTTACCTGACTGAAGAGCTTACATAACACTACCATCTGCTGGTTTAATAAAGCAGTGGCAAATAAAATCAATGATAAGTTATACCTCTAGAGGGCACTATATCCTCAATATTGCATTACACTGGACCTACTGAATGAACATCAAGTGTTTTAGTAAGGTATTGGACAAGGACAAGTCACTAAAAGCTTCAATGTACCTTGGAATAGATTCTACAAGTCACTGGAACTGTACTGTGACGTAGTCCAGATACTCACGTACCTGTCCAAAATATCTCAGGTGTTTTAATTGGGTTGAAATCTGCTTACTTTGTAGACCATAACATAGCATGCACATCATTTTAATACCTATAAAAACTATTCAGGGAGTCCTCATGCCCACTGAGAGGCCACTCAGGAGGATCAGAATAAAAAGGTTTCATTATAGGATAAAGGTGATCAGTCAAAATAAGTTTGCATTGTGTTTGCATTGACCTTTCACACTAAGTGGACAAATGGACCCAAGCCAGAGTTGAGTTTTAACTCATCGCCCATTTGGACACATTCCACAGTGTGTACTTTTATATTTCCCACATGCCCTACATCCTCTGTGTCAAAGGCCACATCTGTAGGGGACAGCAGCACATTAAATCTTTTTTAATGACTGTGTATGAGTGAACAGGATATTATGTAATTAGCATCATAGGACAATGAACGGGAATATTCACACACACACACACACACACACACACACACACACACACACACACACACACTCTCTCTCTCACACTCACACACTCACACACATTAAAAAACAAACAAATAGCAAAAGTCGGGGAGGGAAAAAGGTGTCAGGAAAATGCACACACAAACGAACAAAAGCATACACGCATGCACACACACACATACACTGTTACGTTATTATATGTATGTCTGCTTGCCTTATGTCCCATTGGTGTCTGTTTCCCTTTTTTTCTCCTCCCGCCTTCTCTAGACCCCGCCTACTGCATACATCTGGTTCCCGCCTGCTCCAGCCTTGTGCGATGTGATTGGTTGCCAGCATATCCGGAAGCATACTTAAGCCTAATCAGTTTTCAAACCAGGGCAGATCATTGACTTTGGGTTGTGTTGTTGGTAGTGCATTTGCCTGTTGTATCTAAATTTCCCCGTGTATGACTATTCGCTTGTTCCGACTAATTCGCCTGTGTATGACTATTTCGCTTGTTCTGACTCTGTTTATGCCCTGTCCCATTACGGTTCACACCTGTGTATATTTGTATATAATATTTTGTTATTTAAGTTCACTAATAGTCACCTTTGTAAATAGTGCACGGTTAGAGTGGCTAGTAGGAAGTCGGTGCCATTTGTGTTTCACCTTTTTCTCCTGTTTTGGGTTAGCCAGGGAGTGAGTGAAGAAGGTGTATTTTTGGTTTTCTTTTCTTGTAGTTTAGTAAGATCTTTCGGTGACGTTAGAGGGACTTTTGTTTATTATTTTTGCCTGGCCGGCTTCTGAAGATAAAGACCACTGTGTGTGTATATAAAATAAACAACCCAAACGCTATCTTGGTCTTGCCAACTTTTTCTTTCTTTTTTTTGTATGTTGCAGCCCGACATAGACCGGGTTCGTAACACACACACACACACACACACGCACATTTACACGTTTGCCTTACTATTCTTGTAAGGACCTTCCATTGACACAATTATGCAGCTACCTGATGCCACAACCAAATCTAACCACAACCTTAACCTCAGTAAGCAAAAAGAAACCTTTTGGGGTTCTTAAAGAAGTTTTCGTCTTGAGGACAAAGGCAAATATCCACATGAGGTCAAAACTGCCAGATATTACTGTATTATCCTTGTGTGAAGACATACACATACACACACACACACACATACACACGGTCACATGTTAAAACATAATTTAACAAGTGATGTCCTTGAGCCGAGTCCTTAGGGAGATGTAAATAGAAGCTCTCAGAGATCAGGCCTTCCCACTGAGTCAGCAATTCCCCACATTACACGCCAGTCATGCCTCTCTCTCATGCATACACACAAACACACCCCTCTGGCTCAAACAGCCTGTTTGACTCAAACTCACCCATGTCACACATGCCTCCCTCATCACTCCCCCTTTACATCTGTACAGTGTTGCATAAGGTAGAGTGCAGCAGACAGGTTAACACTGGAGCTGCTATTAACTGGGATGTACTATTGATCAAAGCTCTGGGGAAACACAGAACCGAATCAATGATGCTGTGCAGGTCTCTGCTGCCCAGAACACGGACGTAAAATGTAATTTAAGCTCCAGTATCTCACTCAATTCAGCAATGTGTTTAACAGCGGGATGGCTGAAGCCAAGACAATGCAGCAGGATGTGTGACAAATGAAAATTAGATTTAGCCCACAACACCTATGTGAAGAAAATAAATCCGATATCTGACAAGTCTTTATAATTCCCACAACCCTTTTGTAAACTTCTTGACCGAAGAAAAGACATTTGCAAGCTGAGGCTAAGTTTCTAGATCTGTTTATGTCTCAGCATGATGTCAATACTAATAGAATCTCACACGACATACGAGGCTCACAAACACTCACTCAAGCACTTGTATCCGTGTTTAATATTACGCACACCAACATGCCCAAGCACCCTTTCCTTAGTGTTGCTTATGATTACTATTCACAACCCCCCCCCCCC
>JAFFST010054309.1:742146-756898 GCA_022414735.1 Noturus placidus
GGGGGGGTTTACACAGAGGACAACGAAAGGACTTTAGCTACTATTCAAACAGCACAATAAATATCCTGCCCCTGAGCACAGCACTGAAAACAATGTGCGATTCAATAACCACCTAACATAGGAGTCAATTTGAGTCATTTCAATTTGACATCTTTACAGTCTCTAGGGTCGGGCTCACAGTTTCATTAGTAATGTCTCAAACCAAGATGATCATGCTCCATCGCCAAAGAATGAAAGTAATTGTAACGGGAACTTCGCAGCATACTATATAACTCATTGATTGCCTTGTAATAATCGTAGGACTGAATTGTTAATACTCAAAAGTACCGCATGTGAACATGATACTTTGCCTATTTATTTTCTGCTGTTATTTTACTAAGAACTCCAGAGAACCCAGCACACCCCCAAAGCATGCACTGTCACATGTCTTTATAACAAGTCATCTGTTTGAGCTTGCTTCTAGCCGGTGTGAGAAGGGAAACAGAATGGAAACTACTGTGAGACTTCACAAGCGCAATAATACAACTGTAATGCATGTAAAAATGTAGATACAGTATGAACAGGGACTTCAGTTTGGAAGTAGGTCAATGATTACTTATTTTGTTGCTGGACAACTAGAGTAATTATTTTCCCCTGCCTCCATCATTACATAAATATTAATACTCACAATCAAAGCCATTCACCAGCCTTTAAGGGTTCTGTGAGTCTTGTGAGATTAAATATTTCTTAAACAACTGCCTGATCTTGCAAATTTTGACCTTTAAAAATCACAGCACACCAAAACCAAGACAATTCAATACAAAGTATGGTACTCATACCACAAGTCACAAGCTGTACATGTGCATGTTCACACAAACCAGGCTCAAAATATAATGATTTCCCCTCTCTCTGGCTCTGTATTCAGTTTAGACACCCTGATCATAAGGTCATGAGTAGGCACTCTGGGATCCATGGTTTTATCTTCTCTTTTTGCTCTTCCCCAATTATTAAACATCTTGTTAGCAGAAACTAATGCCAATAAATGTTACTTCTAAAGCAGAAAGACAAAACAAATAACATGTCAAGCACTCTTAACAGAATCAACCTCTTAACAGAATAATCCTCTCTCTCGAAAAAAAACTCACAGCAGTCTTAATATGCAATGTCTGTTCCTACCAAGATTCCTTCATTCCTTTCATCGCAATATAATATTGACCAATTATTTTAATCAGTCACAACATGGTACACATCCCAAACAGCTTTATTTCTCTTACACTGCAGCAAATTGCAAAAGAATATTTATTAAAGAAGGAAATGTAATACTTTTTATCCGTTTATTGTTACATTTGATGTTGTGGAATGTGGAATGTCATTAATGAGACACACAAATGTTGCATCTTAGAGGGAAACAACAAAAAGCAATATGGAATGGGGGAAAAAGTATGACAATAATAATAATAATAATAATAATGCAAAAAAACAGGCCCAATTAACTCATCCGTTCAGTTTCTGCTTTTGCTGGCTGGGGTTGGCTGAGAAAGACAGACCAGACTTTACTCTCCTTGGTCACAGACTGCAGCTCCTTCTTGGGAATCCACACATATTCCCTGCCCAACTCTGATACATAATCTCTCCATCAGGTACTGGGTCTGCCCCGGGATCTCCATCCAGTGAGATGTGCCTGATTCAGCTCCTTGTAAGGTGCTCAAACAAATCTCAACTCTCTGGCTCCTCTCAATGTGGAGGAGCAGTGGCTCTAAGATTATAGGGTAAGGAGCCTGACAATCAGAAACATTAAGCCCTGCAACTCTTCGACTGAAGCTCATTTCCACCGCTCGTATTTGGGACCTTATTCTTTTGGTCATGATTCAGAGCTCGTGGCTATAAGTGAGGACTTCATCCACAATCCAGCTCCACCATTACAAACTGGTACAGAGACTGGTGCAGCTGACCTGATCCATTTGCCAGTCTCACACTCTCTTTTTCCATCACTTGTGTTTAAGATCCCAGGATACTTAAACTCCACCACAGTGGGTAAGATGGAGCAGATCAACTTAAACTCCACCACAGTGGGTAAGATGGAGCAGATCCACTTAAACTCCACCACAGTGGGTAAGATGGAGCAGATCCACTTAATCTCCCCCACCATGGGTAAGATGGAGCAGATCCACTTAAACTCCACCACAGTGGGTAAGATGGAGCAGATCCACTTAAACTCCACCACATTGGGTAAGATGGAGCAGATCCACTTAAACTCCACCACAGTGGGTAAGATGGAGCAGATCCACTTAAACTCCACCACAGTGGGTAAGATGGAGCAGATCCACTTAAACTCCTCTACTTGACTGAAGCTCACAAACAATGCAAACTGTTTTCGGATCAAGTCTCCCGAACATTTTTGGTTGTAAAAAATGATGTCATGAGTATGAGGCTTTGATTTTGCTGTAAACTTCTCTAACACAAATTAACAGCAACAACGGGTATGGACGAACAATCTGAAACACGAGCGCGCGCACACACGCGCACTATCTTACCTTCGGCGTGGCAAGTGGAGGAAAGGATGATGTTCGGAGGTCGGAAGATGTAAGGCAGGTAACGGGAGAAACATTTCATCTTTCCCCAGCTGTTTTTCGCTGTCTCAGGGCCGGCACGTCCCGCTGTGTGCTCCACATGAGCCGCGCTGTCGCTGAGTCCTTACCCAAGCAGGCATTGAAGAAAACACTCAGAGTTTGGGAAGCGTCGCGCGCAGTTAGCGGAAGTGTGAACCACCGCGGCTGTGTGTGTGTGTGTGTGTGTGTGTGTGTGTGTGTGTGTGACCGTTAGCTGTGTTTTTCCCTTTCCTCTCCTCCCATCTCCGGTCTGGAGGTTGGACTGTTGGAGGTTGGAGGTTGGAGGGGCAGTTTAGGGGTTGAGATGTTGAGACGTGGGGCATTAGTTTGTGCCCCGTGACACAGCATGTAAACATACTGCCCCCCCCCCCCCCCCCCCCCGGGGGTAAGCAGTCTATACATTTATAATGCTTCAGTTCTGTGTTAGTTTATTATCTCCGTTCAGAAATGTACAAAACGTGTAGAGCGAAGCTCGTTTTTTAAAAATCATATCGTGACACACGGTAGGAAATTATATGTAAAATGCCCCAGAGTCGCTTCAAAGTTCGCCCAGTCAAATTCAAATATCAAAATAAATGGCGCCCTCTCGTGGTTTGTTTTCATATTGTTTCTCGAGTTTAGTGTTTTGACTGCGTGCTCACTGCAGCCTGTACCAAGTATACCTGGCTACAAATAAATAAATAAATATTTATATATATATACATATATATATGTATATATATATATATACATACACACACACACACATACACACACTTCTAACTGTCTGTGCTGCTATAATAGCTGAATTTCCCTCATCCACTGCATACTGGATGTTGTAAACCACAGCCGTAGTTGAATTACTGTGCGACATACTGTGTCTGTCGTTGCCGGCAGACAGGCTACAGTGAAGACTCTTGGGATGTTTTAGTTGTGTGGCTAACTAGTCTTATTTTACGTTACCTTTCTTGACAAATTAATTTTATACACCAATCAGCCATAACATTAAAACCACCTGTCTTAAGGGCCAGCCTTCGCTCCCCATGCACCCATGACCCTGTCGCCAGTTCACCAGTTGTCCTTCCTTAGTCCACTTTTAGTTGGTACTGACCACTGCATACTGGGAACACACCACAAGACCTGCTGTTTTGGAGATGCTCTGACCCAGTCGTCTAGCCATCACAATTTGGCCCCTGCCTAATAAATCCCACCCCTAGACAGGGGCCACTGTATTTAGATAATCAGTGAGTATTCACTTCACCTGTAAGAGGTTTTAAAGTTATGTCCGATCGGTGTATATTAAATGTGCTCTGTAAAAACAAAATAGCAATTTATGGCCGTGAGTCACACATTATGCACACCAGTATGTAGAATGTAATATTATAAGTCTGTGTAAGATTATATTTTTTTAATCTAGGAATAAAAATATATTTTTTAAAGTTCACAAAACTCCTCTTAGTAGAGTATGACTTAATAGTACAATCTCAGAAAACAAAAGATGTACCATTGAGTCTTGCACCCCAGTAACAACGAAAGGAATTTTTATAGTCTCACTTTTTTTCTGAAATTGTAGAAGTAAATCTTAAGCATTTAGTACAACAGTTGTCTCTGCTTAAACTGGATCCCAACACCCAATTTTTATAGTAAGAACCAACAGACATGCACAAGAAGTAGTCTATACACAGAACACAAATCACACCAGTGTTCAGTTCTTCGGGTTGTTGGTAGAGGTGAGGTGACTCATGGTTCATGCGTCAAATGAGTGCGTTATCAAAATACTGGATACTACAGACAAATGAAGTAGTCTATTATTTCAATGGATAGCAAATGATTGTACTATCAATATTATATCAATATTGGTTTTTCCAAGAGTGATGTGGACTCATTGGCTGAAATTGTTCAGTCTGGTCAGTTACTCCAGCAGGAAAAGAGATGGCCCGGGCCTCAAAACATAACAGCTAAAGAAATGATACTGTAAATTAAATACTGAGTTAATTGATTTTCTGTGTGTGTGTGTGTGTGTGTGTGTGTGTGTGTTCATATTTACAATCCACATGTTACATTTTTCAGATCAAATGAACAGAGCAGCGAGATGACCATTTGGCTCTAAAGGCTGTGCCTGAAGCAACCATTTTCCATTTCATTAACACCACCATTACACGATTATTACCACAGATAATGGCACAGCAGTAAGCACACCCTAGATGATGAATACAGTTGGATGCAGGTTTACTATTCCATCTACAACTTACTGACTTGTTTTCACTTAGCACGAGTTGAGGTTACAGGCTGCTTAATTTATTTAGTTCAGGAAAATAGCTTAACTAGCAAGAGGTATTTTTCCATATGTGATTAAATTGCTTAGGAAAATGCACTAAATCCAATGAAATGTCCCATCTATCCATCCATTTTCCTTATCTTTTATCCTTCACAGTGTCATGTGGGAGCATGGAGCCTATCTCAAGGCAGTCAGGGCACAAGGCAGGGGCACCATGCTAACCGCTAACCACTATGCAACCCCAAACATCTGAATCCAAATGGGATAATAAAGGGGATAGCAATTTGTATCCCCATGCTTCTCCCTTCAAATCAAGCTCTGCTGTTAAAACAGTAGTTATTTTTTAAGTTCAATATCCAAGAAGTCTAAAGCAACTGTTTTGCCTACGTAGAACACACCTTCAATGACCCATAAACTATACATTGAAATATAAATCGAGTGAGAAGAACCACTGTGGTGCTGTGAGAGTGGGTATAAGCTTTGTGAACAGGTGCCATCTGCTCTCATCCCTTGAGCATCAGCATATCAAAGAGTTGACTTCCTCCCTCTCTCTCTGTCTCTCTCTCTCTCTCTCTCACACACACACACACACACACACACACAAACACACTCCTCCTCACTGCCTGACTCACTGTTGGAGGCCTTCACTGGCTTTTTAAAAGGAAGCACTAAAACCACAATGAATATTTATGAGCCACCAGGATTTCTAATAATAGATTGACAAAGATAAAGATACATACAGCTATGAAAATATGGGCCTTAATAATTATCAGTTAGAACTTACTGCTAAATTTCTTGGCTTTCATTTTCGCATGTGTTTCTAAAATAGCACTTAGTCTAAGCTAAGTGATCATATAAGGTGTGTATACTAAAGAGTTGTCATCAAATCATTATAGACTTTTTTTGTTAACTTTTTAGTCTTGGTTGAGTATTGTAGTCTACCTGGTGTAGAAGCCGCTGTATATTTTAACACACTGACGAATTATTAATTACTGATGAAGTTTCACTTACTTCTTCAGTGTAAATAAAACATCCATCCATCAATTTTCTGTAAAACTTATCCTACACAAGAGAGCCTGGAGCCTATCCCAGGCCAATTGGGGCACAAGGCAGGGGACATCCTGGAGGGGTTGCCAACCCATCGCAATGCAATATCAGACACCCATTCACACACTACGGACAATTTGGAAATGCCAATCAGCGTACAAAACATGTCTTTGGACTGGAGGGGAGGGGGGAACCCAGAGGAAAGCCCCAGAGCACGAAGAGAGTATGCAAATTCGAAACAAAACATTATATTTTTATTTTCAAAATGGTATCCATTGTGTTCTGGACATGATGGGTTTGTTCATGGGTCATACTGACTTTTCGGAGCTGGGGTAGAAAATATATTTGAAATGACCAAACTTGAACGCATCTATGTTTTTGGGGAACATTAAAGACCCACAAATATGATATCTCATCTCATGCATGAGGATGCTCCTACTAGCAGGCATGTGTATATACAAATAAGATATATAATTAATTCATAGTTAATATAGAGTGAATTCATACATAATACATAAACTGAGTTCATTTCACTTTATTTAAAAAAAAATCTGTTTTGTTCTCAGGTCAAAATGTCCCCAATATAGCCCATATAATAGGGGTGTAGTAGATGTCCCAGCAAGTAATACCTTGATTCCTTCATCGTAATAATATTAATACCATAGTAATATACCTTAAATTATTATTATTATTATTATTATTATTATTATTATTATTATTAATAATAATAATAATAATAATAATAATAATAATAATAATAAGCCAATTACATTAAATATCAGGTTGAATTTTTTTTAGTATGGATTCACCTTAAGTTTTAGTTTAAAATGAACAGAACACAAGGGTTAAATATTTACAGTGGCTAAATGTTAAAGGAGTTAGAGAGAGAGAGAGAGAGAGAGAGAAAGAGAGAGAGAATAGTCCCTTCTTACCTTCAGCTGCGTTCACTTCAGTCGGACCCTTCACTTGGGCAAAGCACCAGCTTCTCTCCTCCGCACTGCCTCCGCGTCCTCATTTATTCAGAGCAGGAGAGAAATCCCAGTCAGTACCAGCAGGAAATCACCTAAACATTTCATTACATGCACATCTACATGTGTCTTACCGAGCATGGCTTTCTGATCGTGTTCGGCTGCTTAGTGTTTACTCTACTCCAGCACTCATGAAAATGATGGAGGACATGAGGAATGATTGAGATATTATTTCCACACAGTGCTGCTCCACGTCACAGATATTTGCATCCTCATTAATTACCATTCACCACGTGGATGATATCAAGGTGTTGCTTTCCCCCCTGAACTGTTCTGTAAGTAGGACTATAGGGCTGTATGATCCCCTGTGCACACTCAAGACGCGAAAATAATTTCTGTTTCTTAATCAGGAAGCTGCTTCATTTCCACTGAACAGCACTCAGTTCTAACCAACCCCCTGATTATTTTTCTTTTTACTCAGCCTATATTTATTATTACTATGCTTTCACTGTCACACTCACGCCTTTCTAACCACTTGTTGAGAAAAAAAAGAAATCAGATTAGTATTGACTGTATTAATTTATCTAAAAAACACACATACACACCCTCATACTGTGTTGTTTTCCCCTCATTTACTTAGACTATATTAAATATTGTATTTTGCATATTGTTTTCTTATTGTATGTTTTTTATTCGATTCATCCATCCATCCATTTTCTGTAGCATTTATCCTACAGTGCACAGTGTAGCAGGGAGCCCAGAGTCTATCCCAGGGAACTTGGTGGGGGGTGGGGGACACCCTGGACAGTGTGCCAACTAGGGCACACTCGCACACCCATTCACACACTACGGACAATTTGGAAATGCAGATCACCTTACAACGCATGTCTTTGGACTGGGGGAGGAAACCGGAGTACATGGAGGAAACCCCTGAAGCACAAGGAGTACATGCAAGCTCCACAAACACAAGGTGAAGGCAGGATTAGAACCGCAAACCCTGGAGGCGCATGGCAAATGTTCTAACCACTAAGCCACCGTGCCCCCATCTATTTTTAATATTTGTTTCATACTTGTCAATACTTACTGGTTTTTTGTTATGTTGCCTTGTGTTGTCCCTCTCTCTCTCTCTCTCTCTCTCTCTCACACACACACACACACACACACGCACACACACACACACACACACACACACGGGTGAGGAGGAGGTTGCACTACAGCTATCTACAATTGGACCATTCCACAAATTAAAAAGTGTAGGTTATATGATGGTGGTGATGGCACCTGTGACTTCAATCAATAATCAATTGAAGACAAAGCCATAGCTTATATACTGTACATTCACCACTCATAAAAGCAGATACATTTCCAAAGCTTCATGTTTGCCTCAAATATCAGAATGGGGTGATCTCGGTGACCTTGACCATGGCAAAAGTTGGGGCCAGATCGGCTGGTCTGAGTATTATGGAAACAGCTGATCTCCTATTTTTTTTTTTTTCTTTAGAGTTTTTAGAGTTTGCACACAATGGTGTAGAAAACCAGAAAACAGCCAGTGAGCAGCAGTTCTGCAGGCAGAAACTTTGGGCCTTGTGTACGAGAGAGGTCAACGGAGAATAGCCAGACTGGTTTGAGCTGACCGGAAGGCTACGGTAATAGCCAATAGCCAATCTGTACAACCGTGGTGAGAAGAAAAGCATCTCAGAATGCACAATACTTTGAACCTTGAGGCGGTTGGCCTACAACAGTAGAAGACCACGTCAGATTCCACTCCTCTTAGCCAAGAACAGGGATCTGAGGCAACAGTAGACACAGGCTCACTTGAGTGAAAATGTAGAGCTCAAGCATATGTCTCTCTTTTATTTATTTATTTATTTAATTAATTTTTTCTGCTACAGGAAAGTAAGGAGGAAGAGTGCACAGATGATAGTAGGCTATTAATAACTTTTAAATGCTTTCTAACAAACTCAGTATCCCTATAACTCAGCTCTAGCATTTGTCCACAAACACGCATGAGTTCTGGATTAATGCACGGGATTCTCCTATAATTCTCTTTTATAAACTTTATAAACTCTTCACAAACTGTCAACTTTGCAACAGTTCTGAGTCGAACGGTGCCATTGCACAAATCATTTGGGACTTTAATTTTGAAATCGCACACGTCATTTCCTGCTGCAGCAGTTAAGAGCACCCTACCAACATGTCTCTTGCTCTACAAAGTGAAGAGACAGCTTAACAGGTTGGAACGTGTGTATATAAAAGCACGAGGTGTTAGTTTTTAGTCAGGTAATGCAGCTGTGTGAACAGTTGACAGGTTATAGGAGTAATAACAGACTGTGTGAGATATGTGGCGACTCAAAGCAGTGCGACACAAATCTAGTGTCTCTGTTAAAGATTTGGAGGAGTTTAAGCAGAAGAGAAGAGAACATGAAAGAGGTGTGTGGTTTTTTTTTTTTTTTTTTTTTTTTTTTTTGTATTGTTTAAATACAAGCATGCATAGAGTATCTGTGTATATTATGCTTCTGTTGTTGCTCCTCAACCCCTGTGTAGTCCTGAGACAAGCCAGGAGAGACAGACAGCTGGTCAGTAAGAGGCTTCTACTGAATGAAGAAGAGCAGGAGAAAGAACTGATGGAAACAAACTGTTCTCACCTTTCTCAAGACCAGGTAACTGCGTCTTTACACATTACAAGCCCCTTAAATGTCAGAAATATGAATCCGGCCCAAATATAATCCAAATGAACCACTTAAGTGTCATGATAATTGTTCTTTTGGGAGGACTGGCCAACTGTAACCTGTTACATTTAAGATATGACTCAGCATTTGAATTAAACTACACATGTAAACAAAGGCGTATAGCGTTTGTGCAGGATTTACAGTTTAGGCCAAAAGTTATCTAGATGTACAGCCAGATTTGAGGTTCGTTAAGGCGTTCAGACCCACACATGTAGGAAATGTGACCAAACATATCAAATATGTGCTGCATTAAGATTTTGAGTCAAAACGTTTCACTTGATACGTCACATGGTCGTAATGCAACTGTTAAGTTTGTTTTTTTTTTGGAACATGTCTATGGAGAGAAACCTCTTCAGATAAATCGTACTGTTTTGTCATTGCTCTTTTGGCAGTGGACGAGTTGTGTGAAAGCTAATTGTGTGAGAGATTTGATGTACTTGGTGGTTGTATGAACTGCTTTTTACATTAAGCTCTCCTTTTCACTGATCGACATGTACATGGCAGTTGTAGGAAAGACAGAACTAAACATTTCGGGGTTTGAGTAAGTGTTATATACACACTAGTCTCAACACAAGGAATGAAACTACAGATGATACAGGCAAATTTGCACACATTGAGGGGTAACAACATGGAAAAATTGACATATCCAAATAGACATATTTAAACGCACTCATATAGAGTGAATAGAACTTTGTTGGGTTTTTTTTAAATAACATGAAGAATTCAAGTATTGTTTTCTCGTAATAAAGTAAATTAGTTCTTGTGCTGTGATATGTTTTGGCATATTGTAAAAGTGAGTTCGTGCTTGTGTTTGCATGCAGATTCGGGAGATGTTACACAATGTGCAGCATGGTGGAGAAGAGAAAGCTGCTCATCTGTCTATGCTGAGAAAGGCACTCCGAGACCCTCAAACTCCCCTCATCTTCACTAAGTATTCTTAGTTGTTTCTCATGCATAAACTGAATCTATTAGGGGGCACAGTGGCAGAGTAATTAGTACCCAGAGGAAACCACAGAGGCTTGGGGTGATCAACGCCAGCTTTTCAAATAATTCAGAGCATACTTTGTCAGAGGAACTAGCTCATTTTTGTAATTAAAAAAAAAAAACCTGTCATCTGCTTCTAATGTTATTTTGATTGCTCTAAAAGTAAAGCCCTTCATCTAGAATCAATATACATCATCTACTGAATTAAAACATTCAAGTGGCTGTGACTCAGGTGGTAGAGCGGGTTGTCAACTAATCGTAGGGTTGGCGGTTCGATTCCCGGCCCACGTGACTCCACATGCCAAAGTGTCCTTGGGCAAGACACTGAACCCCAAGTTTCTCCGGATGGCAAGTTAGCGCCTTGCATGGCAGCTCTGCTACCATTGGTGTGTGTGTCGGTGAATGAGACGCAGTGTAAAGTGCTATGGATAAAATCACTATATAAGTGTGCCATTTACCATTTTAAGCAATATTTTTCATATTAAGGATAATTTGTCAAACACTCAGTTCAACCATAGCATAAGAGTTTAATAAAGGCATACCTTTCATGCAGATTTATATCCTGATGCTTAGTGAATATTTATTTATTTGTTTATTTATTTATTTATTTATCTCTCTCTTTTTAGACTGGAGAACAGCATGTATGTGCTGGTTGGGCAGCTCAGCGGACACAATGCTCAGTGCCAGCTGGAGGCAGTGCGGTGTCTTTATGAGCTCTCTAGCTCTCCTCACCCTGGTGTGGGGCAGTCGTGCTTGTCTGCAACTCCATATCTTCTCACATATCTCTCCAGCCCGAGTGCCAAACTCACAGTTGGTGAAAGTCATTCTCAAAATGTTTGACTCGTTTATATGATGTATATTGCATGTACTTCAGTTTTCTCTGTGTGTGTGTGTGTGTGTGTGTGTGTGTGTGTGTGTCATGCCTGCACAGGAGCTTTGCCTGTACACATTGGGGAACCTGTGGCCGGATGGTGCTGTAGTAAAAGAGAAGCTGCTGGTCCAGGGGATAGTGCCCGCTCTGGCTAACTGCATTCAGGTAAACACTGCTGAAAACCTTTTCAGTTATCCATATATTGTATAAGACCATATATTGTATACTTTCTACAACATCCTCAGAATCAGAGATGTAACTTGGCGGTGATGGAGGCAGTGGGCTTTACATTGTCCCAGCTGCTTCAGGATAATGATGCTGCAGACAAAGTTATTCCGTGAGTTGCAAAATTGAAACTTGATCTAAGAGAAATTAGTTAAACTAAATAATCCCTTTGCAAGGCTGAAATAGTTACCTAATATATCATTTTCTTCTGCATCTTAAGACAGTGGTTTTCAAAGTGGGGGCCGCCAGGGAGTGCCAGGTGGGCCTCAACAATTTGGTGTCAAAAATAAATTCTCACTCTCAAACAACCACACACAATTCGTTTCTAATGTAATGTAAATATGTAAGATGTAATTATTAATAAAAAGAGGGATATATTCAGAAGTCTGTATTTTAAATGGGTTTTAAAGACATCTTGCAAAAGGGGGGCCTCGGTCAAATGTTAATGCCATTTGGGGGGGCCTTGACCTGGAAAAGTTTGGGAACCACTGTCTTAAAAGTCAAAGTATGGTTTATGTTTAACTCAAAACCCAAGACCACACATGTTGTGGTTTTTTTTTTTTTTTTTTTTTTTTTTTTTTTTTTTTTTTTAAAAGGTTCATAAAAATGTCATTAGTCAAATGCAAAGAAGCATGCTTGGGTTTCTCATCAGGAAATCCTCATTCTATTAATATTCCCTTTGAAAACATTACTCCAAGCATACACATGCCAGGCCTCATTCGCAGTAAACTGATGAGATATTATTTGCATATTGCAGCATGATTGGCTCATACATTTTTTTATGTAATAACACTCGCCTCTCGTATGTTCAATCAAACTAATAGTTCCAAAACCATTACAGTGACAATTTCCCCATCTTTACTCACTTATAACTCTGAAAGTATTGTTCATTAAGTTTATGACTTTGAGTATTTAATAATAATAATAATAATAATAATAATAATAATAATAATAATAATAATAATAATGTCTTTCAGGATGGTCATGACCTCTGGTTTGGTCCCTCATTTGATTTCACTTCTGACTCCAGATCCAGAGTTTGGTATGGGAGCTGCCATCGAATGTGCCTGGTGTTTACATTATATAATATCACGGTATGGCATTTTTGAAAAAAAATCTTCCACAAGCCTGTTTCATACAATTTGAAATTCACCAACAAATCCTGTTGAATTCTTTGGGCTTAACAATGAATCTTTTCTGGTCATATGCTAGGGCTGGGTGATATGACAAAAAAATCATAATCATGATACTTTTCTAAGTATCGCTACATTTCTAAGATTTAGCTAACAAACTGTCTGCAAAGCAGAAAAACGTTGAACTGAGTTTGATGATACCTTTTCTTTAATACCTACAGAGTCAAAGAAGATTAAGTTTTAAAACATTGCATCAAATCAACAGCATCCATTCGGTACCATTTAATTTGTAATTTTTTAAGACTTAAATAAATACATCACCATACCAGTGATATCTCAGAAAAGTGTATCACGAGGATAACGTGCTAACCACTAAGCCACCGTGCGCCCTATCACGTTCGCCTCACACCTCCAGGGTTGGCGATTCATTTCCCACTGTGGCCCTGTGTGTGTGGAATTTGCATGTTCCCCCCATGCTGCGAGGGTTTCCTCAGGGTACGCCAGTTTCCTCCCCAGTCCAAAGACATGCATGGTAGGCGGATTGGCATGTCCAAAGTGTTCGTAGTGTAGGAATGGGTGTGTGAATGTGTGTGCACGGAAGGAGCTTCCCCTGGCGCACCCTGGGAAACCTTCAGTATCATACTGCTGAGCGGCTAATCCTTCCATCACGATAGTGGAACCTCGACACGAAAAGATTTATCATGATATTGATTAGTATACCCAGCCCTTTCGCATACCTTCAATTTTACAGCTGCTCCAAGTGTGTTTGTGTTTCATGTTACTCCATTTGTTTTTGCAGTATTACTGATACCTCCATGCTTATTACTGAAGGACTCCTCTCACAGTGCAGTAACCTTCTGATTACACTAGGAGGGGCTGTTGCTAAAGGACGCACTAACGAGTGTGTGGAATTGGTGAGTTTATTCAAAACCTCTAAGCAGTGATGCAGATTGTAAATGTAGCGCTTTCTCATCTGTAAACACGTTTTTACTAATTTCTACTCGGAAAGTACATACATATCTTGTAATTTATTTTATTCATTCTTTCTTTGCCTTGTAGCTGATCTGGCCCCTGCTGCGCTGCCTGGGTAATATGTTGAACAGCAGGGTGCGTGAGCCTGCAGGATGCTCAGCGGGCGTAGAGGATGTCCGTCTCTTAGCTGCTCTGTGTGTGTTCAGCCAGACATACCTAACCTCCCACTGCGCTCTAAGCAGGGAGAGCCTGTGGGTCCTCAACAACCTCACAGGTAGTACCAACAGCAAATACCATGATGATGGAAGTCACCACAGGAAATGACCCATGAAGTACCAATCTGATCTTCACTTATAATGTAAAATGCCGAGTCGGTTGTGATTGCAAATGGAAAACTATGAACAATTCTCAAAGTATCATTCTATGTCCATTTTGTTTTTTGGTTGCAGCTGGTTCACTCGTGCATTGTTCAGCTGTGCTGTTCTTGAAGATGGTACCAGAACTTCTGCAGCTTTTACCCTTTTCTAATGGAATCAATACCATGGTAAGATAGAGCGAGAGATGCATGAATACTGTATAAAAATTTGTAACCTAGTGGAATCTAGACATTCTGCTACACATCTAGATTAATATCTAATTACTGCTCATGCCATTTGTATTGTATTGATCTTTATTTGCGAGTTGATACTCAGTTATTTCCAGAAATTCCTAGCACGTCAAAACATTACCTACCGCTGAATTCAAATACTGACCATTTGTCTGTCTGTCCTCTCCTCTGTGATTAGGTGCTAAGGGTTCTGGGTAATGTTGCCCACAATGGTCCGGGATACTGTATTCAGCTGATGCAAGCAGGTCTACTCTCTGTCCTCTGTGCCACACTCAAAATGGCTGATCCAGACATAGTAACGCTGAGCCTGGAGGTGCTGCATTTGCTCACCGCTAGTAGCCCACAGGTGAGCAACCCCCCCCCCCCCCCCC
>JAFFST010054309.1:756918-794786 GCA_022414735.1 Noturus placidus
ATGAACTGATGACATTTTTGCCAAATAAATAGGTTTGTTTTACATCAGAGATGCCTTTATACATAAGTTATTTCGGATGTAGCCTTGGCCAGGAGAAGAGGTCTTCAGGTGGTGCCCAAACTTCTCAAAGTGTTTCGACCCTTAACCACAACACTCTCCAGTTGGTGGGTCTGCACTGGCGGCCAACTCACTGCCCCTCTCCTCCCAGCTTCCAGCTAGTTTTTTCACTCTTATGCCAAAGCCAACAGGAGGCTCTCTGTGCCACTTCGCCTGGCCTGTGAACTGCTGTTTTCCTCTCATGGCCTCTAACTCCAGCTTTTGTCATTATTATAGATATAGAATATAGAACGTTCCAAAACATGCGTCAGGGGATACACGTTTCAACATTGTATATCAAAAGACGTTAATGGATTTTCACACTCGGTCCAAATAGGGATTTGGATCCCACAGGACCCAAGTAAAAATTCACTGGAGTAAGTGGTAAGATATGAAGCTAGCGGAACAATGTTAAGTTCATTGGGAAAAATCACAGCTGGGTACAAACAAGATATAATAACTGTGGGAGCGGATACAGGTAAGATTGGTCAGAATTTCTTTGGGAGTGGGTGGTAGTAGGATTAAAAAATCTAGTCCAGGGATGTCCAATATTATCTGCAATGGGCCGGTGTAGGTGCAGGTTTTCATTCCATCCAAGTAGAAGCCACAGCTGAGTCTACTGAAAGCTGAAGATCAGCTGATTAAACAGGTGGAATCAGGTGTGGCTCCTGCTTGACTGGAAAGAAAACCTGCACCCACACCGGCCCATTGCGGATAAGATTGGACGTCCTTGGTCTAGTCCCACTGCTATGGTTAGTCGTAATTATCTGTAGATTTGAGTTAGTTGCGCTGTTTCTTAATCCTAGTTTTGGACCAAAAACTCTTGTGCTTGTTCTTGCCTTCTGTGCTTATCGTTCTCATTGTATTTTTCCATCATGTATCCACAAGCCAGTGTAACCAATTTTTGTTGTTGTTTTTTATTAATGCAGGTAGCTGAAGAGTTTATCAGGCTGGATGGAATTCCTCTACTAGAAGCGATTCAATATAACAGTGAAGAAGCGCAACGTCTTAGAGCATCTTACATATTAGACTACAACTTGCATGCTCACTAAATGGTTAGTACAGCCATTTAGTACTGTGATGAGGTCATTAGTATACAGTCAGTGTGTGTACATGAGAGAAACACAAAAGGCTATGGACATGCAGTCTCCTCCAAAACTGTTGGGATGGCAAGGTCAGTTAATTTGTTTTTGCTGTGAACTGAAGCCAAATATTAATATGAGAGAGTTTAGAATTTCAGCGTTTATTCCCTGGTATTTATATGTAGACATGTTAAGTGACATAGAATATAGCACATTTTATATCTGAAAACCAAATTTGTAGGTGAGCAAAAATATTGGAACATGTTTCTTGTTACCCAGATGCATCCTGTTAGGCAGATTGTTTAAACAGTAAACAGCTCTGAACATCTGCTCTTAATTTTTGCTGCAAGTTTCACCTGTGAAGACTGCATTTCTTGTTAATAAGGATAAGCCAACATGAAGACCAGAGAGCTATCTATGGGAGTAAAGCAAGCCGTTTTGAAGCTGAGAAGAGAGGCATTGCACAAACAAACCCAAAAACAAGTCAGCGACATCACCAACAACCTTCCCAGGGCAGGGGTGAATGTATTGAAGAATCCACTGTTCGAAGAACACTTTGACAGCAGAAATATAGAGGCCATACCACAAGATGCAAACCACTCATCAGAATCGGAAAGGCCAGATTGGAAATCACAAAGAAATACAGAGATGAGCCACGTCATGTCTTTCTATACTTTTGCTCGCCTAGAAATTGGGCAGTCTGATACAAAATGTTCTATGTTATGATGTTTAACACATCTAGATCTAACTGAAATCCTTAACTCTCCTTTCATGTCCATCTTTTGATATCGGATACAAATGTCTTTTATAGCGCGCACATAAAAACAGTTGGTCTTGCGATTTCAGTAGTTTCGGAGGGGACTGTATAGAGATGTGCTGGTTACTTGTCTGTTGTCGTTTTTTTTTTGAATTTTTTTTTTTTTCTTTTCCTTTGATACAGTTTTGCTTCACTGAATCATTTTGTTTAACAGTAGTCCAAGCAGCCTTATTGAAAGCATACCCAGTTACAGAATGATTTTGGCTTATTGTATAATATGTGTAGCCATGCTGGCCCTCACTATACAGCACAATGTTGCACCAATGGACAAAATGACAGAGCCAATGTTGGCTCAGCAGCAGTTTGCTACTCTGGTAATATTTTAAAGATAGGACTGTGTGTGTGTGTGTGTGTGTAAATATATTTTATATATATCACACACACAGTATCTCACAAACGTTAGTACACCCCTCACATATTTTTGTAAATATTTGATTATAACTTTTCATGTGACAACACTGAAGAAATGACACTTTGCTACAATGTAAAGTAGGGAGTGTACAGCTTGTGTAACAGTGTAAATTTGCTGTCCCCTCAAAATAACTCAACACACAGCCATTAATGTCTCAACCGCTGGCAACAAAAGTGAGTACACCCCTAATTGAAAATGTCCAAATTGGGCCCATCCATCTTCAACCGCTTACTCCTTTTCAGGGTCACGGGGAACGTGGAGCCTATCCCAGGGAGCATTGGGCACAAGGCGGGGTACACCCTGGACAGGGTGCCAGTCCATCGCAGCAAATTGGGCCCAAAGTGTCTATTTTTTGTGGTCACCATTATTTTCCAGCACTGCCTTAACCCTCTTGGGCATGGAGTTCACCAGAGCTTCACAGGTTGCCACTGGAGTCCTCTTCCACTCCTCCATGATGACATCACAGAGCTGGTGGATGTTCGAGACCTTGTGTTCCTCCACCTTTCGTTTGAGGATGCCCCACAGATGCTCAATAGGGTTTAGGTCTGGAGACATGCTTGGCCAGACCTTCACCCTCAGCTTCTCTACCTAGGCAGTGGTAGTCTTGGAGGTGTGTTTGGGGTCGTTATCATGCTGGAATACTGTCCAGCAGCCCTGTCTCCTTCTGGGATGACAGCCATGCAGACCAATTTGATGCAGTGTGTGGCGTATGGTCTGAGCACTGACAGGATGACCCCCCCACCTCTTCAACCTCTGCAGCAATGCTGGTAGCACTCATGCGTCTATTTCCCAAACACATCTTCTGGATATGACGCTGAGCACGTGCAATCATCATCTTTGGTCGACCATGGCGAGACCTGTTCTTAGTGGAACCTGTCCTGTTAAACTGCTGTATGGTCTTGGCCACCGTGCTGCAGCTCAGTGTCAGGGTCTTGACAATCTTATAACCATCTTTATGTAGAGCAGCAATTCTTTTTTTTTTTTCAGATAATCAGAGAGTTCTTTGCCATGAGGTGCCATGTTGAACTTCCAGTGACCAGTATGAGGGAGTGTGAGAGGGATGACACCAAATTTAACACACCTGCTCCCCATTCACACCCGAGACCTTGTAACACTAACAAGTCACATGACACTGGGGAGGGAAAAATGGTAATTGGGCCCAATTTGGACATTTTCACTTAGGGGTGTACTCCCTTTTGTTGCCAGTGGTTTAGACATTAATAGCTGTGTGTTGAATTATTTTGAGGGGACAGCAAATTTACACTGTTACACAAGCTGTACACTCACTACTTTACATTGCAGAAAAGTGTCATTTCTTCAGTGTCGTCACATGAAAAGATATAATCAAATATTTACAAAAATGTGAGGGGTGTACTCACTTTTGTGTGTGTGTGTGTATGTGTAATATATATATATAATCATTTGTACTGTTTTATTTGATGTATTATTGTATTACGTCTTACTAATGTATATCTTGCATATTTTCCAAAACAGTTTGTAAATAAAGGTTTTTACGTTACAATGTCTAAGACTCGGATGATTGTTGAAGAGGCATCAATACAGGACAAAGAGGAACTGACGTTTAGGACTTTTATTTTGGATTGACGCTGTGTACAGTATGTACACCAACACTAAAAGGAAAGTTACAACCTCAAAACAAACAATTCAGTCAGGTTTAACCACTAAAAAGAAAGAAAGAAAGAAAGAAAGAGTTAACTAATCGGACAGCTTGGAAAATCAGACCGAAACCACGTGCTTATGGTCTGAGTAACTGATTGGTCTTTTCCCCGCTCCAGCTGTTAGGACACTGAGATGGTTAGCGCTGTAACACCGGTACGTTTCTGTTCATTAGAATCCAGCTGTTAGGACACTGAGATGGTTAGCGCTGTAACACCGGTACGTTTCTGTTCATTAGAATCCAGCTGTTAGGACACTGAGATGGTTAGCGCTGTAACACCGGTACGTTTCTGTTCATTAGAATCCAGCTGTTAGGACACTGAGATGGTTAGCGCTGTAACACCGGTACGTTTCTGTTCATTAGAATCCAGCTGTTAGGACACTGAGATGGTTAGCGCTGTAACACCGGTACGTTTCTGTTCATTAGAATCCAGCTGTTAGGACACTGAGATGGTTAGCGCTGTAACACCGGTACGTTTCTGTTCATTAGAATCCAGCTGTTAGGACACTGAGATGGTTAGCGCTGTAACACCGGTACGTTTCTGTTCATTAGAATCCAGCTGTTAGGACACTGAGATGGTTAGCGCTGTAACACCGGTACGTTTCTGTTCATTAGAATCCAGCTGTTAGGACACTGAGATGGTTAGCGCTGTAACACCGGTACGTTTCTGTTCATTAGAATAATTATTATAATAATCTAATGGTTTCTGGTTGTTATGGCTTGTCTGAACACTAGCTATAAGCAAACCTGTATAACGATCAGGTTAGTTTAGCAAGTTATCACCTAACTTCTGAGCTGGAACAGCGTACTTACTCACAACAACTTCCTACACTCTAGTTTTGTAGCTTTGCAGCTGCCAGTTTTGTTTTGCTTCTTTCTTTACTCATGGAAAGAAAAGTCACTACTGAAAATGTGTTGAAACAATGTTTTATCTTTGCTGGAGAATCAGCTAACCAAGTTAAGTAGTCAGTTACAGCGTCTTGAGTGCATCCTAGGGGTTGGCGAAATAGTCAAATATATGACGATATGGATCACACTAGATAGAGAAGTTATTTGTCCTCAAAGAGGAATTGTTTTCCACATTAGGTGCGTATCATACAGGATCATACAGTGAATGCCAGAGCATAAGATGGCATCACAATGGCTGATAACCTGTGTTTAACGCTCATATAGCCATAGGAACAAAACTCCTACCATAGCTGGCCTTTTTGCACATGGGTAGATTATACCTGCAGCTAGAAGGAAGGGGGATGAAATACTGATGAAGTGATCCAACAAATGTTATGTGCCTTCCGGAGCGTATATGAAATGATGCTTGATAAATTAGTGGTAGGAATACCAATATTTTTTGTCGCTAAATTATTTATCTTTAAAGCACCCCTATTATGGTTTTGAAACGTGCTTAATTTTGTTTTAAAGGTCTCATACTATAGATTTATGTGCATTCAAGGTCAAAACACACTTTTATGTGCTCATAATTTAAACTGCAGCATTACCTTTTCCCCCCAGTGTCACGAATGACTCATTAAATTATAGGATTCATTCTAAACTCCTCCATTCAGAGAGCATACTCGCTCTGATTGGTCAGACATCCCAGTCTGTGTGATTGGTCTACTGCTGTCAGCGAGCAGCCGATGAAGACTAGAGGTGGGGTTTTTTGTTACAAACCTATGTAGGTTTGTACAGGAAGCAAATCTGGAATTACTGACGACTCGTTTCAGCTGTTCAAAATCCATCCATCCATCCTCAACCGCCTACTCCTCTTCAGGGTCACGGGGAACCTGGAGCCTATCCCAGGAGGCATCGGGCACAAGGCGGGGTACACCCAGGGTGCCAGTCCATCGCAGGGCACAATCACATACACACTCACATTCATACACTACGGACACTTTAGACACACCAATCAACCTACCATGCATGTCTTTGGACTGGGGGAGGAAACCGGAGTACCCGGAGGAAACCCCCGACACACGGGGAGAACATGCAAACTCCGCACACACATGGACTCGAACCCTGGACCCTGGAGGTGTGAGGCGAACGTGCTAACCACTAAGCCACCGTGCGCCCCTGCTGTTCAAAATCAGTTCCTTCTTTTGGGAGTCAATAACTCAGTTTGTCATGTGCTTTGATTTTTGAAACTTTGCAGACGTTTTAACATTCACAAACAGATCTATAGCACACTACATGAAAGGTAATATTTGAAAAACCATAATAGGTGCATGTTAAGAGTTTGTTCTTATTGGTAACTGTTAGCATATGAAAGAAACAAATGGCACCATACATTAGAACTGGCTCAATAATACTTCAATACAGAAGAAAAAGAAGAAGACTAGGCTGAACAGACAGATGTTTAAGTTTATGAATAACTGTAGGTCTCCGTTGACAGAACTTGTAAATGCCTCGAGTGTTCTGATTGAGGTTGATATGTTTATCCAACGTATTGCTAAGATATCTGAAATTTAGGGTTGCTAATTAAGTCACAGCAAAACTGACATATTACATTTGGTTTAAAAAATGCATTTAACGTACATAAACAATACATTAACATTAAAAGGATAAGGAATAAAACAATCTGTATGAAAAAATAGATCGATATCTATAGTTAGGCTAGTTGACACTGTGAGGAACAGTGGTATTGGCCAGTGCTGTGAATGTCCTGGTTATACTACAACTGTGATACTTCCAGAAAAAGATTTAGATGTAACTTGCGATATATATATATATATATATATATATATATATATATATATATATATATATATATAATATAATTATTTCAGTAACTGCTTTATCCTGGTCAGCGTGGCGGTGGATCCAGGGCCCAGATTCATGAAGCATTCTTAGGAATTCTTCTTATCAGCTGTTTTCTTTTTATTGTCTAACTTAAGAAAAAAATTATTCTCAGGAATGTTCTTTCTTCTTCTTCTTCTTCTTCTTGTTCCTAAGAGAAAACATAAGAAAAATTCAAATTCATTGAACAGAAATTTTTTTTAAATCATCCTAAATAACTTCTTTAAGTCAGGATAACTGCCAACTTGGCAACTAAGATTTTTTATTAATTTATTGGGTTGTTTCAAAAATTAAACTTTTACACAATTCTAAACCTTGCAACAAATAATGTTTGAGAGCAGAGGGAATTTTCTGAAAAAAAGGTTAAACAATAAAGGCAATTTTTCACAGCCCTCTTTGCTCATATTTACCGAGGGTGCCAATAGTAGTGGAGGGCACTGTATATTCTTCTTATACAATGATAATTTGTCAACAATTAAAATGTTATAGTTTTTATTAGTTTATGTTTTGGAACATCTGCGATACAGTTAGTTCCTGCTTTGAATTTTGAAGCTTTTACAGTTTTTACAGTACCTGGAATGCAGGAAAACTTGCTGGCTGTTAGAAATGTTAAATAAATATTAGTCCTTTTTTTGTTGCTTTTTCTTTTGTATTTTCCCACCTATCGGCTATGTGTATGTTGTCATTATTGAACTTTATGCTTTCTTCAATTCTTTGTAGATTCTCCTGTGCATAAAAGTTTCTCAGAAGCAGTGTTAGTATGATGCAGTTGGAGGCCCCGCTGCGCTTCTGTCAAAAATGTCTGTGGTACTCTAAGTTCTCTCAGCGCCTACTGTCATGTTCTGCTACACACAGGCAAGGTTGCATTCTTGTACACAGTTTTGCGTATTACAAGGGACTGTAAAAGTTTGTTTTGTTTACACCTTAGTTGAACATTTTACAACATAGTCTAAATAGTCCACCAGTTATCTTTATTAGCAATCATTGAATAGCCACTTAACGATTAGATTGTTAAGTCATATTTAAGGCATGGAAATTTCAGTCAGGTCCAGTTTGCTGAGTATAAAAAGAAATCAGTAGAACAATAGTGCAAATTATAAATGAAACCTGGAAAGAAAGAAAAAACAAGGATATTCCACATTTATTTCACATTTTTAAATATCATCTTGATAGTTTTGCTATTAATATGTACATGCATAACATTTGTTACTTTTAATAACTTAATAAAAATCCGTGCTTTATCATTTATCATTTAGTAATGTCTTAATGTTATTAATTTCTTTTGGTTGTAAAAAAAAAAGGGGGGGGGGAAAAGTAATCGTTTTGACACTTCCTCTGTCTGTAGGTCATCTGCAAGTTACTACGACGTTCTTGGAGTTAAGTCTGATGCTTCACTGGAAGAAATAAAGAATGCATTTTTTGACAAGTCCAAAAAGGTTCTCCTTCATAACATTTCTATTAGTCAGACATTTGGCAGACAGAATAACTTACAAAATAGGCAGACAGCTGATGCTACAGTTATACAAAAGGACATTGAACACATAATATGTAAGGATTCAAGTTCTGAAAAACTTGAGCTTAATGCTGGTTTGCGCAAGTGTTCGAATGGCATAGTCAATAACTGAAAGGACAATTTTAAACCCTTTAAGTCCATGAACAAGAACGACAAAGAAGTTCAGTAAATAAAGATGTATTACAAAGGCAAACCCTGCAAATTAACACACAGAGAAAATGATCAGAGTTATCTGAAGATGGAGGTCTTTGGCTCCAAACAAAAAATTCTACTGGAATGCAGTTAATGAACTTTAAATGTACTTTAGTTTTGAATCCAACTACACAGTTTTAGCGATTTTTTTTTCCACCAAGTTCTCCAAGTATAGTACAGTAACTTTTTAAAAGCTTTGTATCGAATTTACCAGTATATTTATTCAGCATATACAAGATATACAAGTTACTCAGTGCTCAGACATTGTAGCTAAAACAGACCACAACTGTCATGTCTGGCTTCATGTGAACCAAGGTCAGGGTTATCAAGGACAGTGTGTTTTTGTGCCAGTAAAGTGCATCAGGTATCCCTGTAGTCACAGGACCCTTCACCACTAGAGGGGTCTGTTTCATTATAGTGACATAGGCAGACCATTCCTCTTAGTACTTCTTATATGGCGTACATGCAGAGAGGTTTCAGCTTATCTCACACACAAGGTTTGTTGTCTAAGTGATTGCCTTAGTTATGTGATTGCCTTGTGGAATACTGTATGTACATGTATAGTACAGTGTCATTAACATATTTTTTTTTCAAAGGTTAAAAACATTCTTAAAATAACACAATTGCAGTATATCGTTTCCGATAGAGGTTGACCGATTGATCGATTTTGCATATTAATCAGCACTGATAACGATTGTTGGAACTATCCGTTATTGGCAAACATCCACACTGATAGTTTTTCCCGGTTACATCCGTTGCAGGAGCGGTTGAGAAGGGTCCGCTGTCATTATACAGTACGAGAGCGGTCTCTAGAGGCGAACAACAAACTGGACAAATTTTGTTGTGTTATTTGAAGTACTTTTGATTCATTTTGGATGTCTCTATACTTATTTGTTATTTGGAGTGTTACTGTTTGGTTCAGTTTCGATGTGTATATTTTATTGACTTTAATATTTATTAATAGTTAATGTATATTAATATTTATATCTTTTTCATTTTTAAAAAGTACACTACATTTTCATGGTACAGTCAGTACTGTTTATTTTTGTAATAAAGTTCAGCAATATTTTGCATTGAGTGTTATGTTTTCATTCAGTATTAGTCGGTTGATCAACTATCGGTTGGTTATCTGCAGGTACTACCCAACTTACTGGTATGGGTAAAATCCACTGTTCGTCGACCACTAATGTCTTTATAAGATTTGGCCATAGGACATAGTAAAACATGTTGTATAAGGTTACAAAGTTACAGCAATGGAGAAATGCATTTGTCTTGCAGCTGCATCTGTGAAATGCTTAGCACATACTTCTCTCTGAGCATTACGAATGCGGTGCAGTTTCCCAGCTGCACAACGAATGATTCTGAGCTAGGAAACATGAAAAAAAAAAAAGTGTTGTTTAGTATTACGTTAAACTTGCCTGCTCTAATTTGGGAATGTGAGAAGGAAGTTTGTGTGTAATGTTTGTGACCGATGAGTTTATATTTCTCTTCGAGCTGATAATGGTCTCTGTGGGTTCGGGGCAGATTTAAGGGTACTTTGTACATAAAGAGGCTGTAGATGAAAAGATAATAGATTGTACTGAGAGAGGAGCCCTGAAAAATTAGACATGTTTATGAAGTGGCTCAAGTCATTTTCTATGTCATGCACTGATTAGTGTTTTGTTTAAATGAAACATATTTCTATATGAACTTCATCTGTTTCATCACATTTCTGTGTATTCAGCTTCACCCTGACAGTGACCCGTCTAACCCAAGCCTCCATAGTCAGTTTGTTAAGCTGAGTGAAGCTTACAGGGTGTTGAGCAAAGAGGGCACCAGGAAGGAGTATGACTTTGGATTGAGACATTACCAGAGTTTTAGACCGTCTTCCAGATACACACACAAGCCCAGGTAACACCACCTGGGCTCCATGTTTTTGCCTCCATTTAAAAACTTTGAAATTTGTGTATGAACTCCTGCTTTTGTACTTGTCCTTCTCTCTCCCAGCTCTGCTGAGAACGTGCACTACTGGGAACAATTCCGAAACACAGAGGACAACACCGAGGAAGGCTGGCAGAAGAAGAGGAAGAAGAATTTGCGTCTGGTGCGCTACTGCATCATCGCCATGCTTCTGAGTATCGGCGCTCATTACTTCGGGTTCAGGTAGCGTGAGAAATACAAACCCTACTGCAATATTGCTATTGCTAGAAATGCCAAATATTGCCTTAAACAATATTTGCTTCAAAATTTGTTGAAAGAAAGGTGGCCGTACCCTTGTTGTCTAGGTACAGACAGAAGTTTGCACTCCCCTTCATTTTTGAGTGAAAGGGGGCAAAAATGTACATCTATTATCTAAGTAAAATGACCGGAAAACTATTTTGAAAATGGACCTGTTTGGTGTCTAGATCTAGTTTGAAGAAAGGGGTGCGTGACATCTGGCAGAGTTAGAACAGATGTGTGAAGCAGAATGGGCAAATATTTGCCAAGCAATCTGGCAGAGTTAGAACAGATATGTCAGGAAGAATGTGGGAGGGGAGGTAGGGTGCTATGAGGGGATCTAATGCAACAGAGGATACAAAAAGGTTGGAAGCAGTTACAAATTTAGGGTATGCGTGTTATTATGAGAGTCATGTTTAGAAAGGGAGATGCAAACATACATTATTTGTCCTTTTCCATGATAATGAAAGAACGTAAAGCCTTGTACACTGTAACAATAAACGATCAATTAATCCTGAAAGTGATGAATGACTAACTGGTACTGAGAATCCAGCCAGGCTCCACTGCTTAATTGGGTTGGTTTTTCAGAGTGCAGAGGCATGTGAGAAATATCTCTGGTGGTCACCTTAAGCATGACTGCTTATCATGCTAAAACATGATAGGGCATGCGGTTAAAGGAAAATAATGGTGTGATTATTTTACAATAACAATCCATCCCAAAAGGGTTCCTCTTACAATACAGCCATTTTTAGGGCGGCTGTGTCTCATGTGGTAGAGCGGGTTGTCCACTAATCGTAGGGTTTGCAGTTAAACTTGTGGCCCACAACTCTCCACATGCCAAAGTGTCCTTGGGCAAGACACTGAACCCCAAGTTGCTCCCAATGGCAAGATAGTACCTTGCAAGTGTGTGTGAGTGTGTGTGTGTGAGTGTAAATGGGTGAATTAGAAGAAGTGTACTATAAAGCACTTTGTAGAACCACTAAGAATTAAAAGCGATATATAAGTTCAGATCATTTACCTTTTGGCAAAAATTCAGATTTTTAACTCATTGAAGAACAACATGTCATACTTTTATCCATTTATAGTTACAATATAATGTTGTGGATTTTCCATTTAACAAGTTAGTCCTGTTACAATATTTGTTTTGTTCTAACTCACCAGCCTATCTTTTTTTCCTTTATTGAGATTCAGACAACGTCTTTTAGATTTTCCAAAACAAAGTTTACAGTGTTACCTCTGACTGTTGTATACCTCTAACACTCAAGACTATAAATGTTAATTAACGGTCTCCTTACAGAAATCTTCACCATATCATCAATTGTACACATTTCTAATCCGTTCGTATGAAGCGTCAGCCATATAAATGCATAGCTATTTTGTTACCTAGAGATTGCTGAGGATGGTGCCGCTTGAAGTACGATGGAATGGTTTCAGTTCCACATGGATATGCTCGCTGTGGTTGCTGGAACTACGGTTGCTACTATGGCCCTAGGACTGCAATTACCACATGCAGTTTTCCCCTCAAGTCTCCTTTAGTGAACAGTGGATTAGTTCAACAAACAGACTTCATATAAAAACCATAATGAACTTTCTTTTACTTTCACACTATCCATTGTTTCCCAGTTGAGGACGGGTTCCCTTCTGGTTTCTTCTTCATATCGTCTTGGGGAGTTTTTCCTCATCACCGTAGCCACCGGCTTGCTCAATAGGGATAAATTCACACTTAAAATCTGTATGCTGTGTTTATATGTTTCTGTAAAGCTGCTTTGAGACAATGTCCATTGTTAAAAGCGCTATACAAATAAAATTGAATGGAATTGAATTACTATAGAAACCATACCATATTAGAAGGAGTTCTTTAACATAAGCCTCGAGCAAGTGTTACATAAAATTTATCAGAAGTGAGAAATCAGCAGCACTATGGTATAAACGTGTTCACTGCATAGAATGTAGTTAACATGGAAACCAAAACAGGGATGAGCAATCGTACATACAAACCGCCACACTTCCTGCAGATTTATATTTTATTCCATTCACACTTTCTCTTAATTTTCATTTCAAAGGGTGATTCATTTGTTATAAAAATGTCTTAATGTATAAAGTTAGTCTTTATATTTGTGATAACTTTGACTAATATTCCTGTACATGGTTTGCTTGTGCGTTAGTCGCTGATAGAATATGTGAAAATGTTTCCGTTTCCTTTTTTTTTTGCTTTTATTTTATTTATTTTTTTATTTTTTTTTAAGTCTGGTCCAGAGCCTAGATAAACCTCACTAATGCACGTTCACTGTAGTTTCCTGGTTTCTGTTTTTTATTTATTTATACCTGTTGTAATCTGCTTAATGTTTTTACACCTGGACCAGGACTGAACTTCACAGACTGACATTACATCACTGGTGGGCTTGTTAATGGTTTCAAAAAAAAAAAAAAAATGTTGTTTTTGCCTGAGGGACAACAAAAAAAATGTTGTTTATGCCTGAGGGACAATGTGTGCCATCACAGTTAATTCAAAAATGTCTGGCATAGACAGAGCATGCCAACAAGTGCAACTCTTTTGAGTCCAGATCTCATTCCAAGATGCCAAAACTGTTATCTTTTTCAGTAAGCAAACAAAGTGAAATTGCAAGACGTGGTAACTATAGATTAATAACATGTACATTGTAGCAACTGCTCATTCATGCAATTATCTAATCAGTCAATCATGTGGCAGCGGAAGTGCATAGCAATGTATAAAATCATGTAGATACAGGTCAAGAGCTTCAGTTAATGTTCACATCAAACATAAGGAAAAAATGTGTTCTCTGCGACATTGACTGTGACACGGTCGTTGTGTCAGACAGACCGGTTTGAGTAAGCTGTTGTAGAAGAAGAAGCCTTTATTTGTCACATATACATTACAGCACAGTGAAATTCTTTTCTTCGCATATCCCAGCTTGTTAGGACGTTGGGGTTCAGAGCACAGGGTCAGCCTTGATACGGCGCCCCTGGAGCAGAGCGGGTTAAGTGTTGGGCCCTTGCTCAAGGGCTCAACAGTGACAGTTTGGCAGAGCTGAAGCTTGAGCCCCCAACCTTCTGATCAGTCACACAGACCCTTAACCTTTGAGCCAACACTGCCACTGTTGATATCCTGCGATATTTATGCCCAGCAATCTCTAGAGTTTACACAGAATGGTGCAAAGGACCAAAGACATCCAGTGAGAAGCAGTTCTGCCTTCAGAAGTGCTTTGTTGATGAGAGAGGTCAGAGGAGAATGGCCAGACTGGTTTGAGCTTACAGGCGGCTACAGGAACACAAATGTTCACTCTTTACAACATTGCCTGGCTCCCTGCCCCCCCAACTTTGACTGTCCAGTTTGAGTTAGTCTGTACCCAATGTAGCCTTAGGTTCTTGTTCTTTGCTGACCAAAGTGGTGATGTTGTCTTCTGTTGTTGTAGCCCATCCACCTCAAGGTTCAACTTGTTAAGCTTTCAGAGATGCCTTTTCACTCATCATGGTTGTAAAGAGTAGTTATTAGAGTTATCTTAGCCTTCCTGTTGACCTTCCTATGACCTCTCATTAGCAACTGCTGCTGAATGGATGTTTTTTGTTTTCTGTACCACTCTGTGTAAACATTTTAAACTGTCATGAGTGAAGGTCACAGGCGATCAGCAATTTCTGTACTTAAACCAGCCTATCTGACATCACCATACATAATTGAAGCTCTTGACCTGTACCTGCATGAGGTTATACATTGCACTGCTGCCAGATGATTGGGTAATGGGATAACTGCATGTATTGATAGGGGTACAGGTGATTCTACCCACTATATGTAGAATCCACCCACTATATGTGTCCACCCACTATATGTGTTTTCTTCTGAAGTTCGTCTTTTTAACATTGTTATGCCGTTATTATTATTATTATATTTTAGAAAGCTTGAGGAAATACATAATGACTTCATGGACAAAAAGGATGGAGTCATCATTAAAATCTACAATGAGTCCAAAGAGAGAGCCAGGTATGAAAACCAACACACATTTGAACAAGTAAATATTATGTGTAAGGAATACAGTGGTGTGAAAAAGTGTTTGCCCCTTCCTCATTTCCTGTTCCTTTGCATGTTTGTCACACTTAAGTGTTTCGGAACATCAAACCAATTTAAACAATAGTCAAGGACAACACAAGTAAACACAAAATGCAATTTGTAAATGAAGGTGTTGCAAAGGAACAGGAAATGAGAAAGGGGGCAAGCACTTTTTCACACCACTGTAATACAGGATGTGGCATGCTATTATAAGAAAATAATCAGTGTGGTGTTGTGATGCGTACGGAAGCCGTAAGCGGCCATACATTATGAAATCTGATTTAGTGGATCATCATAAACAGATGTTCCCTCACCTTCTCCTGAAGTTAATAGGAGACAACCTTCAGATTCTGCACCATAAATGTCTTCTTTCCAAAAACACCACATCAATTTGTATACAGTTTTCTTTAATAACAACAACACTGTTCCAACAACATATTAGACCAGGAACATTAATAAAAACTTGTGATTTGCCTTACTGTCAGTACACCATCAATGCCAAACTATGACTGAAAATTAATCAACACCTTCTGACCAGATTTGTGAATGCACCACTGCTGTGCTTATACATATAAATACAGTGCATCCGGAGAGTATTCACAGCGCTTTTGTTACGTTACAGTCTTATTCCAAAATGGATGAAATTTATTATTTTTCTCAAAATACTACAAACAATACCCCATAATGACAACATAAAAGAAGTTTGTTTTAAATCTTTGTAAATTTATTAAAAATATAAAACAAAAAAAGGACATGTAAATAAGTATTCACAGTCTTTGCCATGTCACTCAAAATCAAGCTCGGGTGCATCCTGTTTCCACTGATCATCTTTGAGATGTTTCTACAACTTGATTGGAGTCCACCTGTGGTAAATTCAGTTGATTGGACATGATTTGTAAAGGCAGACACCTGTCTATATAAGGTCCCACAGTTAACGATGTATGTCAGAGCACTAACCAAGCCCTGAAGTCCAAGGAATTGTCTGGGGACCTCCGAGACAGGATTGTATCGAGGCACAGATCTGGTGAAGGTATAGAAACATTTCTGCAGCATTGAAGGTCCCAATGAGCACAGTGGCCTCCATCATCCATAAATGGAAGAAGTTTGGAACCAGCAGGACTCTTCCTAGAGCAGGACGACCCGGCCAAACTGCGCGATCAGAGGAGAAGGGCCTTAGTCAGGGAGGTGACGAAAAACCCAATGGTCACTCTGACAGAGCTCCAGTGCGTCTCTGTGGAGAGAGGAGAACCTTCCAGAAGAACATCCATCTCTGCAACACTCCACCAATCAGGCCTGTATGGTAGAATGGCCAGACAGAAGCCACTCCTCAGTAAACGGCACATGACAGCCCGCCTGGAGTTTGCCAAAAGGCACATGAAGGACTCCCAGACCAAGACAAAGATTAAAATCTTTTGCCTGAATAGCAAGCGTCATGTCTGGAGGAAACCAGGCACCACTCATCACCTGGACAATACCATCCCTACAGTGAAGCATGGTGGTGGAAGCATCATGCTGTGGGGATGTTTTTCAGCGGCAGGAACTGGGATAATAGTCAGGATCGAGGGAATGATGAACGCAGCAATGTACAGAGACATCCTTGATGAAAACCTGTTCCAGAGTGCTCTGGACCTCAGATTGGGGCGAAGGTTCATCTTCCAACAGGACAACAACCCTAAGCACACATCCAAGATAACAAAGGAGTGGCTACAGGACAACTCTGTGAATGTCCTTGAGTGGCCCAGCCAGAGCCCAGACTTGAACCCGATTGAACATCTCTGGAGAGATCTGAAAATGGCTGTGCACCGACGCTCCCCATCCAACCTGATGGAGCTTGAGAGGTCCTGGAAAGATGAATGGGAGAAACTACCCAAAAATAGGTGTGCATCATACATGCACATCATACATGCACTTGTAGCATCATACTCAAAAAGACTTGAGGCTGTAATTGGTGCTAAAGATGCTTCAACAAAGTATTGAGCAAAGGCTGTGAATACTTATGTACATGTGATTTTTTTTTTATTTTTTATTTTTTTTTATTTTTAATAAATTTGCAAATATTTCAAACAAACTTCTTTCACATTGTCATTATGGGGTATTGTTTGTAGAAATTTGAGGAAAATAATGAATTTAATCCATTTTGGAATAAGACTAACATAACAAAATGTGGAAAAAGTGAAGCGCTGTGAATACTTTCTGGATGCACTCTATAACAGCAGAAATCAGACATTGCGCATATACACTAAAAGCGATCAAATAAATGTGGATAGCTTATCATATTGAAAATTCTTGTCAGGTCATGATGTTCGGTTACATCAGGTTAAACAGGACTTTGTTTATATTAGTGTTTGTTCAGGATTATTTTGTTTCATGCAGGGTGAATGGCTTTAAGAAACAGCAGGAGATCCTGAGACAGAAACACGCAGAATTTCTGGAGAGATACAAGATACGTCAAAGTGGCAAAGAGAAGTAGAAATATACAGATCTCATGAGACACTGTGTAGAGTCTATTACTGGAACTGAGTGCACACGGAGGTAGCAGATAGCTGTAGGAGATTGAGTGATGGTGCTTCTAGGTTGAAAACAAATAATAATCATCATCATCAGTGTCAGATATTTGTGAACACTTCCAGGATGCACAGAAAACGGATCCATAATTTAATTACAAAACATGGTGATGGCTTGATGTTTTATATAATATAAAGTTCTGTCAGGTAAGGGCCATAAATAATGGGTCAGTATAGAAACAGGGCTACAAATACGGCAGGCTCTTGTTTTACATGAGGTGTGAGACACCTGTATGTGCACAACATGCCTGGATTTCCTGGGTGGAATTGTAACTACACCTGGATACGGTGTTATGGAAAAAAAGTCAAAACATTGTACTCAAAAGTGTGTGATTATATTACCTAAGATAAATTAAAGGAGAGCCAGTACATTCACTTGTGACATTGACTACATTTACATACACATCAATATTCTAATATTAATCAGAATTTGGCAATATTATGATTAGTATTGAGTCGTGTAAACCCTGCAATCCGATTCAGATTAAGACAATATTCTGATTCCCCAAATTCTTATTCCCACCCCTGGAATATGCCTGTTTTAATCTGAAATTTGTAAACACCTTTTTCAGTACATTCACTGAAAAGATATACATGTGCATGCTCTGTCTGCTAACAGATGAAAATCAGGCATACTTACAACAGCCATGTATACATATAAACATCGTTTTCGGAATATGGCTGCAACCCGAATATAGACAGTAAATGGAATTTGATGTGCATGTAAACGTAGTCAATATTATAGTATCAAGCAAGCCATAACTTCTGAATCAATATGTATTGTAGAAGGGATTCTGGGCTTTGTTTTCAGAACTAAAAATATATTTAAATATCATTGTAACTTGAATTGGCTGTCATGGTTTGACAGAAATGACATTCTGATTTCTGTACAAAAAAAGAGAAAAGAAAAGAAACAGCTAATAAAATTTTTGGAAGCTGAATTGCTCTGGAAAACTTGTATTGAAACTTCAGATAAACACCCAACTAATAGAATTTTTTTTTGGATTGCACAACCATTTTCTGACTGGTGCATTTGCCATTTGTTTTGCTCTCTTTAGGTACATGCCATCTCCAGTCATACTATAACTGTAGACATGTTCTCTGTAATGCTGTCTTCAGCTGCTGTATTAAATAAGGAGACTGTCATCTCCAGGTGTTTCCCACTGTTAATCAATAGAATCTTGCATGAACCCATCACTGAGGTTTGACTGTTGCTGTAAGTGGCGTAGTGTTTCAGACATTTTTTTCTTGCAATTATAAATAATTAAACATTATACTGATTATTAAATGGTCATTTTTTTTGTTTCTGTTCTTTATGCTGATATCCAGTTGTTGTTATTTTTTTGCCAATTATGAATGACTCCCTTACAGTTTTTCTGTTTTGTGCTGTATTTTTTTGTCTTTTCTTTTTTTATATATATATATTTCAGTAAGGCCCCATACACACATAATCAGCATTAATCAACATATATGAAGGGCCAGCACCCCTTACATAAAATTATTTTCTTATAGGGCTCTCATAGTAGCACATTGGCAAAGCTCTTGCCTCGTTATCAGGAGATGTTGCGTTTAAACGCTGGCTGTGTCATAGCAGTCCATGTCTGGGAGTCTGACAGAGTATAATTGGCCCTACTCTCTGGTAGATCCTTCCTCGTACCCCTGTCAAGAGCAACACCAGCCTGAGTTTATTTATACCAAACATGGCAGTCTGAAAAGATTTTGTGTCCTGGAGGTAGCATATATTAGCCGTCATCCTCCCAGATTGTTAGCTGCAACATCTATAATGGGAAGAAAGAAGCAAAATACAGAAAATGGGAATATTTTCTTTAGAGGCATTTTTGCTATTAACTGTTTAGTATTGAGTGTTCAAATTTCCCACACAGTGTTTGTTCATTCTACTTTTTGTGGGACATGCCTTTCTCTTGCTTTAATTAACACTTCAAAATGACACGACCACTGAAACATCGAACGTGATCTAGCAATTGACCGAGCTCTCTTTAATTAGTCATGACATGTTCATGATTAGGGTAAGAAGGCAAAAAAAAGACCAGATGCATTGGTTTTGTAGCTATTACTGGTACTTCATTGCCAAGAGACGTGTGGATATGGGAGAAGAGCCAGCAGTGATCTGTGCATGTGCAGAAAGTGTGATTTAAAAATAAATAAATAAAAGCACATAGTTACCAATCAGATTGGTACCTGATACTGGACAACGTATGAAAGTGGTGCAAATTTGATTAGAAAATATGTTTTTCATTTATACTGCTTAGAAATAATCAGGTACGTGCCAAATTTAGGCCAAATATCTGATCGGCTATTTCAGTCTTGTATTGTTGCTCAAATCTGATTTGAGATGACCGTTGAGAAAGGAAAATCAACTTTGGAATGTGTATGTAGTAAAAAAAAAAAAAACAATTGCCTCTTAAAACCAATATTTCGGTGAGGACTGCTGCAGCTTATCAGTAGAGTACATCCCCTATTTCCCTCTCTAAATTATTAAATAAAACTTAAAACTGACTAATATATCGGAGTGCTCTCCCAATATGTTACACCATGGTATGTATTATAATTATAATTTGATGTCATTTTAAGAATGATTTTTATATTAAGGTTTATACAAATGTCCTATACAAACTAGTCTATATACTTTAATATTTAACAGAGAAATCAGTGCAAGTGGCATTCTTACCCTAATGCAACTAATAAATACTTGTGACCTGTTTAATACCTTTCAAATACTCATCATATGCTTGAAATAGCTTCAGATATTGATCACGATAACAAAATATTTAGCTGATTCTGTGCTAGAACTAGTAACAAGAATGGCAAAATAAAGAAGCTAAATATTAATTATCAAAATTTAAAAATACATTTTGAAAATATAAATAATACTTCATTTTCAAGAAAGAACTACTTGGCTCATTTTTAAAGATATAACTTTGTATTCATAGGATTTTTAAAAAATTATTTTAATTTTTTTAATTTTGCTCTCTTTTCGAATCCTTCTTCCCCTTGTTATTTGGCTTCTGACTTTTTGTCCATGTCCAATGTCTTGTGGAAGTGGACTTTAAAATTACAAATGCATTGACCTGGAGTCACACACACAGTACTCCGTGAACTATAGAATTTCAGCCAACAAGGTGGAGCAGGTGTACAAGTGTTCAAGCTTAACAGTAGCAAGTTATTAAATAGAAGCTAATTACATTCATATTAACAATGCTTGTGTAATGTACACTACCAGAACAGAAATCTCTGCTGCTTAACATTTGGCCCAGATCTGTCCTATGTACTGGGCAAAATGTCATGCTTTGTTCTAGGAGCCAAATTTGTACAATGAACATTTAATGCGTGTGCCACTATTTCAGAGAAATTGGCCAAAAACATAGAAAATAGAAAATAGAAATAAATCTGTTTAGTAGTCAACGTGGTTAGCTTTGTATTGTTTATGTCTGAGTTCAACATTACAAATGCTGAATCATATCTCGGCTCATTTGATTGAGGTGTGGTGCCACCACTACAAAACCCTTGGTTTTCTTGTTAGATGATAATCAGCCTCTATCTTTACTCGGCACTTTCAAGAACGTATTTCATCTGAAGCACCTCATGTAGGAGATGTGTTCGGGAACGTTCCTGGGCAGATGTTGACATTGTGGGCCTTTTTAGAATAATTTATTTATTTTTTTTTTTTGCCTTAGTAACTCCTCAGCTAGGCCTTGCTCAGATCTGATAGGCTGATAAGATGCACAGGCCCATATGCAGGTGCAGCTCTTTTCTCAGACTGATCTCTGAGATAACGGCTCTCAGGAATGAGTCAGGAGATGGGGATGGGATTTTGAGGGGTGTCTCTGTCCTGGCTATAGCCGGAAGGCAGATTCGACACGTTTAGTCGAGAGTTTTTCGGTGTAGAAACATTGACAAGTTCATTAGACAGTCATTTCCACTGACACTGATGTTAAGCACAGGATATCAATTCTTGTCTGTTTGCATTGAGAGGGCCTTTAGGGGGTATTGTTGGTGTAAGCTGTGTTGTCACTTGGCTCTAGATGAGATAACAGCCCGCATTCAGTGATCCCCCATGAGGTTTGTGCTCTATATAACCCAAACACACTTAGCAATGACGTCGGGGGTCTTCACATGCAAAGGAAATGGGAGGGGTCGCGTTAGGCATTTATGGCTTATGGTTGGAAACGCATAAACTTACCAGATCACTTGCTTGTTTTGTTTTGAATAATGAACCGAGCTACTGATTAACGCTGTATTTGATCGACTCTACATTATGCATTGTGCTTGTAATGGTTTTATAAGGCAATTTCTTGTTTGGAAAATCAAAGCCAGACAAATAAAAGCCTTCAAACTGAACCGAGAGAGTGGGAGTTAATTATTGCTGAGGTGTACGAGGACGGGAGAGGGCATTCCACCTGCACCGGGTTTTGTGAGCAAGGTCTACACTTTGAGTGAGAAGAGAGAGAGACAGAGAGCCGGGGAGGAGGGGGAGACAGTAGAGAGAGGGGAGAAGAGAAAGAGAGAGTAAGAGAGAGAGAGACAGAAGAGAAGAGAGAGATGAGAAGAGAGAGAGGGACATAGAAGGGGGAGGAGGGGGAGACAGGAGAGAGAGGGGAGAAGAGAGAGAGAGAGAGACAGAAGAGAGAGAGAAGAGAGAGGAAGAGAGAGAGAGACAGAAGAGAGAGGAGAAGAGAGAGATAAGAAAGAGAGACAGACAGAAGAGAGAGAGACAGGAGAGAGAGAGAGGAGAACAGAGAGAGAGAGACATAGAGCAAGGGAGGAGGGGGAGGAGGGAGGGAGGGAGAAGAGAGAGAGGAAGAGAGAGACAGCAGAGAGAAAGAGAGAGGAGGAGAGAGAGGAGAAGAGAGGTAGAGAGAGAGAGGAGGAAGAGAGAGACAGAAGAGAGAGGGGAGAAGAGAGAGAGAGGAAGAGAGAGGAGAAGAGACAGACAGAAGAGAGAGAGAGAGGAGGAGAGAGAGGACAAGAGAGGTAGAGATAGAGGAGAAGAGAGAGACAGAAGAGAGAGACAGCAGAGAGAGAGAGCAAGAGAGAGGAGGAGAGAGAGGAGAAGAGTGGTAGAGAGAGAGAGAGGAAGAGAGAGACAGAAGAGAGGGAGAGAGAGAGGGGAGGGGGGGGACAGAAAAAGTTCGCAACGTGACAGACAGTTCCGCGCAGCCTCGAGTTGCAGCGCGCGCGTTTCTACGGGGAAAGCAGGAGGCACGCGACTAGATCCACCGAGCCACTAGGCCTGTTCGCTCACATTTTCATCCGATCCGCGACCTTGTCACATACTACAGAGCGCAATAATCGCAATAATAATAATTTAATAAATAAATCAAACCAGACGCGTGGCGCGCCTCCGGAGAGACGTCATCGTATCCCGGCAGAAGAGCAGCGCGTGTAGATCTCAGTCACGCGAGATGCGTCACGGAAAGCGGGTCTTAAAAGCGAACACGCGCGTAAGAGGCATGGAAACCGTACTCACCGCCTTGAAGGACTTAACCATTCTGGATGGATTTTTTCACCGTGGAATAGCACACACGGGGGTATTACAGTAAGCTATATATCCCTTAGTATTCTCTCTCTATATATACATCCATAATAATCAGACTACCCGGTGGCCTGTATCTCAGAGGGATCTCTCTACTCGATCATTACTGCTGTGCATTCTCTGTGCACTAGCCGGTAATTACCTTCTGTGGGATTATAACAGCGCACGCGACGTCCTCAGTGTGCACATTTCATTTGGATTCGCTTCTGATTTACTGACTGGAGGTCGCAGAGACACTGGACTTCTTTCTGTGACAAAGAGCCGCGTGTCGCGCACGGGGAAATGAGATCTGTCAGTGTACGCGTTGACGGGTTGAGGGTCCGAACGGGAAACTTCCCCGAATCGAGTCTGTGATGATCCCATTGGCTTTTGAAGACTTACATCATGCGTTCTCATGGTCTCGCTTCCTTCAGAGACTCATTATAAAATCGGCGAAAGGAGAAAAGTGACCAGGACTGCAATCAAGGAACCGAGGATCCACGCTATATAATTTCGAGAAGTATTTTTGGACCTACTTGGGGGTGAAAAACGGCAACAATGGGCACAACGCTCCAAGTTATTCTCGGCATGTTTCAGTTCGTCTCACTCGCCAGAATGCCAACACACTGTGCCAAGGCACCGGTAAGCTCTCTAACAATGACTGGGATTTAAACTGGGAAGTTTAACACAGGTTACTGGTTATCAGGGCTTGAGATCTGAGATCATGGTTAAACCACCAGCGCTCCTAATTGCGTTCATCACATGACGTCAAAGTTTTATTTTATCTTTATTTCTTTTCTTAAATCTCTTTGAAGTTTTCAGTGTGTTCGGATTTCACTGTTACTGCTCAATACTATTTATTTATTTATTTCTTTCTTTTTAAAGACCATTTACGATGATGTGCTGTTGAGATAACCTCACGGTCATTGGCGTTTGCCATTTCAAAGGTTGTGCATTTTTAAAAGCCGTATGTCGCGCGCACTATATGCGCATTAGCTAGCTCTCCTTTCCCACCTTGTTCCACGAGCTCACAGTGTAAAGACGTTGTGCACGCGCCCTGGCCCGAACAGCGCTGTGTAAACGTTCCCACTGCACGCCTTCACTACACTGCACTGCACTGCTGAGGGAACGCTAGTTTACTAGGCTAAAAGCGTGTTTGGTGGAAGTGCGCGCTGAGGAGGTGAAATTAGAGCCGAAAGCTTGTGTGTGTGTTGCTTCCTGCGTGCTTGGGCGTCAGAGTGTCACTAGAAGAGACGCTGTGATTCTGGGTACTCTCCCGGGCTACGTGAACTGAGTGCCATGCTTTATGGCAGCATCTAGTGCCACTGCAGAATGATTTTTAGAGGTCGAGCTTTCTCGCACTTCCACTTTCTCAGACACCCCTGTTACCCCAGCCTGGCTTTATTCTTTCTACATCTGTTTCTTGATTCTTCATCACGTGACTTTGCCTTCTGATTGTTATTAATAATAATAATAATAATAATAATAATAATAATGACTGGCTGTGGCTCAGTCGGTAGAGCGGGTTGTCCACTAATCGTAGGGTTGGTGGTTCGAATCCCGGCCCGGGTGATCCCATGCCGAAGTGTCCTTGGGCAAGACACTGAACCCTAAGTTGCCCCCGATGGCAAGCTAGCACCTTGCATGGCAGCTCTGCTACCATTGGTGTGTGAGTGTGCTCTCATTTGTAAGTCGCTTTGGATAAAAGCGTCTGCTAAATGAATAAATGTAAATGTAAATAATAAACATCAGACTGAGATCCTTATTAAATTAATGCCCCAAATATGGCATCTTATAAACACTATGCAGTGAGCAGGTTCTGTAGTGTGCTGGCCCTGAGGCAACCTTTTCGGTAATGAGCTCTGTTTACACATCTGTTTCTCTGTTGCTGATGTTATTTTTTTTCTTACACACACACACACACACATACACACACACATATCCAATGAATAAGGCTAATGATATAAGAGTTAATGACACTGTTATCACCAAGGGGGATGTAGTGACGTCATCCAAGATCCATGCTCATGCTCACTAGCTTTTGAGATATTTACACACCTGCAGTGGACTAAATGGGGAAATAGTGTTGAAGCAGTGTTCAGTGTTTCAAGGTCTTTCATTGGCATGGCCATGGGTGTGTGTGTGTGTGTGTGTGTGTGAGTGAGAGAGAGGATGTTGGGAAACAAACTGCGGGTGAAGGCATTCAGAGAGAGCTAAAGGCCCTGAGACGATACACAGGGATCAAAGAGTGTTAGTAGTCGGGATCAAAGAGTGTTAGAGTTGGAACTGACATTGCCAAACCGAGCTGCTGCTGCATGAACTGGCAGGACCGAGATGATCTTTCTTTGTGTATGTGGGTGGGAGCGTGTGGCCATGCCAGCCACTCTGCCAATCCGAAGCTTGGCTGCCACATTTCACAATGACTCTGAGACACAAAAGGAAATGAGATATTGATGCCTTCTTGTACATTTCCAGTTTTAACGCCCTGGTTTGCACCAAGTTTCAGTACTTTGACACAGACGATTGCTGCACCTCAGCATTCACGCAATTATCAACATAATTTTATTGAGAAATTGTTACATATTTGAATGAATCCACCTATAAGTATATACTTCAGTATGAATAGGAAGTAGGGAAATGGTAGCTCAGTGGTTAAGATGTTGGACCTCTGATCAGAAGGATGTGAGTTCAAATCCTAGCACTGCTAAGCTGCCACTGTTGGGCCCTTGAGCAAGGTCCTTAACCATCAACTATTTAGTTGTATAAATGAGATAATTATAAGTCGCTCTGGATAAGGCATCTGCCAAATTCTGTAATGTAATGAACAAATGTGCGTGTGCTTTACATCTCCATTGTAGACTCGTTAGATATTCGTGAGAATTAGATGCACATTCAGTTACTCAAAAACATCCCCTAACTCGGGCAAAGGCCAACTGCATTTTAATGTGTATGTGTTTTCTAGTACAAAGTCTGCTCTGATCTAGCTGTGACCTTGTACCAGAGTGTCGATCCAACAGTACTGAGGGGCGTGTTCATGTGAACATGGACAAACTTCCTGTTCTTATCTTACCTCGCACTAATACATAAGATCAATGCAGCACACACTCAGACTGACACATTCATCTGAATGGATTTCATATTGAAATCATGACTGATGGAATCTTGCCTTCTTTATCTGCACACACAATTATATGGCCATTCTTGGCATCCATACTCTGATTAATTTGTCTTCAATTGAGAATTGGGTAATCGGATTTACGTATGAGGTATGAGCTGGGATTTTTAGCATTAATCATGCGGTGTGTGGTTTCTGCCTGTGGTTTCTGTGCTAAGAACAACAAATGAGTGTGATTTAAATTACATCAGCACATTTTTTTTCTTAATCAGTACGTCAATGGACCTAAAGGTTCTGCTATATTATTGGTGGTAAAATAGCCTTTTGTTGTGGAACACATTACGATTAAACATTTGTATAGTACCATCACAGATTAAAAAAAAAAGAGCTTTTTAAAAAAATTTTTTTTTCCACTTTAGCTTTTGAATTGCTTTAGTTATTTGCCATATTTTTATTGGTCTTTGCATTATTATTATTATTATTATTATTATTATTATTATTATTATTATTATTATTATTATTATTTGCTTATTTTACTGTTTAATGTTTGACTACCTTTTGTTTCTTTATTGATCTTCTTCTTCTTCTTCTTCTTCTTCTTATTATTATTATGAATTAGTAATATTAGTAATATTTTGGTATAAAATAAAATTTCTTTTAACTATTGGACATGCAGTTTAGATTCCTGTTATTGTTGCTGTCTGTACTTATTGTATGTTATGTCTTACTGGATGTGTGTCTTCTCCTCCAGCTAGCTCAGTGGCAGCCCGCACAGAGTCACGAATCAGGACAAGGTACTCGTCGTCATTTAGAAAATTCTGTGCATGAGATTTGTGTGGTGAGATGTGAGAGTTGCTTCTTTCATGTGTATTGTTGCTTCTTTCATGTGTATAGTCATATACTGTTCTCATTCAAATTTCTTTTTTGAAATTGATCACAGTAAAATGTAAAGTGCCTCTCGAAATTAGTCATCGCCCGGTTAAGACACGCTCTTAACTTAGTCATGTTTCACTGTCTGTCTCCATTTTCCTCTCCCCCCGTCAGTGATTAGATGGATGGATGTGTATCAGAGGAGCGGCTGCCAGCCCAGAGAGACGTTAGTGGAGGTGTGGCAGGAGTTCCCGTGGGAGACTCATCACCTCTTCCTGCCGTCGTGTGTCTCACTGAGGCGTTGTGGTGGCTGCTGCGGTGACGAGGCCCTTGAATGTGTGCCCTCGCACACAGATACGCTCACCATGGAGGTACACCATACACACGCACACACACCATTAGCCACTCTGACTATAAAACACGCACATGAGTACTGACTCACACCCTCCACTCTCTCTCTCTCTCTCACTATAATACATATATATATATATATATATATATATATACTGTATATACAGTGAAGGTATATATTATACTCTTATACTAGTTACTGTTTTACATTGTATATTAGTGTTGTCTGATTAGTGTGATCCATTTATATCTGTATTTTTTTTTAAATTATATTTATTGATTCTCATACACTTTTCACAGTACAACAAAATATATCAATACAGAAAGTTTACATTTGATTAATGTACTTATGATTCATGTACATGTGATTTAATTACATATGATTCATTTTCATAAATCCATACAGTCAAACTTTTAACCCCAGTAACATACCCCCCCAGCAAGATTTATATATGATTCATTTATATATGATTCATTTATATGTAATTTTACATGTGGTTCATTTACACAGGATTCATTTTCATACCCCCCCCATATCACCTCGGCACATGATGGCTACACTAACTATTGCTGGTTGTATAAATATTATAAAACCCAACAACAGGCATAAGACTCAAGGGCATTATAACCTATGATCTTTAATACAACGGTGAGTCTCCTGTAAAAATACTATATCAGAGTTTTTAAAAGTTTCAAATATATAAAATATATATAAACCTTAGATCTCTTAACAGGATTACCCATACTTATGATGTTCCAACTAATAAATCTTAAAAGGCGTGCCTGTCCTAGCCGTGTTGGGATAAATATTACTACTAACCATCTAATAAAGTAAACCATAGGGATATAAATAGTCAATTAGAGCCGGAGTGATTTCCCCTCCCCCCAAAAAACCCTTAAACATAAAAACACCCAAAGTCTCCAGAACCCAAAGGAGACAGCAGTGTATCCCTCTACAGATAAAGCTGTCCACACTGAGACAACCACTCGGAAAGAACGCTGAACTAACCAACCCTTACCAAAACTAAAGATTTCAGTAAGAGAAATCCCCTACTGACTTCAAATCTGATAAACAGTCTGCACACAATAAAATAAATAAATAAATAAACAAACAAACGAAAAAAAACAACACGCAGGTGATACAGTTCATCCTGATATCAAGAGCTTAACATAGTCTCCTGCTTCCTCCGCTGAAATAAAGTCCTTCTGGACACCCTTATATGTAATGCGAAGCCGAGCTGGGTGAAGTATTCCATACCGAGCGCCCTCAACATCACGAAGTTGAAGCTGAACCTCATTAAATGCAACTCGAGCCGGAGCTATCTTAGGTGTGTAATCAGGAAAAACAGAGATAATCAAATTCACCCACTTATTTTCTAATGTTCAAATTCTAGACTGTTTATCTTGAACCCATTTCTTGACGTTTAAACAGAAATGGTGATATTAACCTGTTTAATAACCCGTCACAATAGTGACCGTAAAAAAATGTTTCATTTCATAGGCTACAAAAATGTTATTGAATTATCTATCAATGCATCTCCAGCAGATATTGAAATAATAAAATAATAATGAAATAATACATTTCAAAAAATTATGATTGATTGTTTCAAAGGGATACTAATGACACATGATTTGGATAGTTGTGTCTGGGAAAAATTTGGGATTAAATGGGTTAATGTTCAGACTACATCATAAATACACACACAATGAAAATGTTTTGACGATAACAACACATTTTCAGTTGCCTGTACTTACGAGGCCTTGATAATGACTTTCAAGTCTAGACACTTGAAAACACAGATAAGCATTAGGCACTCAATACAAATATACGTACACATAAATATATTGTATACAAATGCCATAAATGTGTAGATTAAATAGACAGAGTGTTATGTTACAAACACCCACACACCAACTGTCCCCATCCAATGTGTGATCTCAAAATCTCACTCAATATGCTGGAAACAAAAGTGTGCTTGAAAAGCGACACGTACACTCATACACAGTACGAGGCATTCATGCAAAGTTAGGACAGAATCTACTGTGTAATGGATATTGCTGGATTGTCATCCAGTCACGTACTGTTTTGAGAGATTGAAGGATAAAACATGGAGGCATTATTCTGGAGAGCTTTGTGTTGGTGTGTGTGTGTGCATGTCTCTGTGGGACCTAATGCTGATTCTTGAAATCTCTTACAGCTTATGAAAACGACATACATGAAGCATGAACTGGTGCGGTTACCCTTCGTAGAACATAGCCAGTGTGAGTGCAGGTGAGCCACTTGTTCAAACACACATACATTATATCTGATATCATCGTCTGATTGAGACGTGGCTATAAAGGCACACACTGCAATAAAATTGATCCAGTGTTTGGTATAAATACTATTTTTAGTGACTGGATGCTATGCATAATTTCAAATGCAGGAAGAGGTTGGTCACATGGCTAACACTCTCCCTCTGAATCTTTCACATGCATAAATGCCTTCTGTCCCTATAGACACCATTTTGCATAATGTCAGAAGAGAGAAAAAAAAACCCAGAATAGCCACAAAAGCCCCCTTTCTCTGGCATCCTGCCGAGCTCTGTGTATGGGGTCAGATTGTACAATTCACATTAAAATCTCTTTCAGGGCTCAGGGTTTAGGATTACGGTCAGCTGAGCGAGCAGAGCTGAACGTTCAGAAAGATCATTTACATTTAGTCCTCATGCATTTGTTCCGTTGGAAAATGAGGCATCACCATGCCGAAGCCATCAAACGCACTATTAACTTACTGGAAGTTTCTCAACAGAATCTAATGTACTTTTTTTTACCACTGTGTACAGTGCTAGGGTTTAACCACCTAATGCACTAAGACGTTAAAGTCAACTTGTTAGTCACTTCTGAGCCCTAGTCTTAGGGTGGATTTGCTGTTTCATCTCCTCAGATTAATTGGTCATTGTGTGTTTTTTTTTTGTGTGGTTTTTTTTCAGGCCAAAAGCAGCTCTTCATACAGAGCCAACCAGGTAAATGATGTGCCTACGTGAGCATGTGCATGCGTGTTTGCACATTAGGGCATTACGTAACATTAGCCATTTACCATTTATGTATTCTGTCTTTTTCTGTGTGTCCTCTCCCTATTGGTGACTCAATGATGTTGGCTGCAGTGAGGAACTGCATGCTCAGCTAATGTAGTGAGCAAAGGCACCCTACATTCAGACTCGCCTGGTCTAATCTCATTTCTCATTTCATCACGTGCACTCTGGCCAGCTACACCAAAGTAATACTGTAACTGTGTTAAATTAGCCTCTATAGCCAATGATTATAAAGCCTAATGTAAATACATATTGTGTTAAGTTGATCATCATAATTAGAACTTTTCCTACTGATGCTATGGCAAAAAGGACAAATTGTGTTATTTGCACACTCCTTAAACACTATAAACAGTTTCGCTCACTTCCCTAGCCACTTCCATTTGGAAAATGTCATGTTGCAGGATGAAACTACTTGTTGGGATTCCATTTGTGCTTTTTTCCCCCATAAAGAGTTATGTTTCTAATGTTAACATTGCAATATATTGTTAAGCCAAACATCACATAATTTGGCTATAGGTGTTTTATAATTGACTTGATGAAGTTGATGTGACAAAAAGTGAGCAGGGGCTTCACTTCTCTGAATTTCTGTTGGCGCCGTGTGTGTGTGTGTGTGTGTGTGTGTGTGTGTGTGTGTGTGTCCAGCTGGCCTGTGTCTACGAAGCTGGATGCAAGTCAGAAACCCAAACTCCTCCTGAGTTGAGAAACAGAACATTCATTTTGTTGCTTAATTAGGCCACTGGCCCCACAACAACTCCCGCAAAGAAAACGAGGAATCTCAAGAATTACGAAAGAAAGACACATGGTACTCAAATCTGTCATTGTGATGCGTCAGGCCTGTTTGTAGCAATGACCGCGATACCATTTAACACGGGTTAGTGTCTTTGTTGTCGCATGGAACTTTACACCGACTGACTTATCGATCTCTGTCTCTGTCTTACAGACAAGACCCACGGCCGACGAGGAAAGGGAGAAAAAGGGAGCGGGGAAAACCAAAGCGAAAGAAACACGTCAGGATAAAACCGACGTAAGTTTCTTTGTTTTTATTTCGACGCCATGTGACATTTAAAAATCCATCACTGTAAGACACACCTCAAAAATCATCTTAGATTTCATAACTTTATGTGTAACTAATGCTCTAATCTGCTGCCAGGATTTAAATAAGCTTTTATGTATTACAACATAGATCTTACACGTTGCGTTTTGATGTCTGCCGCACCGCACGTATACACACAGATACTGATTAATTTGGTTAGAAAAGAATTAATTTAAGAGATTCTACTTCTCTCCCTTTTTATTCCTCTTTATATCATATGCATGGAAAGGGCAACCAAAGGGCATTTTCTTTTGGATCGCCTCCCCCTCTCTGCTATCCATCATTCACCCGTCCATGGATAGAGTCAGTGGCAGGTGTGAAATTAGGATAATTTGTGGGCCAGAAAGCCCCTTCCCCGTCCCCCATTCTGGCTTCTAGACTCCTTCAACACATCCAGTCTTGCAAAGACAGATTTCCTCCTTAATTATCTCACTCAACTGTAGATTTCCTCCACTCCCTTTTTTTTGTTAACTGTGTGAAAGCGGCAGTCGTATCAGACTAAAGACATTATTAGAAGCAATATTCGTTAAAAGCATTATTAATAGGATACTCCGCATCTTCTATGCATTCGTTTAACATCCTATTTGTTGCATGTATGGGGGATGAATGAAAGGATGAGGAAAGATTCAAACAGACGGACGATATTATTAACAGCCTACAGTATTCGATGAAAAAGCCAGGAGACGATTATCATGACTCGAACCGGAGTGACTAAAACCCCCTTACCCTCTATAAAATCACTGTAAAGCATGGCATCACGTTCCTTATTGCTTTTGGAAAACAGTGACAAAAACAATATCATAAAATCCAATGTTCAAGAAGTAACTTCATTAAATGAATAATATTCACAATAAACAATTCTTCAGCCACTGCCTGTTAACAAGCTTTGGTTGCTAAGCAAGATAAAGCACAATGATAAAGGTTTCCTATGGACAGAACAATAGTTTAGTGATTAGAATGATTATTTATGGTACTCTGGGAAGAAATTTAAGACACAGGAAAACACAAGGGTAGCAGAGTATGTAGTTTATTAAGAATCACTATCATGCACATCATACACTGTGGAGGGAACAGGACTTGTCAGAGAGTAATCAGTAGGTGATGGGTAATATGGTGGTGTGTTTGTAGCAAAGCTACTGACATTATCAGAGGAAAGTTGATTCGAATGGGATTTAAAAATGAGAAAAGTAGAGTTAAAGGGGGAATAAAAAAAGACATAATTAAAGCATATTGGGATTTCAAAAGAATGAGATAATTGGACGTAGACTAAAGATAAGACTGTATAAATAGGGCATTGAGTCTGTGTATAGATTCAGATCACTTTGGGACATCTCACTGATTGGATCTCATGTTGTTTTTTGAATAATAAAACTGGATTTTTGCTTCTCTCATCTAATGTTTTCTATATTTTTACTTTCAGTTGTGCTTTTGAGTATGATCACTTATGGAAAAAGGTTATTAGCATTTCTAGTTCTTTTTGACATGATATTACATGACTTGATCATTTTTGCACTTTTCTGTACTGGTGACCTGGAGGTTCTGAGCGCTCTGATAACACTGTGTAAGCAAGGATCCAGCATCTCCACTCATCATCATAGTTTAGGTACCAATACATTTGCAGAAATTATTCATTTTGGTGGCCAGTCACAACCATGAATTTCCATCGCCTTCAAACCAGCATCAAAATGTTTCGAATAGTAACTAGTATAATATTAAGTTAATATTATATACTATATATATATATATATATTATATACTAGTTAATTTAATATTAACTAGTATAATAGTAAGAGTATAACGGCTTTAGTGAATGAAAAAACAAACTTGTCTGTTGGCTTTAGTGAATTTAGAAAATTCAATTGCTGTAATGCAGTTGAAAATATTTCTATATCAAGTATATTAAAGTGGTTTTGAACTATCTCATTTATAATGCTAGTTTTGCTATTTTAAAACAGCATATTTATCACGTCTTGGTCTATCCTAATAGGACTCCAGCATCTACTCCATCTGCATCTCCTGCTCTTCCAACTAGCATCTTCCCTTCTTCAACCACCGAAGAGCAATGCCCGCCCTGCCCCGTGCGCAAAATGACGTCACAGCCCCCAAAGTGCCAGTGCACATGCCGTCTAAAGGAGGTGAGCTGCACCAAGAGAAGCAAAAGACTCAACCAGCAGAGCTGCAGGTACATGTGCCCTACTTTTGTAATATCACTGCTGCACTAATTCATTACACCCCTGACACATCAGTATTTTTATTCCACGTTCTGCTTTTATTTCAGATGCGAGTCCGTAAGGGTATAATGAAACGACGGGTCCTTCCTTCCCTGGTTACAAGCACTGTATCTTCATCCATCTTTCGAGACGGTGTTTTTATCGTGGAGTCGTAGAGCAGGAGTCACCTCGACAAGAGTAGCGGAACCTCCTGCCACCCTGCCACCCACATTTAGTGCAGTATTAGATGCATGTATTCAGCTCGGTATGTGTTTCCCAGTATTGGTTTGTGTATACCGTGTATCTCCAGATTCTCATCACAAAGCCCCTGAAGCATCGTGCTGCAATGGCTTTGACAGCCAGTCATGCATAGTGGGACAAGCAGCTAGTGGAGTCACAGGAAAAGTATGTTGCATTCAAGTGGATTGGCTTGTTGTGCTACTTATAATAGAGCTAATAGATCCATCACCCCCACTGGTTGGAAAGACTTTGCTCATATGACTGATCTGGAAGCTGGAATTCACAGTTTTATTGATTTTTTAAATAACAAAGAGGATGTCATTTTTAAAAAAATAAATCGTTCCAGAAACACCCCCCTTCCTCCTCCTCCTCCTCAATATGTCCTAAATTAGATTGCAGGACATTCAATCATTAGGATGTTTCCCATCTGTCCTGGGCATATCCATGTGCTGTGACTGATAGAGAGACTGGTATTGAGATGCGCTGAATGGATGGATGGGCGTCTGTGTGGTCTGAGCATAGAATGATAAGGATCTGTGTGACAGGCCTGATTTATTCTCAGCCTCCAAAAGCCTGTCACGTGGCCTCCAGGACTGTATCAATGAGTCTTATTGTGTTTGTTTGATTTGCTTTTTTGTCTACCGCTTTCCTTTGGGAATAAATGAGACTTTCCTTCAGGCCAGGCAGTGAGGGGAATGTCAATAGTAAAGAAACCTGGCTATATTCCACTGCTGATTGCAGCAAACACACAAACACTCACACACATACAAAACAAAATCTCTCTCTCTCTCTCTATCTCTCTCTCTCTCTCTATCTCTCTCTCTCTCTCACACACACACACACACATACATAACAGGTGATTATAAGCTTTTCTTTAATAATACTAAGTGAAAATTTATATTTTATTTCAAATGTTTATATCATTATATTCAGTTGTTATGTAAGTGATAGTAATAATATTGTAGCCTTATGTGGTTCATTTATAAAAAGAAAAGAAAAAAGTTGTAATGGTGCCTTTGTTGTTTTGTGTTTGGTTAATCTGTCTTAAAGCATCGGCCTGGGTGGCCTGCAATGGACACATTCTCTGCCCCAGCATGCATCTATGTGAGGGTCTGTGTTTAGTTCGAACAAAGGGGCAAGAATAATTTTTTTTTTTAAAAAAAGCAGCCCTGTAGTACAGAGGCGCATCTGTTAAATCAATCGAAACAGCAAATCTCAGCACTGATATAAACCACCTGAGATGTTTGTTTGTTTGTTAGTTTCAAAATCTGTGGCATTCTGCACTGATTATAGGGTATCCAAAATATAATATATTTATTTTTATATTGAGTTGCCTTTTATATGTAGCTTTTTAATGTTGCTTTGGGGTATTTAATGCCACATATCACTTTAACTGTGAGAATATTAATATCAGAGGAGATATAATTCAGTATTTTGTCTAGAATCACGCGTTGGTCATAGCCATCTGTGAATGCTCAGGTCTGTGAGTTTGATATTATCTGCAAGAAGTTGTGAATACATAGATATACACTGTACATTTAGGTGAAGGTAACAGACCGTGGTTGACATGATTATCCATATGTTTGCCACAGTCACTTAACTATCTTGAAGTCTCATTATGTAGCATATCTGACTGAAATCCATGACTTAACCAAGGAAAATTTTGCAATAATATGATGAAGATAGTTATACATCTGCAATAATGTAAATAAAAAGATCCGTGACTTATAGTTCGCTTCACACTATGGTTACGGGTAATTGTTCCATTTGTGCTGTTTTGTTATGTCAAGTTTGCTGTCTGAAGAAGACACCGTCCTGTCTTTTGCTCGGTTAAATGTTTGTCTCAACTCAAATGACTGTAATAGCTAGGTAATTTATTCCAGACATCATATTACACCCACATACTGTGTGTGTGTGTGTATATATATATATATATATATATATATATATATATATATATATATATATATATATATATATATAACACCACACTCACTGTACTGTTATCCACATTACTGCTACTAATCGTAATGGAAATATAATACGCAAAAATACACACTATGTATACTATATATGAATGTACCAATTCTCTTCAGTGTTAGCGTGCACCTTGAATCATGTACAGGAGATTTCGTCTGCATTCCGACTGTTGTGTGAATTACGGCTTTGAACGAGACGATGCTCTCTAAGCTATAGTTTATATTCTGTGTAATCTATATTTGTATAATGGTATCAATCAATAGTCTTACTGCTGCTACACCATTTATGCCCTATTCCTCTGTTTGTGAACAAGTATAAATCACTCAATTTGTCTTACAATGTATTGAGGGGCAAACCACGTGTCTACAATACGTATATACTAAGTTGACATGCATTCAGTAGCCCTCCAGCAACAGCCATAATGTAATGTTCAGTATACTGTATTATTAAAGTGAAATGTCCTATTTTTGAGAAATTGTGGTTATTGATGACTCTCTAAATGCCTCTACATGCTCTTTTCTTAATTCTCTTTCATCGTTGTCTCATTCTTTACTCTTATCTTACAAACTCACTTTTTCCCATCCTGCTCCCCTGCCCCCCCCTCCCTCCCTTTCTCTCTTTTGTCCTTGCTGGTTAGGTAATGAAAGACAAACATGTTGATAATTATCGTGCACTTCTGGGAGGCATGGGCAGAGGGCTGCCAGCGGCACGTTGATGTGAGAAATAATATTTTCTCTCTTCCTCCTGTTGCCTCACTGCTGCTGACTAAGGTCTTTACCTCAGTAACACACACGCACATAGATTGTGACTCAGTTCATATAGTAGTGTCAATGTCATCTGCTCTCCACCTCATCTAAACACAACAACGCACCTGCAATACATCTGTAAGCATTCTACAAGCCTTTCTGCAAGTTATTAACAGGTTACTGTAATTAGATGAAAATGATTGAGTGTGTTTTGGAAAGGTCAGATTTCATGGCTGGCATGTTGTGAAGCCAAGTCGAGCTGTACTGATCAGTACCATGGACACTTGGGACATTTGGGAGGATCGTGTTTAATGCAGCCGCAGATGTCCGCAATGTTCAGTTGACATTATCAAAGCCGTGCATAATTTCCATTGCTTCATTTGTAGAGTGAAGCAGGGAATGGACGAATAGACATTTTGCCATCTATTGCCTGTGGATGATGCAATTAACTTTCATTTCTTTTTCATTTGAAAAAGTGTGTGTATGCTTGTAGAAGCTGTGTGAAGCAGCCAGGGCTTTAATATGATGCTGATGTACAGTACCTGTCTGTCAGGCCTGTATCTATGCCAAGACCAAATTTAGCATCCTGCAATAGATTAGCAAAGCAGAAAGAGAGTGAGAGAGAGAGTTAGAGATTGAGTCATCTCTCTAGAGGTTGCTTTCTGCTGTCTGGCTCTCTGTCTTTCAATCTGTCTCTCTCCTTTCTGTGTTAATCTCTGTGAGATATATAATTGCAAAACCCTTTCTTCACATATATTCAACACCATTCCCATATACAAAATATGAGGATCTCTTAAATCTTTCCTTAAGCTGAAAAAACAAACTTGTCTGTTTGCTTTATGATCTCTTTTTTTCTATCTCACCCTAGGGGTTCTCTCTTCCTCTCATCCCTCACATTTCCATCTCAAAGCAAAGGCCTGTTTTATTTCCATCTATCAATCCATATCTCTTTGTCTCGCTCGCGCTCCCTCTCTGTGGCAGCGGTGATAAAAAAAATCAGCCATGTTTACACGGCTACTCTTTGTTGAAGCAGCTGTGTTCAGAGGGGATCTGGATGGTATCTGGACAACATGAACATACGTGCGTGTGTGTTTTGATGGCATCGGAGAGTGACGGCAACAACAATGTGATAGAGAAAAAAGCATTAAGAGTAACATACCGCTGATGTGAAATCATAAGAGTATTTGCAATTGCACATATTATAGAATATTCTCACAATTGTGTAAATTTGTGTACTTTTTGTCTTATCTATC
>JAFFST010054309.1:801506-823819 GCA_022414735.1 Noturus placidus
GTGTTTACTTGTGTTGTCCTTGACTATTGTTTAAATTGGTTTGATGTTCCGAAACACTTAAGTGTGACAAACATGCAAAGGAACAGGAAATGAGGAAGGGGCAAACACTTTTTCACACCACTGTATATACAATCCAATATATACGATATTACAATCCATTTGTATTTTTAATTTTATTTATTTACCTTTTATTTAACCAGGAAGATCCCATTGAGATAACGCAATCTCTTCTTCCAGGGAGATCTGGTCAAGATGACAGCACATACAGTTTCACACAGAGATAAGTAATCACAGAAAACAATTAACAATAGTAAAATCAAGAAAAGCACATACAACACTCATTTTATACCGTTTGCAAAAGCTGTACTCGGAGGTGGCAATATCTCTAGTTTAACTACATTTTACAGATCGTTCCAGGCCCAAGGAGTATTAAAAGAAAAAGCATGTTTGCCAAATTCTGAGTATACTTTTGGGACTTTTAACCAAATTTGTGATTGGGATCAAGTACAATAACTGTTTGTATAAAAAGTTAAGAGATTAGAAATATAAGAAGGCAAATTTCCTAGAAGTGCCTTATCAATGAAGATATGCATGTGCAGTTTCCTCCAATGATGCAAAGATGTTCATGCCAATGATTCATATACAGGTGCTGGTCATATAAATAGAATATCATCAAAAAGTTAATTTATTTCAGTAATTCCATTCAAAAAGTGAAACTAGTATAATATATACATTCATTACACACAGACTAATATATTTCAAGTGTTCATTCATTTTAATTTTGATGATTATAACTGACAACTAATGAAAACCCCAAACATTTAACATACACCAGCTCCGTGATGTCGTCATGGTGTAGTGGAAGAGGACTCCAGTGGAAACATGTGAAGCTCTGGTGAACTCCATGCCCAAGAGGGTTAAGGCAGTGCTGGAAAATTATGGTGGCCACACAAAATATTGAAACTTTGGGTCCAATTTGGACATTTTCACTTAGGGGTGTACTCACTTTTGTTGCCAGTGGTTTACACATTAATGTCTGTGTGTTGAGTTATTTTGAGGGGACAGCCAATTTACACTGTTACACAAGCTGTACACTCACTACTTTACATTGTAGTAAAGTGTAATTTCTTCAGTGTTGTCACATGAAAATATATAATCAATAAAGACTCATTATTATTATTATCCATCCATCCTCAACCGCTTATTCCTTTTCAGGGTCACGGGGGAACCAGGAGCCTATCCGAGGGAGCATCGGGCACAAAGCAGGGTACACCCTGGACAGGGTGCCAGTCCATCGCAGGGTACAATCACATACACACACTACGGACACGCCAATCAGCCTAACATGCATGTCTTTGGACTGGGGGAGGAAACCGGAGTACCCGGAGGAAACCCCTGCAGCACAGGGAGAGCATGCAAACTCCGCACACACATGACCCTGGCGGGACTCGAACCCCGGAACCTGGAGGTGTGAGGCGGTATTACTATTATTATTATAATAATACCATCCATCCATCTTCAACCGCTTACTCCTTTTCAGGGTCACGGGGGAACCTGGAGCCTATCCCAGGGAGCATGGGGCACAAGGCGGGGTACACCCTGGACAGGGTGCCAGTCCATCGCAGGGCCATGAGGACTCGAACCCTGGACCCTGGAGGTGTGAGGCGAACGTGCTAACCACTAAGCCACCGTGCTTATTATTATTATTATTATTATTATTATTATTATTATTATTCTCAGACGAATATGAAAAGATAAAACCAAAATTATTACAAAGTAAAAATGAGTAATTTCCCTCACAAGCTATATTTAAATCACACTGTTTTAAAAATGTATTTCTCTGTCTAAGTGGTGATTCGATGCTCAGCCAGAAACTCGGCATGCTGCTGAATAGAATTACGAAAGTCATTAGTCAGGCTCCGTGAGACTCCACTGCGCATGCCTGCTGGTGGACGTGGCAACAACGTCACGCACCGGAAGTTGTCAGCACGGAAACCCCTGAAAGTGTCGGCGACTCTGAAAAGCGACGGATTGTTACAGTAATGAACAGTAAGCAAACGTTTCGTCTTCGCCGTGTCGGTAAAGGTGTTTTTATACGATAATTGTAGCTCTCATTTCAATACATTCCTCACAACTAGAACGTTTTGTCGAGTCTCTCCACTAGCAAACAGCGCTAACCAGCTGTCGAGCTAACCGAGCTACAAAGCTAGCGTTATTTCACTTTCTCAGTGCATGTCTCAAACCGGACTGGACTCCCTATATATGTGAACTACATAAGGGATGAGGTATTGACGCCTCGTACCCTCTGTGGGCAGTAGGGAGTAATTTGGACTACCCCCGCAGTGTTTTAAACAGCTTCTTCGTTCACTAAAAATGTTTGTGTTAGACGCTTTTCACCGTGTATGTTTATTATTAGTTGTATAAATGTACTAGTATTAAAGAGAGAGTTGAACTAATTCCGATATTTAAGTGTCAAACTATCACCTACATCGTGTTAGTTATCCTAATTATACAATTTATCCGACTTGAGCTCGAAGCTTCCATTCAGCCTTTCACTGTTGATTTTCAATCCGCTACGTCATTTGCTCATCACGTGACACACTCGATCGATTTAGTGCGAAGTTCACAGCTGAAGACGACCCTAACAAATATGTTTGACTGAGAATTATGTTAATCACATGCTCTTTAACCATGCTCTTTTTTTTTTTTTCTCCCACAGATGAAGCGCGGGATCGTTCATGAGCGCTCAGCTCCACCAAGTTCATACTGACCCTCTGCCTGTTTAGTGGTTTTACATCTATCTCTATAAATCACAGGAAACCACTGGAGACGGGTTTACTTTGAACTTACCAGTACACCTCACTGTGGTTTCCAGCATCATGACGTGTAGGGATCGCACCCTTGAGTTCCAGTCCGCTTGCAAGTCTCTGCAGGGGAGACAGATACAGGTAGGACAATATTATATTAAAAAAAAAAAAAAAGGTCAAATGGTGATGGATCACATGTCAATTGGAGGAGACGGTTTTATTTTTATAGTTATGATCAAATAAGTCATTGGTTTGGAGTGAAATGAGGAAATGGGAGGCAGGCTTGATAACTCAGAAGAGGCTATTTATTTATTTATTTTCGCTTTTCAGGGAGTTTATTTTACTGCTCAAGCACACAGACACAAATCCAAAAAAGTTGGGACACTGTGTAAAATGTAAATAAACCCATTTTATTCATAATGGAACAACAAAAACATATCAAATGTTTAAACTGAGGAAACATACCATTTTAAGGAAAAAACAAAATAATTTTGAATTTGATGGCTGCAACATGTCTCAAAGTTGGGACAGGGGCAACAAAATGCTGGAAAAGTAAGTGTTACTGAAAAGAAACAGCTGGAGGAACATTTTGCAACTAATTAAGTTAATTGGCAACAGCTCAGTAACATGACTGGGTATAAAAATCTTGGAGAGCCAGAGCCTTACAGGAGTAAAGATGGGATGTATATACCACAACTAATCGATAATAATAGATTTTGAAAATCGTTGTCAACGAATCTCATTATCGTTTAGTTGGTCTGCGCGCGGCACGGGGTACATTTTACTCACTGTGTTACTTCTGTTCCGAAAACAGGCATCGAAGAGTACAGACCAAAAATGTGTCCCAAATGATGCACGTACACTATGCACTATTCACTATGTACTATGTACTTTACCTTCTAGTGTATGAATTGTAAAAGGGTAGTATAGTATTCTGGTATGCTAGCAGTTTTTAGTAACAGGAAGTATAAGCCATTTCCCCGTCGATGGCACATGATGTCAAACGCACATAATGTGAGGCTGCTAGCTTTAGATGAATACCCAGAATAAACACAAATTAATTTCTTCAGTTTACTGTTTGTCAACATTGCCTTTTTTTCTTATCATGATCTCGGTCACCATTGGACAGAGATATAATAATCACCCGACTGCAGAAAAAGGTGTGCAATCTCCCGGTCCTCTATGGCAGCAGGGATACGATCATTTGTCACGTTCGGTAGAGCAGGTGTCCCCAAGCCCCAGGCTGTGGTCCGTTGGTCATTTGGTACCGGGACACACAGAAAGAATAAATAATTTATATTATTTCTATTTTATTTATCTGAGTCTGAACAATGTATTATTATGAAAAATGACAGGATTCTCTCCGTTATATCCATCTATGATTCACTCTTGATGCATGTCAAGACGCTTGTCTCGTTCACGGGACACGTTACTGCTAAAAATAATGGCATGATGTTACGAGGACACTGCTAATAAAGTTGCGATTTCACATGGGATTCACGTTTGTTATTATATTTTAAAAATACCACAGTTTTTATGCCACTCGTATCATTTTATTTTGTTGTATTTATCCGCCACACCTTAAAGGCCGAGCCGTGAAAATATTAAACCGGTCCGTGGTGCAAAAAAGGTTGTTTTTGCTTTCGTGGCGTAGTAGTGAAGGTCATGTAATATTTTGTAGCATTTCAAGCATTGACAATTTTTCTTTCTTTTTATGCCTCGGATATATCCGAGCAGACATTTTGTGGTGTATTATTTATGTTGATGATCCTGAATTTTATCCAGTTTGGCATTCTTCAGTTCACAAGAAAGCTGTTTGTGATCATTGCACTGTAAAGTGTGTTATATTTTTTAATACATCCCGTCATTTTACTGTTTCTCTTTGTGTTCCAGAATGGTACGCTGGCAAAACCCAACCATAATGCCCTTAAACAGCGGAGTGACTTCACACTCATGGCAAAGTAAGATTTGTAACTATGCAATTAATTTTTTTTATTTTAGACAATCACATTTTATATAGCGCTTACAGTTTTCTCTACATTTCATTCCCCCTTTTGTGCCTCTCAGGAGAATTGGAAAAGACTTGAGTTACACGTTTTCTAAACTGGAGAAGCTCACAATTTGTAAGTACTTGGCTGATTAAAATGGGCTGTATTGTGTATGTCCTGCATTCGTTTGTAACACTACACTAATAATAATAATAATAATTATTATTATTATTATTAAATTATTATTATTATTATTATTATTATTATTACTCCTCTTGTTTTTCAGTGGCCAAAAAGAAATCTCTGTTTGAAGACAAATCTGTGGTGATTGAAGAGTTGACCTACATTATAAAGCAGGTAAGAGGTCATTCATAAAGTTTTTCATTCAGGTCTATAAATATTTGGATAGTTGCGACAAACTTGTTGTTTTAGCTATTTAACACAGTACCAAGGAATTGAAATTAAGTTATGACTTGTGAGCTCAAAGTGCAGAATTTCACTAATTAAGAAATATCATATGCGAATATACTCGATATTAAGTATAACCTCATGATTGCAAATGCAAAATTAATTTTATACAACTTTTCTGTAAACAAGAAATGAACATGAAGTAAGTGACATTTTGTACATAGCATGGCCAAATGTTCTGTTTATTTTTGCTTCCTTGGAGGAACTAGACTTCCTGAAGAAGTCATATTCACTTTACAGCACTAGCTGGCTCACGTTGATGTGTACTTTCCTATAAAAAGGTGCTTCCTGCACAATTGGTGTCCTTTCTGGCTTTTTCGTCTTCATCTGACGAGCTTTCAAATTTTAAGTCATATAACAAATTTTAAGTTATATTCATGAAAAGTATCATTTGCCATGTCCGCTGAGGTCGGAACACTACTGTACAAACGGTTTCAAACTAGGAAGTGGAATTTTACTTTGCAATGACAGACAACTGGAGTAATGCACACAGTAAAGCGTCCCAGAGTGGTTACAGGGAATATAGACACTCTTGGAATGCTGGTCAACCAATCAAATTGGTGGACCGGAACTAACTCTTATGTGTGTTATTTCCTCATTATTACAGTTACAAGTGTGGCACTTGCATTTGGAAACTGTTGCTGTTAGCTCTCAATTGGAAGTCCAGAGAGCTGTCCCTGCCAGTGAAGCAAGCTTTCATTAGGCCGAAAAATCAAATCAAACCCATCAGAGACATGGCAAAAGCATTAGGTGTGGTCATATAACTACAGTGCACAGTACTGTGATAGACAGCTGAAAGAACAATAACTTTGCACAAATATTTATTACCTGACTGCACATGGGAATGCTATTGTCTTTTTTTTTTTTTGGGGCAAGTCAGTTATTTACAATTAATTCTATTTATAGCATTAACAAGGTAACAAAGTTGGTGTCTGAAAGGTGTCTGCTCTAAGCCACATCAAAATACCGACTAATTTAAATGTATAAGCCTGTTTGCAAGTGCACACTGATGTGGAATTTTCTCAATTTATTAACATACCATATTTATTGTCAATGTCTATACGGAAGCGTAGTTTGCGTTTATTATTTTAATAAATCAAAAATAAGCAGATCATAAGTCTTTGTGGTTTTTAAACTATAAGTCTGTCTCTATTTATTTTGGGGCGTGTCTATCTTTGTTTCAGGACATCAACAGCTTAAATAAACAGATAGCGCAGCTGCAAGACCTGGTGCGCTCCCGAAGCGGACAAAATGGAAGTCACATTCAGACACATTCCAACACGATTGTTGTCTCCCTCCAGGTAAGAAATCTTATCTGGTCATCTCCAAGAAATTCTTTAGAGATGATAATCTCTCTCATGTTTCGTTCACATTGGCTAGACTGGCTATCTTGCCGTAACACGTAAAAACGCAACAGAAGCATCCTGCCTTGCATTGAAGTAAACTGTCCTCTGTTTTGATTTTTGCAGTCAAAGCTGGCATCGATGTCTAACAATTTCAAGTCCGTGTTGGAATTGAGAACCGAGGTAAAATTTATTTAGTCGTTCATTGTATCTCATATGCATGGTGCATAGCATTTTTTTCCTTTAAGTGTATTTTTGTTTCTCTCCGTGTAGAATCTGAAGCAGCAGCACAGCAGACGTGAACAGATGCTGGAGTCTACCTCATCTCTGCATGATAACAACAGTAAGTTAACATGCCCCTGCAGTTTCAAGTCAGAACGAAAATAACATTAGCAGACATTTCTGCATCTTTATCCAGAAAGGACTTTGGTAGAGTTTTTGTGTAAATAAATTAAAGAATTCTATCTTAATTTATAGGACTGTTCTGCACTTTTCTTTTCAGGTAGCTTATTCTTGATGCAGGATGAATCCAGAAGCCTTGGCAGTGATGTGGTCGTTGACATGGATTCAAGAGCCAATCCCCACCAACTGCAACTTATTGACGAACAGGTATGATTCACGTTTGGAATACTCTTTATTGCTGGTTTAAAAATGACGTGTATCTGTTTTTATTTTAGATTGACTGTGCTTATTGAAGCTCATATTGATTTAGTCATACCTTGCTCTGGCCTTCATAAATGTTCCTATAGACTTTAAATGTGGCTTCAATATAACGTTTTTTTTAAATATAACGTAATTTTTAAATCAGTTTCTGTGACACATTTCTTTTGCTTTTTTGGTGATTGACGTCATGTGTAGGACTCGTACATCCAGAGTCGAGCAGACACCATGCAGAACATCGAGAGCACCATCGTGGAGCTGGGATCCATCTTCCAACAGCTGGCACATATGGTCAAAGAACAGGAGGAGACCATACAGAGGTGAGGAGGGGAATGCTTGAATAGCGTTGTGTAGTGTTAAGTACAAGAATATTTAAGAACAAAGTATACATTTTTCAGCTATTCAATCGGTTAAGTAAAAATTAGTTTCCTTGTCCAACGTATTTAGGCTGCCTGAAAACTGTTATCTGTTAAAACCTATTATCTGCATCTGGCTAGCATCCGTCCATATGCATGTTGTTCTAGCGGGAGAGTTATATGATGTGCTGGTGTTGCTCAACCTTTTTATTTTGCTCGCTTTCGTAACTGCTTCCACATACCTGCGTGTTCACGATTCTGAAAAGATTGACTGCCATTCACACCTGCTAAATAATCCATCTACTTAAAACCCTTTTACCACCATTCCATCATTGTTCAGCCAATTTGTTTAGTGCAGCAGACTTCAGGAACATATTTAAGTTGCAACATTATGTTTAAACATAGCTACATACCAAATAAAAGTTTGTTTTGTAAAAAAGAAATGTCAATAAGGAGTGGCTATTTTTCTTTTTCTGGTTGTTAAATTATGGAACTATGAATAGAAAACTAAGAAAACAAATCAATCTGCTTCAACGACACAGGTGCCAAGGCTGATTTGTCCACCTCTGAAGTAGGTAGAAGTTGTTAAGCAGCATTGAGGGGATGGTAATAATCAGTAGATAATTGAATAATAATAAAAATGACTGGATCTATTGAGTCAGTCAGCTGAATTCTTCATATTAATACATTCTGTAAAATGAGTTAGAATATTTTGTTTTTACTATTCATTAGCCAGAATTATTCATCATTGTGTTATATGCATAATGTACTGTATGAGACTGCATAAAGGCACGGTCATATTCTTATGGCAAACAGAGTGAGTATAAAGCATTAAGAGTGGTTAAACTGGATATTCATGTTTGATATTTGTATTGAACACTTTTCGAGGCTCATTTCTCCTTGTTTGTCTGTAGGATTGATTCCAACGTGGAGGACACGCAGCTGAATGTGGACATGGCCCACAGCGAGATCCTCAAATACTTTCAGTCAGTCTCCTCCAACCGCTGGCTCATGATTAAGATATTCCTCGTACTGGTGGTGTTCTTCATCATATTTGTTGTCTTCCTTGCCTAAGAGGAAAGGACCATGAGGAGCAATGGGATTAAGAAGTGGACGGCGCGAAGCAGCCATGGACTCTTATTGGGCGATGTGCAAAAAAATAAATGAAGTAGACTGGACAACAATAGCTTTGCCACGAGAGCGGACAAATTGTACCACTTATGCGTTGTATGCTTTTACTGAGAATGAAATGTGTTAGTTAAATTATAGAAACTTGTGTGGTTAGTCTTGCTCTCTGGATAGATGATGATGATGAAGAAGAAGAAGAAGGCAGTTTTAAAACATCTTGCCCTATTCAGGGAGTGGTGGCAGATTTCATTCTTAGATTTTCTCTTTATTCCCTTGAGACACATTATAAAAACTGAGCCTTCACTTACCATACTTATTTTCAGGAGAAGGTTAATTTAGTGAATGGTTTGATTCTGCAAACTGGTTTCGTTCGATTATTTTTCTGACTGTGTTGTCAGCAATCAGTGATAACAAGAATGATGTAAAAGACTTGCTTTTATGATAAATTAATATGATCACTTGTGCAGGTTTCCTGAGAAACATTCTAACTTACATGGTTGTCTCCTGTTTGTATAAAGGAGAATTAGTCCTTTGATAAATCTAATAATGGCCTTGTAATGGCTTTTTACTGTAAATTGTCAAGAGTTCCTTATTTTCCAAACCTTTGTTTTCCAAGCTTAAAACAAGCTAGGTACTCTTTTCTCATGATTTTACGCTTTTGCATAGTGTAAATGAAGACTGTTTTTAGTGTTGACGAGTTGTGAGTTAACTATAAAGTGAGCCAAAACAAAAGCATGATTTAAAATAGTAATGTGAAATTGTAAAACATTGAATCAAGCGACATTAGGGACCTTGGTCACTATGAATGCAGAGTTTGTAAGATACCCAGGTTTATATTATGAGGAACAAACTCAGCCGTAAATATTAAAAGATTGAGGCATCAATAGATATGAGCATATGTAAAGTATTTCAACCTTCAGTTTCTAATTCAGTGCTTTGATTAGACAATTCAATCTGCATACACCAGTGTACAGCATATTATTTAACGAGCACTTTTTATTTTTAAATCATGTATGTTTCATGAATTTTTTTTTAAGCTGAATGACTTGCCACAAGTAAGAACTGAACATAGTAACTGATTTCGGGAAAGGAACTGCATATTAAAAACTAATTTTCAAACCTGGATTATTTTTCTTTGTAGGGAAATTCTTCAGTTCACCTATGCAGTTTAACATTATAAACTTTGCTGTGCATCCTTGACATAAACTTGACAAACATTTAGAACAGTATAAGTGATGAAAAAAACAAACAGAGTAGTGTGACATAGCCTGACGTTTTCAAATAACAGCATCCATTTATTATTACACGTTAGATTATGTGGCGCATATGCCATACAACTCCAAGTGAATGAGCTGCTACCAGGTAGAATGATAAGGTGTTAGAATGAGCACGTTCATATAAGCGTGATTAGTGTAGAAGCAGGCACTACTTTCAGAGTTGCTGTTGTAGAAAATTAATTTACACCTTCTGACCAATCAGATTTGAGTATTCAACAGTGCTGTGGTACAAGCAGTTTTACTCATGTGAAACTTTGGAATTTATGTACAGTAATTACAAACAAATCTTCAAAAAATATGCAAAAAGTCACTAGGTTTCAACTGTTCACACTTTTGATCTTTGGTATAAGTAGATAGTAGTGTGAATAACAATGTAAGCACACTTTGTAACACACTGTTATTCTACATGCTTTGCACCATGGTGCTACTCTCTTAGAGCTCCATCTTTCCCTTCTCCTCTCCACACTGCCTTGTTCCCTATTCCCTTGCTCCTCACTCTGCAGCTCTAAGCAGACCCATTTGTAGGGATTATTTCTGGCATACTGTGGCTCCTCCCTCTTCTCGGCCGTGTCGCCCCTGACATCACCTGCTCTGCAGCTTCATCCTCTTCTTCCTCAGACCATGTGTTTTCCTCCTGCAGGTTGCTACGAGAACCACCGAAACTGCCCACGCCACGGCTAAGCGCGCGGAACTTGGATCGGAAGGTGACGAACGAAAGACTCTTACTGCGCCGCTTCTCCCAATGGGCAGCACGCACCTGCAGCTCTTCATCAGCCTGCTCCTCATCCAGACAGGCCCTCAGCACCGAGCGGAACAGCTGAGGGACCTCGTGCACTTCGGGCGCAATCTCAGACACTAGATTACGAAATCTGAAGATCATCCAAGAATAAGACAATAACAGTGGATAACATAATAGCATAATAGTGGATACCACAATATAACAAAAATAGAATTATTAGTTAATTAATGCAGAAGTGTAAAACCCAAACCATTTTTATGTTACTAAATTTTATTTCATAATGTAAATGAAATTTCAACCATGTAAAAAAGCCCTGAAGGAAACACACACACAACCTCTGAATTGTAAACATGTGTAACACAATCAGTCTACATGGTGTCCCAAAAGTCCCCATACATAACAATTTTTTAGGAAAATGTTTGCCTTTGACAACAGAAGGATGTATTGAAATCATTCTCATGGCTGGATCAGGAAGCTGTCGCAAGGTTGCGATGGACTTTAACAGAAACACTGTAAACTCATCACATATCCCACTATTGCTAAATTTATTAACAAAGTCAAAAAGCCTGGGAGTGTTGCAGACCAACCGAGAAGTGGACGTCCACAAACATTTACTTACAAAGGCACAACCAACATGGTGCTGACAAACATAGTCCCCTATGTATGGAGACTTTTAGGACACCCTGTATAACTCACTGTAATACAATTTTCTATATTGTTTCAAGAACTTTTCTTTACATTCATTTGAGTGAACCAATCTTTTTTTCCCTTGTTATTTTCTTTTTTTTAGCCACAGATCCCTATACATGAGAAAATGTCTGTCAAGTGTAATTAGCCACAAAACTTTCAGAAAATGTAGTAAATCTTACCACAAAAACAGCTGACCAAATTAAATATTAAGTATGTGGATTAAATATTGGAAATACTGTATAATCTCATCTGATGAGTTGCGAACTATGCATAACCTACATTTTTGACCACCGTAGTTTGATAAAGAGACACTTCAGACAGTTTATTCTGCATATGAATGGATTACTAAATTCTCCTGGGCTCTCTATCAGTCATGGGCCCAGGACAGCTTCCCTGGTTGCTCCCCCCTAATGGCAGGGCTACAGTACAGTGATATTCTCAAGTACAGTTGTCTAGCAACTTATAACCTACCATATTATGTCAGGGTCATGATCCTTCCTACCTGACAATGACAGGGCCACACTGTGCAGGTGGGATCCGTGAACAGAGCTCCCGCAAGTCCACCACATCTCTAGGCGTGAGCTCGTAGGGTACATGGGTTTGAGGCCCAGCCAGCCAGCTGTAGTCTGGTGAGGATGAGGATTTGCTACTGCGACGCACCTTGCTGGCCCTCTCCAAACAGATACGTTCAGTACGCTTCACCATGGCACCCAGTTCCAACATCAGGGTGTTAGTGACCAGCTCCTCCGGAGTGCGCTGACCAGGCACCTTTGGCTCCAGTGAGAACATAGCAGACCAGGGGAACATCTGAGAGAGAGGAAAAAATATGGCTATTCAAGGCTATTTCTTTGATTTATTTTTATCATGTTATCTTTTATATGTTATTATGTGTGTTTAAAGCATATAGTATGTTCACACTAAAGACAGTAGTGTGTAAATAAATAAAGTAAGTCCCTCCATTTCAGTCCTAAATATTACAACAGTTATTGCACATTAGTCCTTACCTTTTCGATAGTTTTCATGCGCACCCATGAATTCTTTCAGCAACACGGCCTCTCTGGTCTATATGGTAATCACTTTGCATAAGAGTGTAATCCTGTAGAAATAGTGATTGACATGTCTTACCAACATGATAAGCTTATCTAGGAAGGTGTACATGTGTTTGTATGAGTGCAAATATAACAGACACATAACAGTGCTTTATAGTTGCAACTGAAATTTGTAAAATGTTCTGATCACAATGTAAAATGATCACAATTATGCTATATTGTCTGTGCATCTTGTATACATCTGTGCTGTGATCATTCAAATCAGACCACTTGTTTCCCAAATAATATTTTTGTTGGATAATAAAACATATTTAAAGCTGAAGGCCTGATGTAAATATTTTTTACTGTAAACAATATAGTTGGTGATAACGTGATAACATTTACTGAATAATTGGGATAGATTATTTGCAAGAAACTTTCACTACTCCAAGCCTACAATTAACATGTAGACTAATAGATACACATTACATAACATGAGTATCATCTTAATTGTTACCTCTGTGCCCCTTATAGTCTTTGCATGATAGTCAGGTATAAATGGCAGACTATGAAAGTACTATGAATACTTCAAGGGTTTCCACTAAGCTCAGCACTAAAAGGGCTTTATTCTTAGTTTGTATTATCTGGGCTTATATAACAGATACGTGCCACACGTGTCAGGAAGGACATGTTTCTATTGCTAATATAGATTAATGCCTAGTGTGTAGCTCCTTTTTACAACAAGAAAACTGGTGTATAGCCACAATTAGTTGTTCACAACAGCAGCATATATGGCTATAATAAGAATTAAAGAACCTGGTAGTGAAAGCAGTAAAATGATTCAAATTATGGATCCATAATTTATTACCATTTCTGTTCATGTCTAAGAAGAGTGGTCAAAATGCCTTTATGTCTCTGTTTTCTGTTTGCACTTACATTTACAATTCATATAATGAACTGTTCATGTAGCAGATGCTCATATCAAATGTGAGTTTCAAAAAGTGCAAATAACTGAAGGTCCAACATACAAAGCACATGGAGACTCAGTAGCATTCTAGTTGGTAACTTATACATGATATTGTCTGAAGAGGTCTTTAGACCTTTGATGAGGGAATAGAGTCTCTGCATTGTTCTGACTGAAAGAGGAACCAGTGGAATGATCTCCACAGCGGTATCACACAAGAAGACTTAATCATTCAGTCAGTTTGTATAGTGTGTAGACAGTGAACACTTATTATATAGGCACACTTTATCAGTCACAGCTAACTACTTCTGTTGGTCTACATTTACAGAATATACACTCAGGGGTCACTTTTATAGAAACACCCGTACACCTTCTCATTTATGCAGTTATCCAGTCAATCATGTGGCAGCAGCACAATGCATGAAATCATACAGATACAGGTCATGAGCTTCAGTTAAGTTCCCATGAAACATCAAATTGGGGAGGGTGAGGGGGGTCTGAAATACTCAAAGCAGTCCATTTGGCACCAACATCCATTCCACAATCAATGTCACGGAGACCACACTTTTTCTTAATTCAGATTACTGATGTGCACATTACCTGAAGCTCTTAATACGCTCTTAAAATGGGGGGTTTCCTCCAGGTACTATGGTTTCCTCCCCCAGTCCAAAAACGTGTGTTGTAGGCTGATTGGCATTTCCAAATTGTCCATAGTGTGTGACTGGGTGGATGTCTGTTTGACTGTTCCCTGTAATGGGCATCGTGTCCCCCAGGCCTCGTGCCCCGAGCTGAACCCTCCAGGCTCCCTGCAACCCATCCATCCATCCATCCATCTTCAACCGCTTACTCCTTTTCAGGGTCACGATGGAACCTGGAGCCTATCCCAGGGAGCATCGGGCACAAGGCGGGGTACACCCTGGACAGGGTGCCAGTCCATCGCAGGGCACAATCACACACACACACTCACACACACGCGCTACGGACACTTTGGACATGCCAATCAGCCTAACATGCATGTCTTTGGACTGGGGGAGGAAACCGGAGTACCCGGAGGAAACCCCCGACACATGGGGAGGACATGCAAACTCCACACACCTGTGATTTTAAATGTGATTTTCTCTTCTTCTTTTTTTACACTTTTGGGGCTAACCAGAATTTAAAATGCTATAACTAGTAAAAGGGAGACATATTATAGTTCCTATTTTATCCAGTCGTTTCGGGAACTACTCTATATACCAGAATATGTGAAAAATCTGACCATTTGAATGCTGTCCCTAGACATTATTATGGTTGTATTCTGCCCACTTTGGGTTAAAACTGGAAGTGCGAGCTGCATTGCCCCGCCCCTTTTCCCACGTCACTCACCCCACCTCGTGTCAAATGAGCGTTGACGGAGCGCGGCACGAGACACGGTGCGCGCGCATTGTTCGGTTATCGTTCCGTTCCGCCAGTTTACAAGAGCGTTATTTATTTATTTTTTTTCTCGGTGGTAATTCCAGAGCACATAGTTACTCTAGAAGTCACTTAATAAGAAGTTAAACGTCTGAAATGAGTTATGGTCATTCACAAATCTCAGTAGAGGCGGTAAGTGAGAACAGAATGGTTTGGGCTAGCTCGGTAACCAGCCGGTTGTTCCTAATATAATGTCATTCTTTGTATTAAGCGACTGGTTTACTCGCTGCTTTCTCTGTGTTTTATTCTGTACGCTTGTGATAATATCCGCTGTAATGAAGCAGCTGTGTCCTGGGTGTTCGTTTACTCTTTTGTTATTAGCTGCTTCGTTAGCTAGAGCGTTAACGTTAAGTTTAGTTAAGAGTGAAAAGCGTGAGGGTCACGTGAACACAGCTGAAGCACTCCAGTGAATTTATTTTATTATATATATATATATTTTTTTTAACGCGATGAAGTGGATTTTTTAATCCAGATGATGCCACGCCAGCTGTGTGATGATCCTCTGTGCCATTTGGTGGTGGTGGTGTTTATAATTAAATGAGTCCTGTGCTCACCCTGAATTTATTTTTGTTAATCAGGAAGATCAGAAAGGTTGACCCATGCGTGTTCACATAGCCATCTGAAGTGAAGTTGAATTTGTGCTCTGGATTTTCCACATTCCTGTTTGTGTGACACCTTTACAGGCCTAGACGAATGGAAATGAACCTCCACTGACACCTTATAGTGCGGTTTAAATTATATTGTGTGTGTTCTCTTCCACTGACCTTTGTGTTGCTTATTGGCTGTTACGCAAGTTTTGCCATGTTTCTGGCTCACCAGCAAAATTCCCTTGCGTGTGTTTCCATGAGAACCTCGACAAGGATACAAACACACTCAGACATGCAGCTCAACCAGCTTAAATCTGCATCGTCTAGATCTAGTCACTCTCTAGATCTGTTGCTGGAGCTCATGGCAAGTAGGGACAGAATTATTTCCCTGAGGCAGAGTACAGGTTTCTCACTGACTGCAGTTATTAATCCTGCACTGTAAACAGGCTTGGCGCTTCCCTTTTCACACATCCCACACACTAACTAAAGCCGGGTGCACACTGGGAGATTTTTAATAGTCCTTTGCGATTGTTGTTGTCGTCAGACTGTTCGAACACGATCCCCGCTGTAAGCTATGTCACACAGTTGGATCTCAGTTGTCATTAATGTCCGATTACGACAGTCAAGATGTAAAAAACGGACGCACACAAGAAGACTCGTATGGATTAGGAGATGTATGAGAAGCTACACTACAGGACTGTCCCTCAAATCTGACACTGCCAGAATTTTATCGGAGGAACAATTTGATCGCAACGGCCGTTAATTAGCTGTCGGGGAACACCTCAAACTAGCGATCAATGACCAGGATTGTAGGAATCTTTTAGGATTCTCAAAATTTGTCTCAGACGACCAAAATCGTGGCCAAAATCATACAGTGTGAACCCGGCTTTACTCGTATGCCTTCTTTCTGTTCTCCAGAACCGGGAATGATCAGCCTGTGCCCCAGTGGATCTCAGTAAATTGTTCTTGTCCTTCTCTGCACGTTACGATGAGCTGGGCTGCGGAGGACTGGACCACAGGGCTTTCCGGCCTGGTCCTAAAGAAAGTTCAGGAGCTTCAAGTGCAAAATGAGAAGCTGACCCGAGAGAGACAGCAGAGACAGCTCCAGCTGGACAACTCTGAAGCAGCACTACACAAACAGAAGCAAAAGGTCAGTGTACACGATTCAATGCTAAAGTGTGCTACAGGGATGACGCAGTTTTGTAGGCCAACATGGAAGTTAGCATCACCCCCATTCCCTCAGCCAAATATCCTAAATGATTTTCCCATTGGTTTTGGTTTACCATACAAGTCCCTGTTAGTGTAGAATGAGCTGTTACTATAGAACTGGTAACGTATTAGGACGAATGCAGTAGCATTAACCTTTGATTTTGAATCACCGTCTGCACTACTGTCAGAGCTGTGCTGTGTTAGAAAATGAATCAACAGCTTCTAGGCAATCAGTGAAATTAAAAGCCCTTTATTTAACTTGGAAATCTAGAAGGCATATTCGTGATTTTGGTGGAGGTTAGTCACAGCTGGCTGATTTGAATTCCAAACACAGCTGCTCCCTACAGTGCTCCCATTAAAGTCATGCTCCAGAAACACTTGCATGCGCACTGTCTAGGTTGAATGCTAGTCTGAGAGGAGAGCTTTCAGAAGTGACGGACGAACAAGATTATCAGGCAAGTACAGACGTCCTGATTGGTTGGATATTGGTGGCCTACAATTCGCTTGCTATCAGTCTTAAATAGTACCCGAGATTAGAAGTAGTATGTCACACATCGTAGTATGTTGTAAGGAGTTTCTCAAAGGTACCTGGATGGTCTACTATTTCCTGTAGATTTTTGAAGTGTGGATCCGTGTGGACCACGGATTATTTATTTATTTATTTATTTATTTTAGCTAATATTGCCCATAGCTCCTTATGAAAATGAAATGTGGAAAAGTAAATCAAGAGAATAGTAAATGAAATTATGTAGTATAAATTATATAAGGAATAATGAACGAAGAAAAGCTGAAATGCAATGAGGAGTTTGTTTACGCTGACCATGTGCGTAACAAGGCGACGGCGTTCTTTTCCGTTAAGTGTTGTCGTATGTCCCAGTACTCGCATACTCTCTTGCTACACACTCAAAAGTATGTACTTTTTTTTTTTTTTTTTTCTTCACAAAAAGAGTACATGCTTTTAGTGCATGGTATAAGTAGGTGAATTCAGACCGAGCATTTGTCTTCCCTTTATATATAGCTTGGGTTTATAGACCGCCACTAGAATATAAGGTAAGCTTGCCCAAATATTACAAAACATATTCTGACCCCACCTTTGAATATCAGCTTGTTTCAGTAACACAAGCAAGTGTTTCAGTAGGTGCAATTATAGATGAAGCAAGATCCGTTGCGAGTCTATATCCACAGGGATTAACTCCCTGTTCTTGTAATTGTGTGAAGAGAGTGACACATAAGAGACACAAAAGAAGACGTCTTTAAAAAATAATAATAATAATAATCATTTTTTAGGGGTCAGGCACTTATTGAATCTGTTATTTTTTTATTGTTATTCTGCTTGTTCCCCACTGGGAGTCTATGGCAGAATCAGTAGACTGAGCCGCATATAAATGACTGAACATAATTTTGATATTGATATCTGATGTCACAAATTTAACAATCTTGACCCCAAAATTGGATCAGAGGCTTTATCTCGGCCAGACTTTCATCCATCCATCCATACTTTGGTCAATCATAATGCACGACTTGGTATACTTCATCAGCACCATGATCAGAGGGTGCTGAAATTTGAAATCCATGACAAAGTTCAGAGCAGTGCCATCTATAGCTCATGAGATTTGTAAAATGAAGATTTTTGCTCATAACTTTTGAATGCTTTGACAGAAAATTATGATCTTGGGGTCTATGGATTCATTGCCAAATCCGTGGATTCCAATTTCGCCAGGATCAGACAAACCGCCTGTCCGACATTTTAAAATATATAATATATTGTAATATTTTTAAAATATTTGACACATCGGCACAAAATTCCGTGGGGATCGTTCATAGCATGTGCTCTAGGTACCTCAGAAATTTTAACATGTCCAAAATGAGTTGTTTTTTTTGGTGTCATTACATGTGTGGCATGCTGTGATAAACAACAAGCATTAATCCTAACTGTCCTGGGTTCCATTCCTGTGTGGTGCAAGTTCATATAAGTTTGTGTAATGTTTTGTCTTTCAGTTCTTTTCTTTTGTGGCTTGGCATTGCAGTATCCTCTTAGCATGCAAATAGATGCCTCTATTCTGTTCATTTGCAGTTCAGTCATATTCTCTGCTGTGTTTATGAATCTTTTATTCATTCATGAACATTCTATTTTTCCTCTTCGTGTTCTTCAGGCTTTGCATTGTGTTTGCTGTGCCTTTGGTGCTTGGCCCTTTTAAATGCTGCTTGCAGCTTTAATTGAACTTCTTTCCCTACTATGACAAACACAAGAGTGACTTTGAGCTGAGTCACATTGCAGCTGCTTCTTGGAACACTGTTACTGATGTACATGAGTGTGCAGAAATATTTCCTATAAAGTATGAAAGGCAAACCAGATGTGACTATTCTACGGTATGTTAAGTCGTAATGTATAAAATGAATATGCTTTGAGTCCATTGTTTTTGTCTTGTTTCAGTATGAGGAGGTGCGTGTGGAGCTGGGAGCGGTTCAGAGGGAGCTGTTGGGAGTGCGAGAGAATGCGCAGGGAGAGGCACGGGTAAGGGATCGCCTGACCCAGGAGCTGCAGGCCAAAGTGGCACAGGTGTGCACTCTAGAGGGCCAGCTGGATTCAACAAGAACACTTGTGCAGAACCTCACGCAGGAGGTTAAACGGTGAGTAAAATGGTCAAACAGCGTAACCACACGTGTCCGTGGCGACCACATAGATGACGCATACACACTGTAATTGGCACAGTAAGAACGTATGTTTTCTGTGTGGCAGCTGTGTCAACAGGCTGAGGGCTTGGCTGGAAAACCAAACAGCTTGTTTGTTATTTCAATTCCAGTGCCATGGTGTCTGTGCTGGTGTGGGAAACCAGTGAAATGGCCCATGTTTCTACCAGTTTAAGAGCCAAACAATTACATAATCTGATGTGGAAGAATCCCATCTGAAGTTATACAGCACAATTACACACATGATGAGATAAGAATTACAGGTTTTTTTTTTTTTTTTTGCCTGTTTTGTGTGTGTAAGACATTTCGTTACGAGTTGCTGTTCTGTGTTGCAGGTTTTAATTTTCCTGTTTTGTTTTCCACAGTAATTAAAACCCTTTGCACTCTTCACACCTATTTTAAAGTGGTCATGAAAATAACTGGTTTTGCTGTTGGACAATAAAATTATGTTTCCAGCAGGATTGTGGTTCTGAAGCCGAACTGATTGTGATGAAATATTTTGATATTACACATTAGTTTGACAACCAGCATAGTCTGCATGTTTGTGGAAAAAAAGGGTTTCTGTGTTTATTTGTTGTGAGCTGAAAGACCAGCAGTGAAGAATAATAAAAAGCTGAGTGAATTTGATGTTTTGCTAATTAATAAGAAGGTTATTAATGATTTTAAAGCTTCTTGTCCATTCCGTTCCTCTCTATCCATCAGGCTTGAGGCAGAGCTGGAAAAGCTGCAAAAAGAAAGTGTCTCAGGGGAATCCATGTTGTTTTCCACACCCTGCTGGAACATGAACTCTCCCTGGGACCAAAGCGGTATGTTCCTTTGTCTCTCTTGTTCTTGCTGTTTTGTTGTTGCTCTGTGTTTCCTGTTAGCCCTTTATTTCTGTCTGTCCTTTCTTATCATTTAAAGGCCCCCACCACAAAAGGGGTGGAAAAAACCCATTGTTCAGTAATTTCATCAGTGTAATTACATTTTACTCTGTCCCATATGTTTTCAAACACTGCCTGGTTTTGTATGTAGTGATTTTTTTTTTTTTTTTTGTGCTTCCAGGTAAGAGCAGTCTCAGAGGAGAGGACGTGAGTCAAACCCGAGTGAGTTTCCTCAAACACCATCCACATAATGAAAACCTGCTTGTCTCTGTTGGCCAACTGTGTGCTGTTTTTGAGGATTCATTTGATTTTCTAACAGAGCATCGTTTATGGAACTAAAACGATTTTTTTCTGTCCCTGTTTAGCAACAGCTACTGTTTGGAGATTGCACCAAGCCCTCAGTGAGTGGTGTTTCATCTCCGCTCTTTCAGCAAACACACAGAATGCCACCCCTCAGGCACAAAATCAACCAATCCGAGACTTGCCCCCCTTCCTCTGTGTTTCCGTGGGAACGGGATGCCACAGGGTCCACTCCCAGGGGCAAACCGGCATCCACTCTCACATCCTCCTTCACTTGCAGTGACGTTGTCACTGACACAGGCGCGCGGAATGATGGGATTGAGGAAGCACTGAGGAAAGAAATAGATGGTAAGGGTCGTCATCATAGCGAAAGACTTCTCATGAAACTGAAAAATGTGGAAAAAAGGCACAGAAGTATGTAAGATTTTGTGTCCAGAATGATGTACATCGCTGTGGTTGCTTCTCAGAATAGTCGATCATTAAAATTGGTGTTATGATCAAATTATCCACAATGCCTCGTATTTGGAAAGTGTTGATAATATTTTGAGGCAGATATGTGGAGGAGGAATAAATATCCACTGATAATGGCAGCGTATTTTAGTAAGATTTTCCATGAATAGAGTAATGATTGTAGAACAGTAATAATAGTAGAATAATACATAAACGTTAGTGAATGGGGTTCATTAAAAGAGAGTAGGTGTGGTAAGCTGAACGGTTCTAGTTCAAGAACTCACTGATTGGTCTGTTGGGCAATAAAAATTGGTTATGTCAAAGAAATTATTTGTAGTGGCTTGCCATTGTAGCTACTCAAATAGTCAGTGAACCGCGGCAGGGTGTGTTTGACTTTTGCTCCTTGTTATTACTGTAGTCACAGGTTTCTTCCATTGTCAGGAAACAGGAACTGGATGTTTGAGTTCTGTCACTGAGCTATTTATTATAACTGTCATAAGACGCTGGGCAGATGTGCTGGGAAACGGAGTATGTGCAGGGTTAACATTGTGTTTTTTTTTGTAAATTACATATCACTCCATCATTAGAGGATTGGCTAGTAGAAGACTAGATAGAAGAGACCTATCTCATGCATTAGTGCTCAGTTCTCTGTGCTGTAACCTGCTATTGTCTTCATGGTTTTCAATAGGTTTTTCTCTGTGTGTGTGTATATGTGCACGCACGCATGCGGATGTGTGCGGTTAATGGCTGAAAAAGCTTAATGAATTTATGTGTCTAAATGAACACAGCAGTGTGTGTTTTGTGGTATGTGAGTGCATGAATAGTATCCATTGTAAAATGGGTGTGTAGTCATTGTTGAGGTAATATGTGTATGTGTGTACAGTGGGGGGGAGAAAAGTATTTGATCCCCTGCTGATTTTGTGCGTTTGCCCACTGACGAATAAATGATCGGTCTATAATTTTAATGGTAGGTTTATTTGAACAGTGAGAGACAGAATAACAACAAAAAAATCCAGAAAAACGCATGTAAAATTTTTTTATAAATTAATTTGCATTTTAATGAGGGAAATAAGTATTTGACCCCTCTCAATAAGAAAGATTTCTGGCTCCCAGGTGTCTTTTATACAGGTAACGAGCTGAGATTAGGAGCACACTCTTAAAGGGAGTGCTCCTAATCTCAGTTTGTTACCTGTATAAAAGACACCTGTCCACAGAAGCAATCAATCAGATTCCAAACTCTCCACCATGGCCAAGACCAAAGAGCTCTCCAAGGATGTCAGGGACAAGATTGTAGACCTACACAAGTCTAGAAT